>PVIU01001865.1:0-192873 GCA_004026605.1 Ondatra zibethicus | reverse complement strand
CTTTCACTTCCTTGGTTAGTGTTACCCCAAGATACTTTATGCTATTTGTGGCTATTGTGAAAGGTGATGTTTCTCTGATTTCCCTCTCGGTTTCTTTATCCTTTGTGTATAGGAGGGCTACTGATTTTTTTGAGTTGATATTGTATCCTGCCACTTCACTGAAGGTATTTATCAGCTGTAGAAGTTCTTTGGTAGAGTTCTTGGGGTCACTTATGTACACATGTGAGCCCGGCTAGCTCAGTCGGTAGAGCATGAGACTCTTGACTATGCCTTTCTTCCTGCCTTCCCTACCCCAGTGATTACATTTCATGGTAGTATTCACTCAATAAGACATTGATCTCTCACAGTTCATTCCTTTCTCTTTGAGATGTGTTTTGGGGCATTTTCTATGACAATGAAATGTATTGGTGACTTTTTCAATAAATGAGTTAATGTTTAGATTAATAAAACAGGGCTTTATTTAGATTAGAAGGTAGGTATGTAGTCTTAGACGTTACCAGGGCAATGCTGTGGACTTAGTGTCCAGCTCAGGCTCCCTATGATGTGACTCAGAGTTCATGCACAAACAGTTTGTAGGTGGCTTGGTATGTGCACTGACTGTCTTTTCTTCTTGTACCCTTAGCATTTTGACTCTTAGATGTCTGACTCTATTTTTAAATCTAATTTTCTAATTTATAACCCTATAATCTAATTTCTTCCGTATAGCTCTCTGGGTCCTTACTGAACTGTGCTCAGAAGTTTGATTTTTTAAAAGTAAACATGTGTTCTGTGTATTATGACAGTATATAAGCATTTAAAACTAGAGTCTGCATACGCATGGAATTTGATTTTTAATCTGTTGTGACACAGCTTAATCTCTGCATATACTTTGTTTCTAAAAGAAAAATTTTAGATTTTTTTTAGTGTTTTATTTTTATCTTTAATTTTCAGTGCTGGGGACCAAACCCAGGGCCTGATACATGCTAAGGCAAGTGCTCCACCATTGAGCTATACCCCCTTGCAAGAGTTTTCAATGTTTACAAAAGTAAGCAGAATAATAAATATGTATGTTCTGACCACTCAGCCTCAGAAAATAAGAACCCATGACCACATTCCTGTGTCCATCCATTTCTTTTCCCATCTTCTTCATGTTTTCATCATCCCTTCCTAAAGATAGTCTTTCCCTTTTTGCCATAAATAATACCATTATTATACCTACGCATGTAATTGTTTCTTGATATTATCAAATATGTATTATTCTTATTTTGTAGTTTTATTTGTTTGGATCCTCATCCATTTAAGATTCATCTATTGGTTGGTAATTAAGTCTCTTCCCATTGATTTATAATTCAGTCCCTTTAACTTCTTGCTTATTTTCTTCTTGTAACTTACTTGGGTGACTGGGTTGTTTGTTTTGTAATGTTTTCTTAGTCTGTATTTTAATAATTTCATCCTTGTACTTTAACACACATGTCTATCCTGTTTTTCTGGAAAATTGATGAGAGTAATAAGATATGGGATTTTTTTGCAAGAGAAAGTATAAATGTACATTTATAGTTAAACTTTTTTTTAAATGGAAGATTTTGCCTTAGAATCCACTTGAACAGCTCAGATCTGAAGGAGGAAAGACTGTTTTTCTTGAACGTGTTTGGCTAGCAAGGCTGTCTGAAGTGAAGAATAGTTTCTGTTGTACTTCACGCAGAAGTTTGGTGTTTCACTGCTCATTAGTCATATAGGTATTGTAGTGCAATTAGTTTTCCTCTGAGCTATAGCATTACTTCATAGTTTCTTTTGTTCTCATTAATTTAATGTTTTATTGATTGTGGCCATATAATGGTAAAAGTATTGTTTAAATGCTTTTTCTCAAAAATTGTTTTTTGACTTAGGATATATTTGCTAACAGAAAATAGATTGGTGGAGTATATAAATTCACTGATATAGTTTAAATGCTCTGTATACTAATTACATTGTTCACGTGATCTGTGTGGAGCTGCTATGTACATTTCCTCTTCCTAGTACAGTGCTGACTGTTTCAGTCTTACACGGTTTTGTGCATGAGAGTTGGTGCCATGTTACTTGGTACATTGATAATGGATGTTTTATCTCTTTGTGCTTTGTAACTATTGTCGATAGAAAATGTCATTCTGTAACTTATTCAGCTTTTCTTGAACTGAATTCTTCTTTATATGAGATTAAAAGAAATCCTGCTTTCAGTTTTGTTACCTTTAAATTTTTTTGTTACCTTAAAATTTTCAAGGTCATTTTATTTTAGATACATTTCTTGCATTGAATTTAATTTTGCTTTCTAATACTGCTCTGAAAAAGGTCTTTCTAATACTTTCTAATGCTTTCTAATACTGCTCTGAAAAAGGTCGTGTGTGTGTGTGTGTGTGTGTGTGTGTGTGTGTGTTTTCCCTTGGAGACCAGAAGAAGATCTTGAATCCTCTGGAGCTGGAGTTATAAGAGTTTGTTAAGTTGTCTGTTGTGGGTGTTTGGGAACTGGATTTGCAGCTTCCTGACGAGAACAACAAGCTCTATTGACCACTGAACCATCTCTCCAGCCCACATTTACAATTTTTGATGTAACTGATGTTTGTGTTTTCCAGGGTACATATATTTTTTGCTATTTAACGATGTGTACTGTGATTCTGGTAAGGCAAACGCTGCTGCTGTGGTGTTTGTCTTCTTGGTTCTTGCTTAGGGAGGTGTCTTCCTACTTCGCAAGACTTGCTTTTGTTTCTGCAGTTCTCAGTCATTCTGATTCATAGCTTGATACTGGTTGTTTCAGATGGGGACCATTTTATCTCCAAGGAAACATTTGGCAATGTCTGGGAGTGTTTGTAAATATCTTAGATAAAGACCTGTTGTTAGCATCTTATGGGTAGATGCTGGAAGTGTTTGCAGAAATTCCAGGGTATGCAGCTCAGCTCTCCCATGCTTATAACCAGCCCACGATTTTGATTGTGCTGAAATTGAGGAACTGCTCTATGCTCCTGTGCTCTTCCCTATTTTCTTTTCATCTTGTTGTTGTTTGTTTTTTTGAACAGAGGTGATGAGGCTCAAACTGCATCTGGGATTGTTATTTTCCATCTAGGCGAGCTAATGAATTACCACAGAATGTGC
Source organism: Ondatra zibethicus (assembly GCA_004026605.1). NCBI lineage: Eukaryota > Metazoa > Chordata > Mammalia > Rodentia > Cricetidae > Ondatra > Ondatra zibethicus. Next base: position 189,771 of record PVIU01001865.1, on the reverse strand, counting down.
ATGCATATGGGCCTATCACTCAGAAAACTCTAAAGTACCCAGGAAGATTGAAAACATTTCTATGCATTACCTCAAATTGTAGCTGACCTCTAACAGCAAAGAACATAAAATTTCATTGCGACGGCATTTCATAGAGGAGCATACCTTTCCCCTCAGTTGAACACTTAAAAATTGATCAGGAAGAAAAATAAATAAAGCAGTTCTCATCTTTTTAATTTAAAGCAAAAAAAAACATGGAAAAAGTAGTTCTGTCTTTAATATTTGTATATCAGTTAGACATGCATGCCATTAGTAAACTAGGGAAGCATATTTCTCTTCAATGCTTCTCTGAACTTTGTATGAACTTTGAACTGCTAACTTTTCAGATCACTTCTATACTTCTTTTATAACTTATAAAATTATGTACACCTTTAATCCCAGTATTCAAAAGGCAGAAGCAGGCAGATCTCAAGATTTCAACAAGCTATTTGTATAATTGCATTGTTGACCATGTAGGATGTTATTATCGGTTGTTCATTACAGATTCCAGGTAAGAAGGAAAGACCTTTAATGGGGTTTTCTTTTCTGTTGTTTTCTCTGGCCAGGGCTGATGTTAAATAATCCTTGTGACTTCTGACTAAGAGATGTGATTGCAGGCTTGCGTCATCGTACCTACCTAATATGATCTCATGATGATAGTCTATGCTCTAGAAAGTCTTTCCAAGGTCAGAATGGCCTAGAACGCTTACTCAGCTAAGCAATTTTGTGGCTCTTAAATACTTCCTCAGTGGTTATTTGTATTGCTTCTAGGTTTTGGTCTTCTGAGATACTCATTCCTCCTTGGATGTTTCAGCTCTTACAACTTAAATCAACCCATTTCTATGATTTTGTATTTTGCCACGAGGCTTGTGACTTGTTACCTCACGTCTTGCTTCCCTGGCAGCTGCTCTTATCTCCCCCAACTCTGCCTTCTTTCTCTCTCTATCTCTGCTTGAATTTCCTGCCTAACTATATTCTGTCCTGCCATAGGCCAAAACATCTTCTTTACTAACCAATGGTCATAAAACATATTCACAGCATACAGAGGGGTATAGCGCATCCTAGACTAGGTTTTGAAAATTAATCAAAATAAAAAAACAGCTTTTAAAACTTTTACATTGATTACATGTTGAATGATCATTTGGTATGCCAGATTAAATTAAATAATCCAAAAGATATAAACAAAGCTCAAAGATAAATATATTTAAGATAAGAGAAACATTCAGATCTATACAGCTCCAAAAAACTTAAGAGAAATATAGTTCAGATCATAAAATTGTAAAATGTAGAAATAGTTTGGAAGATGTGTACCGTTATAAAGACAGAGTTAGATTTACTCCTATTATGATCCTCTAAAGATCAATGATAGTGTAGCAAATGTTCCTAGGATTTTCCTCCTTTAAAAAATACAGATCTGAGTATATGTTCATTATCTGCATTAGACAAGCCAGGTATGGTGGTTCATGCCAGTGGGACCTGATCACAGAAAACAACATACATGTTTCTGAATGCCAATTAGAAATATCCTAATTTTTAATATATTGACAATTAGTGTTTATTGAAGTGCCCAAACCGAACACAGTGATCACAGTATAAAGTTAGGGGATATAAAAATGAGATGTAAGAATATGTTAGAATTATAAGCTTGCAGTAGTTTGAAGATTAGCAGTTTGATTTTTCAAGTTTGGCATAATAAGGTAAGTACATAATTTCTTAGACCTAGAAGGAGCTGAGATGCTCTCGGGTGTTGTGGTGGTGACCTGCAGCCTGACTCAGCTGTGCTGAGCCGCTCCCCATGGTCCTGGTGGAGCCCCACTCCTCTCCAGCAGCTCTGTTGTATGCGGCCTGCGACGGTTCTTCCTGCCATTCATGCTATGTCTCAGCTCACCTTTGCTGATCCAAACAACTCCCAAGCAGGGCTTTCTGCTAAGGTGACCTGGCCTAAAATGATATTGATTAAAAGGCCTTTAAAGTCATTCTTTTGGTGTTGTGCTACCCAAGAAAGTGCGAAGATTAGAATTGTTATGTATTAAATCTCCATTATTCTGCTTGCTTGTGAATAATTAACCTGGAAAGTTTATACTCTTACTCCGAAGTTAGCAAATGTACTGTTATTACTGTATCACCTATCAATCTAGTTTCTAATTTACATTTAATATCTTAGTCATATTGATTCATTTAATCAGTAGTGTCTACAGCTGTCATTAGAGCAGTATCTTATCCTTGCAACAATCAGTATATATTTTTACTTTACCACACTGAGTCTGTTCCCATGCTAGAATGAAAGGGCCTGGCCTTCTGGGACAGATTCTCAGTTGCTGCATCTCTTTGTAGTTGGAACCAGTCCTCTGTCTTGCAGGCTGTGTAGCAGCATTCATGGAGTCTGCTTACTAAGTTCATCTGTTAAACCTTTCCTGCTTCAGCAGGGACAGTGACAAAGTGTCCTGCTGTTGCTGCCTAGTCCCTTCAGGGCCGAAAGCCCCATGGCTGAGGGCAACTACCGCTCTGAGACGGTAACGTAATTTCCTCAGTGCAGTTCATTCTTTCCACACAAGAATTAGTGATGCACTATTATTGGTGCAGCTTTTGTGAATTTGTCTCCTTGCTTTACCTTGGAGTAAATGCCAAGATTCCTGTCTCCCAGGAATATGGGAGAGATTGCTTCTTCTTAGGTACAGTAGACTCACTCAAGCCGGGCAGTGGTGGCACATGCCTTTAATCCCAGCACTTGGGAGGAAGAGGCAGGCGGATCTCTGAGAGTTTGAGGCCAGCCTGGTCTACAAGAGCTAGTTCCAGGACAGGCTCCAAAGCTACACAGAAGCCCTGTCTCAAAAAACCAAGGAAAAAAAAAAGACTTCACCTTGCTTGGCCTCTTCCTGGGTATTTTCCTCCTGTCCAAAGCTCCCCAGCTTCCCCTGGAAAGGGCAAATCTTTATCTTGTTCTCCACTTGTAGTGGTTCAGATTGTGGCTGCTTTAGTCTTCATCAGTCAGTTTACTTTCATCCATTTAAGGTTTTCTGAATATTGTCATTTCATTCTGGGCATGGTTGAAGGTTCTGCCTTTCTGTCTACCTGCTGTCATTTGGAGGGTGCCCGCAATGGAAGAGTGGGTAGCAGATGCCTCCTTCCCGTCTTTCATCTTTCTTCTGGAAGCTGCTTGACCTTGGCAAAGACGTGTATTTCAGTTCACTCATCTCCCGTATAGAAGTGGTGCCTCTGACTGCTCTACACTGCTACCCTTGGTTTTCTCTTCTAGAGCTCACTATCCTGGAACCCGTACAGCGTGGAATGCAAGGATGACAGGGAAGAAGCTTTGGGCGTCAGAAGATTTTAGCACCATCAACAATGATGTTGGTGCAGGCTGCTGGGGTCGCATATTGAATCAGAACTATATCAATGGCAATATGACCTCGTAAGTTATTTGTAGTCTTTTATTATATTGTATTTATTATTATAATGTATTTTATAAAATGCAATAAGTAGAAAAGTATAATGGACCTCTGGAATTTCATGTTCTAGATTCAGTTGTAAACATATGCTTTATTGACTTAATCTACATATGCCTAATAGTTGTCTAATTTATGCCTTCTTTTCTGTGTTTGAGAAGAGTCTGTATTAGTAATGTTGGTTTTGTTGAGGTACAGTCTACTCAGGCAGTGCAATGATCTTTGATAATTTGCATATATTTTAAATTACTTTGTGTCATATAATACCATCATATTTTAGTGTGTATCTCCAGAGCATTAGGATATTTTCTCACATGATTATATTATTTTCATAAATATGAGCATATACAATATTTCTAATTCTTAGCCTTTATTCATATTTTTAAAAATGTCATTTGTAACTTTTATTTATTTATTTTAAAGAAAATATAGCACAGGTCTGTGCATTCCAATTAGCAGTTTTGGTCCCTGCCTCTTTTAATGTGGGATTATTAACTCAGCTTCTTTTCATAGCTACCTTTAAAACAAACAAACAAACAAAAAAACAAGGCAATAGCTTTTAGTTGGTACCCATGCCTACTCTGAGTGGCCGAGTCCTTATGGGATCTCTTAACTTAATCTAATTCTTCACAAAACCATGTTTGTAAAGAACAACACAATCCCTTTTATCCTTAAAGGGAACATTTCCTAAATGATTTGATGACAGCTAAGGAGTAATTAGATGAAAGTTAGTCTTATAAAATAATTGTAAGTCTAATAAAAGCAAGCCAATATGCATACTTTTGTGATGGCTTGTTCGGTATTAGGATGATGCATGTTCTCTGCAGACATTGAGAAAATGAAGATGAATACCAAGTGAGACAAAGCTGCCTATAACGGTGCCATCTTGAAATAATGGTCCTTAAAACATCCCCTATTTTTATAGACTTTTAAATAATATATTGACACCTTGGTATATGGTCTGTTGAGCAAGCCGCTTCTCACTTAACAGGAGTATATTGTGTATATTGTGACATTTTTCTCATGTTAAGTATATTTTTACTTTTTGTGTTTTTTTTTTGTTTTGTCTTGTTTTTGAGACAGGGTCTTCCTATGTTGCTTAGGCTGGCCTTGAACTCTCTATACTCTCACTCAGCCTCCCAAGTGCTGAAGTTATACGCATATACCACCACATCCAGATACTTATCATACATCCATATATTCTGTCACATAAACAAGTATATGCCCTAACTATGCCCTGTCTTAAGACGTCCTGCAGTGCTTGTTATACTGGTTCCTAAGCAGCTGTCACTTCAAGGGTCCTGGAACTTGTACATTTTGTCAGCACTGTTGATGCCCAAGTTTGGGAAACACCTGGAACAAAATAGAGGATGCCAGCCATGTGTGACCCAGATCATGAGAACTCTTATGATGTCCACTGATAGTGTGTGTGTCTTATTAGCACTATTATTTTTGCTTTAGATTGAGGTAATAAGAAGGCTTAGATTTTTTAAGCATGCCAGAGTAGCTTTGTGTCTTGAGAGAGTGCTTGGTCAGGGAAATGGAGTTCTCTGGGTGGGTGCTGTTTGTATTTCAGCTGTAAGGAACCCATAATGTTTTGTGCCTGAATTTTCTGAGATCCGTATGGCTGTGCTCTGTGCTCCTGGAGCACAGTGTGTGCTATAAACTGGTTGTATCTCTCACCTGAAAGAAAGGGCCCCAAACAGGCCAGCAAGCTGTTTGAGTTAGTGCTTCAGTGGAAGGAGGAAGGATAGAGGCTGGAGCTGTGTCAATACAGTTAATCCTCCCAGCCACCTGGTGATCCCGGTGCAATCATCATCTTTAGTCCACAGGGGAGGGAACAGCGATCAGCAGAGGTGAGGTTGTGGAGTCCTTATTTGAACCCAGTCTAGGAGTTCTTCCTTTCAAACTGCAACAGCTCCATCCAAGTCAAGTTGGTGGAAATCACAGTGTGAAGTTGGGGTACTAGGAAGGCTGTCCATGGAGAGCAGTTATAGATAAGCTCTTAGTTGTACTGGTTTCACATATTTGGCATGTCAGGCATGATATGTTAGGCTGAATTCTTGCACATGAATGTGTGTGTGTGTAAATGTGTATGTGTGTGTTTTACATGAGTATATATGTGTGTGTTCAACAATATATACGTGTGTGTGTGTTACTTTTAATTCTCTGATTCATCGTTAAGATGCTCAGCTGTGCACTGCGCTGAATTTTTAAAGATGAGAGTGAACTGAGACGTCATATATTTTGTTCGGGGTACTTAAAAGTTTATGTTCATTTACATATCATTCTGAGATTTTTACTCCAGTTGTTTAAATATTTATATTACATAGTACTTTGGTGTTTCTTCTTTTTCAACTTATTTTTTTTTTTTTTTAGCACGATTGCTTGGAATTTGGTGGCTAGTTACTATGAAGAATTGCCTTATGGGCGAAGTGGATTGATGACAGCCCAGGAGCCATGGAGCGGGCATTATGTAGTAGAAGCTCCTATCTGGATATCAGGTATGGATGTCTAGATTCTATCTCTCTCTCCGCAGATTCTTTTTGAGAGACAAACCAGAAAACACCGAAGGAGGTTATCAAACTGTCCGTGCTTCAAGTGTCTGACTCTCTTAAGGGAGTTATGCCAGTGTTTCATAATACTATTTTGGGTAACCTGACTGTTTTCTGTATTTTATACTTGGCCATTCTAAGACCAGGCCCTTATAAAGGGAGAATAAAGAGGGGACAGATAGCACCATAAGGAAAGGGGACGTCCAGTGATGGAGACAGAGGTAATCATGTAAGTTTATGCTCCCAAATCATGATTATAACTGGCGGAATGAATATAGTTAGAAATATTCATCTAAGTTCAGCATGTCTAGGAGTTTGGGGGTTATTCTTTTTGTATCAGTTCCATTTTATTGATTGCACTAAAGTGAGTGAATATAGTATATTAATTTTGATACTAATAAAATTATAATCATTAATCAAAAGAAATAAACATGTTATGTAAAATAGTATGACTTTACAATGGTCCCTAAATCTACTAAGTGTTTGAAGATATGAACTGTAGGTAGAGTTTTCCCATTTCAGCAGCCACTTCTTCCCAAGTAGCCACAAGATAGTCTTATTATTAATTACAAATGCTCGGCCGATAGCTCAGGCTTTTTACTAGCTATCTCTTATATTTTAAGTTAATCCACATTTTCTTAATCTACCCTCTACCATGTGGCTCATGGCTTGTTATCTCTGGCATCTCCTCTGGCTCCATCCTTCTTCATCCCAGCATCCTTAGTTTGGTTGTTCTGTCTGTACTTTCTGCCTGTCAGCTTTTTATTAAACCAATTCAAGTGAGAAATATTTACAGTATAGAAAAGGATTATTCCACAGCAATGAGTTTTAGAAAAGATAAAATTTTGACTCTCATATAGATTAAAAAATGGTCATACACTGAAGATTTTGTTTCTCACATGAAAGGAAGAAACCAGGTAAATGCTAGAACCAACTTAGAGGAAAAGTCATCAGGGCAAAGCAACTTGAGATTAATTATCAATGGAGGGAGGTTGAGTTTCTCACAACTGGAAATCAATTAAAATATCTTCTATACATGACATAGTTTACATTGCTCAAAGACAGGGCTGTTGGATCTACATACTTCCAGTGAAACCCAGGTCTTTTTCAGTATCAGTCACATCCAAAGGAACATAACCATATTAATAGCTAATAACCTTATAAATAAGATAAATAACAATAGTGAAAATTTTTAATATTTTAGTAAAATATTTAACATTTATATTTATTGTGTGTCAAAATTATACCATAGTCTTTAAAAAAATCAAGTTCTTCCAGAGAAAAATAATTCTAAGTCAACTTGCTTTAATTTAAATCCACATTTTGATAATTTTCTTTTTTGTGTGTTATTCTCTGATTGTAATCATGGTATTAGTTTAAATTCCTTAAGTAGCTCTTCAAGGTAGTGGAAAAATTAAGCAAGACTTCTATGTGTTGGTTGGATAGCCTCTTAGTTGTTGGCGTTGTTTCACTTACTTAGGTGAAGTAACCCCCTTCGAAATTTCTGACTTTGGGGCATTGGTAGGAACATGGAATATTGCTTAGTTTATTTCTAGGACCAGATTCAGAGGTGACAATACTTAGGAACTTAGAAACAAATCTGTTTAACACCAAACCTTAAAATATTTCTGAGATACATTTATTAACTTTTTAAAAGTTCCTCTTAAAACATTCTTTTAATTCTTCCCTGCTCTGTTAGAGTGGAACAAGTACTGATGACCAAGGCTTGGCAAGAGTAGCTTCATTGTGTACTTTGGGAATGGGAATGCACGACCACTGTTTTTGAATTTCCAGGTTCATTTAATTTTATCAGTCACTCAGAAAGCCCTCCTGCCTTTATACCTTTTTGCTGAAGTATTTAAAAATGGAAGCGTGAAGCCGGGAGATAATTTCTTAAAATGGAATGTAGCTGGTTAGAATCAGTCAGACGCTAGTCGTAGACTATTTTCTTTCAAAGTCGTCTCATTTGCATCTTCTCTTTCTCTGTAGCTCATACAACTCAGTTTACTCAACCAGGCTGGTATTACCTGAAGACAGTTGGCCATCTAGAGAAGGGAGGAAGCTATGTAGCTCTGACTGATGGCTTGGGGAACCTCACCATCATCATTGAAACCATGGTAACGTTTTGTTGTTGGTACACAACTAGTGGGCACCTCATATTTCACCAGAAACTTGGTCTTCAGAGACAAGAAGGGCACTGTGTTCTCCAGGGCATGCAGGGCACTTCTCTAAGAGTCTTACGACTGGTTCCCTGGGAGAAAGTTGGGGGAAAGAGTCTGATAGTTACCTGGCTCCTCATGTTGTTTCTAAGACTTCTTTATCCTTAAAAATATATTGGGATAGCCAGCCTTGACCCTCACCGTGGCTTTTTATGAAAGCTGTAGTTAACACTCCTATGGAAGGTTTCCTGGAACCACGTGAGTCAATCCCTTTGGGGGTATAGTTAGGAGCAGGCCTGGTATGCCAAGTTAAACAGTAACTTTAATGAGGCAAAGATTGCACTTGCCTGTGCCATTTCTCCTTGCTGCCAGCAGTTCCTAAGGCTTCCAGTATCACCACGTCCTCTCTAGTAACTAATGTCCATCTCTTTGTGTTGACCATTCTCCAGGCTGTGAGGTGGTATCATTGCAGTTTTATTTACCTTTTCCTCGTGACTAATGAATGATCCTGGCTGTATTTTCATATGCTTTCTGGCATATGTATGTTCTCACTGGAGAAATGTCTATTTAAATCTACACTGTCCATTTAAGTAAAGAGTATTTTTATTTTTCATCTTGAATTGTAAGAGTTCTTCATAAAATCTATCTAACACCCATCAGAAGACACATGTGGCTTCTGTATATTTGTTCCCATCCTTACAGCATACTCAGGGTAGGCCAGGCTAATCTCAGAGTCATAATCCTGCTGTGTCAATATTCCAAAATGCTGGCGTCGCTAGGCCCAACTTGTCTTGCTCTTTCCAATGGCATTCTCTAAAGTAAAAATGTTCTAAATTTGTGTATTTTTTTGGTAAGATTACTGTTATTTTAAGTCTTACATTTAGGTTTCTGATCCTGTTATTTCTTGAGGTACTTAGCATTTGTTCAGCTTCCTCCTTGTGTGTGTGTGTGTGTGTGTGTGTGTGTGTGTGTGTGTGTGTGTGTTTGTGTGTGTGCGCACTCACACACATGACTAGCTGGTCTTCCACCATGTCTTGAAAAGTCTATTTTTCCACTTGGATTATCTTTGCATACATGCTGAAAAGCAATCTCTAACAAATTTGAGGGTTTTTTTTTTCTATACTTGTGCTTCAGTGGTTACCATTGCATCTTAATTCTCATACTTCTGAGTGAGGGTTTGGTGGGAGAGTTTAGCTTTGATCAATTTCAAGATTGGCTATTTTGGGTACTTTGGATTTCAGCATGAGTTTTAGGACTAGCTAATTAGTTATTACAAGCATACAGCCTAAGATTGATACTTTACTCACTCTGTATATGAATACGGGGAAGCGTTAGCATTCTACCCTGCCAGTCAACAAATGCAGGGGGCTTTCTGGGCATTATGTCTTACTTAATTTCTCTATGATATGTTGTCTTTTCATTGTGGAAGTCATATTTCTTTTTATTAAATTTAGTAAACTTATTTATTAAATTATTAAATTTTTATTGATTTGTTTATTATTAATATTGCTTGGTTTTTTATTCTTTTGGATCCTACTATAAATAGGTCTTCTCAATTTTATTTCCAGAGTTTTCATTTCTCATGTATAGAAATGCAATTGATTCTTATGTATTGATCTTGTCCTCACAACCAGTTCTTTCTGTGGATTACTAGTGGATTTTGTTTAAATGAGCACACCAAGTAAGTAAGATCCTTTTAGTCCTCCCGGTAGTCCTCTCATTATCATTCTAGAAACTTTGTGTTTCCTTTGTTTGCCCAGTTGTCCTACCCTACTGCTGATCTAGAAAAAAAATCACTGTAGAGTGTGCTCTTAGCTGCTGGTGTTGCGTCAGTGTGTAGAACTTCAGGTTGAGGATCTTGCCTTTTGTAGGGAGCATGTTGAATCCTTTTAGTCAGAGTTCTGTTTCACCGTGTGCACGCCTGTGCTGCTTTTGCCCGTTATGCACTCTGATCATGGGCTAGATTATCCCGACTGAATTCTGTGTGTGGAACCACCCATGCATGCCTGAAATTATCATCCTGACGTCATACAGTATTCAATGTTGGATTCAACTTCCTAGATCCCTTAGAATTTCCTCCCCTCATGATGCCCTGTTGGCTCTGTAGGGGAATAGTTACTAACCAACACCATGGAGTGATTTGGGAATGTTTCTGGGGAATTTCTGATGGTCTGATGCTCTTCAAATGTTTGGCAGAATTCATATATGATGTCATCTGGCCCCAGGATTTTCCTTCATGAATTTAAGGATCTTTTTACTTACTGTAGGTCTGTTCAGATGTTATGTTTTCAGAAGCGTTGGGATTTTCTGTTTTTCTGTCTTTTTTGTCCTTCTGATCTGTGTTGTTTAGCACAGAAGCCTGTGTTCAGTTTCTTTTCTACTCGGATAAAGCTGGTAGGAATGTCTCTAATGTTCCTCTTTCAGTCCCAACCTTAGTCACCCAAGTCTCATCTCTTTCTTCTTGGTTGGTCTTCTAAAGGTTTATTTATCTTTCCGAGGGAATAATATTATTTTTGTTTGTTTTCTGTGTTGCAGTATTTCACACCAGTATTTATTGTCTTCCTTTTGCCCCCTGTGGATTTGGTTTGTTCTTCTGAAAACTGTCCAGCTTCTTAAAGTAGAAGTCAAGGTTATTCCTTTGAACCTCAAATATATAAACATGATTTGGCTTCACTTCCTCTGTAGGCGGTCCTTTAGTGTACTTTATCCCTTTTCTCTTTTGTTTTAACATTTTTGATCACAAAGTATATTTTTTATTATCCTTGTGATTAATTTCTCGACTTCATTGCTCAGTACCAAGGTATCTTTATATTTGTATTTCTGTGAAATTTGCAACTTTCATTGTTGATGCTTCATCTCATCCCATTCTGATTGGAGAGCATACTTCCCGGTGTTCCTGAGAGGAGCTGTAGCTGCTGCCTTGCCTGTAGGCCATGCTGAACACTGCACTGGAGCAGACTAGGTGCCTTGTTGCCTGTGGAATTCCACGCGACTCTTTCTTAGATCTGTTTGGTTGTTTGTGTTCATTTCCTTGCTGTTAATTGTGACAAGTAAAATCTCAGCCTTGTAGAATCGTCTCTCTCCTCTCTTCTGTTGGTTTTTGTTTTCTATTATTTTGAGATTTTCTTGTTTTTACTTCAGATATTTTAATGTATTGACTTCTGGCATTAAATTTTTCTCACTGTTTTTATTTTTTCTTTTGTTTTAAAATTGATTTTCTCTTTTTGTCATTGCTCCTTTTTTGGTGGCATCTGTTAGTGTATTTATTTCCCCTAGTCATTGTTTTCAGCCTGTTTCTTTGAATGCAAAGAATATCTCCTTTTCAATAGCTCATAGTTGGATCTTGCTTTTTTTAATCTTGTCTGGCATTTTGGTTCGATTGTTGAATAAGCATTAGTGTTGCTATGGTTGAGTTTATTTTTGCCTTGTGATCTTTGTTTTCCACAGTCATGATTTTGTTTCTATTTTGTATTCCTTCTCTGCCAATTTTTTTCACATTAAGTGAGTGTTTTCTGCAGGCTGCATTCTGTTCATTTAATGATCTTTTCACAATACTTTTTTGGGAGTTGCATCTTAGCAATGGTTTCAGAATTCATACCTTACTGCTTCAGGACCACTGCAGACTTCAGTTTCCTGGGTCCTGGGCAGATGCAGGGATGCTCTTCTTCTGCATCTTCCTTTTTCATTCCCTTTAGCTTTTATGTGTTCCCATTTTTATTATACACATCACATCTCCAATAGGAAGAGAACAGAATGCTGTGAAATGATTACTTTAGAGTGAGTAGAAGAAAAGAGGACAGTATATATTTATATCACCTGTTATATTTATTTTATTTATGGTTCTTGTTCTTTGGATATGTTTCTATGTATTTAACTTGACATTAGGGTCATTTCCGTATTTTATGCTTTGGCCAGGCACACCCAATACACACTCATTTAGGTTATGTTAGGAATGTATTTTTTTATAGTTTGAAATAAATTCAAATTTGTTATAAATGTTTGCTTCTTTTGCTACTCTTCAAGCTTTGATTATGTAAAGTTTCCCCCACAATATAGTGTGTATATTATTTGGATATTATTTCATGACATGTATATTATTACATGACTCTCTCCCCTCAGAGTCATAAACACTCCATGTGTATACGGCCATATCTACCGTATTATAATGTCTCACGCCAGCTGGCAACCTTCACTCTCAAGGGATCTTTGGTAAGTACATATGTTTAACTTTCATTTTGCTTTCAAAATTTATGTTGGGGTTACACCGATGGCCTAGTGGTTAAGAGTGCTTGCTGTGCTTTATTTGTCATAGCCAGAAACTGGAAACAACCTAAATGCCCCTCGATCGAAGAATGGATAAAAAAAGATGTGGTACATTTACACAATGGAGTACTACATAGCAGAAAAAAATGACAGCCTAAATTTTGCAGGAAAATGGATGGAACTAGAAAGCATTATTTTGAGTGAGGTAACCCAGACACAGAAAGACAATTATCACATGTACTCACTCATAGGTGGTTTTTAAACATAAGGCAAAGAAAACCATCTTACAAACCACAACCCCAGAGAATTTAGACAACAATACGGACACTAAGAGAGACCTACATAGATATAATCTACGTGGGAAATAGAAAGTATAAAAAGACAAGATCTCCTGAATAATTTGGGAGCATGGGGACCTTGGGGGAGGGTTGAGGGAGGGAGGGGAGTGGTAGGGAGGGGAGCAGAGAAAAATAAAAAAAAATTAAAAATTAAAAAAAACCAAAAAACAACTGCAAAAAAAAAAAAGAGTGCTTGCTGCTTTGCCTAAAAATTGGAGCTGGATTTTCTGCACCTCTGTCAAATAAGTCACAACTGCATACAACTCTAACTACAGAGGATCTCATGCCTTCTTCTGGCCTCCAAATGACACACATGTGAGCATACAGAAATAAGCAAATAAAATAAATCTTTAAAAATTTATGAAAATTTTGTGTTATATTACAGGCCATCAATTCTTACCTGAAGTCACGTATTATAGAATTACTAAGAATTTGTATGTAAATGGAACCTGTCCTGGTGCCAAAGCATCTACTAATCGTAATAAAAAAGCAGTGTAGTTTCTTTAACTCCTAGCAAAGGGGAGCTTGCTCACAAAGCACAGAGAGTGGAATGGCTGCATTCTGTATTAGATTAAACATCCTAGCAAAGGTGAGCTTGTTCACAAAGCAGTGTGGAAAGGTTGTATTCTGTAATTGATTAAGCATCCTAGTAAAGGGGAGCTTTCCAAAGCACACAGGGTGGAATGGCTGCATTCTGTATTTGATTAAATATCCTAGCAAAGGGGAACTTGCTCACAAAGCACAGAGAGGAAAATGGCTATATTCTGTACTTGATTAAACGTCCTAGCGAAGGTGAGCTTGCTCACAAAGCACAGTGTGGAAAGGCTGCATTCTGTATTTGATTAAACGTCCTAGTAAAGGGGAGCTTGCTCCCAAAGCACAGAGTGTATTAGCTGCATTCTGTATTTGATTAAATGTCCTAGCAAAGGGGAACTTGGTCACAAAGCACAGAGTGTATTAGCTGCATTCTGTATTTGACTAAACGTCCTACTCCAGGAAGCTGGAAGGCTTCAGAAAGAGGCACTGATCTAGGCTTTTTGCTATTGAACAGTTGTCTTCAAAATCAAGCCAAAAGCTAAGTGTTTATTTTTTTTATATTGCAAGCCACCCACGTATTTATCTAAAACACATGACAAAGACACTCAGAGATGTTAAGACCACCCAGCTACGTGTGGCAGTTACTGCTCAGAAGCCCTAAGATGCCACTTGAAATCTTTCTTTACCAAGTTGTTAAAACTCATGTGGGTCTGGTGCTTTTTATGTGGTCCAACTGTGAGCATGGAGATGCATCTCCTTGTGAATTCTTTTGAAAGATGAGTCTCTTTCTTATATATGTCTAGAATTATTGTCATTGTCAGTGTGGCACTTAGATTTATTGACTTGAGTAAATTACTGTAATATATAGTAATTATAATTAATAATAATTATTAAAATATGAAGAATAATTTAAGATACTTTTAGGACATTAATTATTCATACCGGATCTTCAGTTTTTGGTTATTATCTGTCAACATAACATAGCAAATCAATATTCACTTAGCATTTTTGCACTTACCATAATATTATATACTTTGAAGAAAAAAATTTAGAACATAATGATTACCTTTGAAGAAGTTTAATTTTATATGGATGGCAATAACGTACAAGAAGGCAGAAGAAAGCAAGATAAGATTCTGTAATATAAGTAAAGACATTTTAAAGTAATTAAATGTTTAACAAAGCTTCTTACATTGAAAGGCCAAGGCACTAAGACCTGTGTTTGACATTTGCCAGCATTCTCAGGCGTTAATGCAATGAGCTAACAGAGTAGAGAGATTTATTGTCTGTAGCGCTCTCTCCTGTAAAAGGAAGCATGACAGTGTTCTTCTGGGACCCTGGCCATGGTCACAGAGGAGAGTACGTTGTTCCCAAGGACTCTCAGTTTAAGGTGGTGGCTTAATCAGGAAAAGCAGTAGACAGATTCAGCAGTAGACCTGCTTAAAGCAAGGTCAGAGAACACATACTCAAAGGCAGAAGATGGCAGGAGCACTTCTGAGCATGCCCAGTTGAGTATTGTACCGATCCAGGCTGATTTGGTTCCCTAACAATGCAAGTCAGTGGTCAGTGTCTTTAGGGCTGTCTTCACTGAAACAAGGCCATAAAAGGACAATCCTGCAGGTACTTTAATGCAGGGGTTTGTTGCTGGTGGTGCCTGCTCTGCTTAGTGGCTAGTGTTCGTAGGAAAGGAAAGCCTTGCTTGAGCCTGTCTTCCTGTTTCCGAAAGTGTTACTGTGTTAACCTTGAGACGGTTCTTTCTGCAGCATGAAACAGTGGACGCCGCTCTCTTTTTGAGGGACTAATTCCAGGATATGATGAATCTCTCAAGCGTGCTTTCTTGTGTTTTCTTCCCAGAGAGAAATACAAGAGCTACAGGTGTGGTATACCAAGCTTGGAGGACCATCGGAGAGGTTTCATTTCAAACAACTGGACTCTCTATGGGTAGTCTTAAAATTGATTACTATGTTTGGGGCATTACAATGGTAAAAAGGAACAAATATGATTAATGAATTAAAAATGAAGTTAATTTTATGGCAATAGGACAGTAGAGATAAACTTTTCTCCATGTTTTTCTTAAATAGAAATCCTGTCTAAGGTGTGAAAACCTTGTGTATCCATAGCTGTGCCCCTGTCCTTAAGCGCTTGTTTATATCGGTGGATGTGCCCACTGTTGTCTGGCCACCCAAGTGAGAGATGTTTCTGTCTGTCCTGGTCTGTCCCCTTGGCAGCTGGCTGTAGGCAGTCCTGCCCTCTGTGTTTTCTCTTATTCACCATTGTTTCTTGTTCCCCCTGCTGTCTGTATCCGCCCTTCATTATGCCTCATTGTTCAGAAACTGCCCACGGTTTCAACAGCCTCCAGTCTGAGTCTCAGGGCAGGGCGAGCCATGGCCCTGCTGCTAGAGCCCTGCGCCTGGAGTCCTTTGTTTGCAAGGCATCATCAGTCTTCCCTGCCAGTTCACATTCCCCACGTGACCATCACTGTCCTGTCATGTGACCGCTGCTGTCCTCTCATGAGCTGGAAGACAGCTTTTCCTTCCAGAGGCAGATCTCAGTAGCTGGCCTCTCCTCACAGAGAATAAACTCCTAAAATGCCTCCATCGTATCTCTGAAGATATGTCAGCTCAAGTGTCCATTTCTTTGAAGCCTTGCTCACCTGACCCAGTGCAGGACTCTATGTGGATCTTATTAAATACTCCCCCAGGATTGTGGCTACCTTGAGATTGGGGCTCTGCCTTATTTTAGTCCAGAGGTGTTTGATACTTGGTAGTTCCCCAGGGAAGGTTGCAAAGATTGAACTGGCCCAAGCAAGCATATTACATCATCGAACTGACTTTATCTGTTGCGTTTTTAATAATAATAATAATGTTCTGACAACTAGCTAGTCAATATCAGTGATTAAATACCCATTAGAACACTCTCTACTTGTATAATAATTTGCTAACAATAGTATAATGCAATTGACTTCCCCCGTAGGAATACTATCTGGCGTTAATACTGAGCCAGAATGTAGCACTGGATGTTCATGGTTCTGCATCTTTTTACCCTTAAAGCCAAGAAATAATGCTAAACCCTTTAGTTGAGCATAGATAAAATCTCATTAAAGTCTCAAAGACAGGCTCAAGCTCAGGGACCACGTTAGCTGTGTGGGGTTCTAAAGTCTCCCCAGGGCGGTGCCTATTACAGGGACTGGGCTCTAGAGAGTGTTTCCCCTGGCCATACATTGAGGCAAGCTAAGCAGGCCCTTTTTAAACATCTGGCCTAATTCTCATAACAGCCCTCTGAAATATGTGTCCGGAGCCTTGAGGATGAGATGAAAAACTTAGAAAGACTGCGTCACTAGGGTCATACATGTGACCTAAACCTAGCCTAGTAATTGAAGCTAAACCTGAGAGTACAATGCGCAGGTTTTAGTTCTTAGCTCTCAAGTACAAAAGGTTTCTGGTGCTCACCGGCTGAGCTGTCTGGGAGCTTTTGGTGCCTTCTTGTCTGTTAGTAAAGCTCTGGAAGAAACAAGCAGGCCTCTGAGTTGCATTAAATGAACCAACGCGAGCTTTAAGAAGCTTGCAGTGCAACGGAGGAGACGGCTGACTGATAGAGACTTCCAGCCATCTTGGCCTTTTCCTCTCTTTTGGTGAAATTTTTTCTACGAAATATCATTTCTACCCTCTTGTAAAACACCCTTAAAAAGTGCCGAGGGCCTTAGTATTGCTGTGTCTTCCCCGCATTGTTTAGGAAGACCTAGCAGAACGACTGTCTAAGCTTGCTTCTTTCAAAGCTGTCTCCACGGCCGCCCCCGGGAGGTTCCTGGCGCCTGGCCGTGAACATGGGGCTGTCTTCTCTTTCAGCCCCTTGACAGCAGCGGCAGCTTTGCCATGGAACTGCAGGAGGACGAGCTGGTGACACTCACCACTCTCACCACGGGTCGCAAAGGCAGCTACCCTCCGCCTCCCAAGTCGCGGCCCTTCCCGAGAAGCTATAAGGATGATTTCAACGTTGGTGAGTGGTCTCTAACCTGGCCTCACCTGCCGTCCGTCCTCTGTAGAGCAGAGCACTGTCTTCTCGTCAGACTGCATGAATGACAGATAGCATGACGTCCAAAGTCATGCTGTCCCTTTCCGCCCTTCGAGTTTTATCTGGTTAAAAGATAATGTTTCTGGTTCCTTGAGGTGAAGTTGTATTTTTCAGTTCCAGAGAAAGATGCAGAAGTCATTGTGAGGAGGAGAGTTATAATTCTAAGCTCTTTTGGGTGAAACTTAAGATGATAGCTAGGTATCGCTTCCTTGGCCGTCCCTACATGTTTCTTTCATGTGGAGGCTAAATCACCTTGTGTCTCTATCTTGGTGCCAGGGAACTGAGTGCCTAAGGGCAGCCATGCTAGAGTTAGGAGCTTCAACTCATTGCTTGCTGGAGTTTAGCCCTCGGGTCTTCAGGAGGGTCTGCCCTGATGTGATTGGAGAAGCCTTGGAGGATGGGCCATTTGGAGGATGGGCCATTGGGAAACCGTCTGACAGCTGAAGCATGCTCGTGGCGCTTGTATCTCTCGAGGACCCAGCAAGCAGCAGCATTTGCTTACCAAGCAGTAGTGTTTGGTGGGCCTGGAGATTTCAAAGATGAGTCCAGTAGCTCTATAATCTGCCTCCAAAACTGACAGCTGTTGATGTACAGAGTGTACAGCGTCTGTACCTGCATCCTCCTGTAGAGGGCAGCACTGCTTGTTGCGCTCAACATGGAGACTCCCGTCTGTG
This sequence comes from Ondatra zibethicus, assembly GCA_004026605.1. Classification (NCBI taxonomy): domain Eukaryota; kingdom Metazoa; phylum Chordata; class Mammalia; order Rodentia; family Cricetidae; genus Ondatra; species Ondatra zibethicus. The sequence continues at coordinate 171,710 of PVIU01001865.1, read as the reverse complement.
CCACTCACTGCTGGGTCTCACATTCCGGTGGCAGGGCATGAACGTTCAGCTGCTCGACATAGAGAGGCCTTTGGGTTCTGGTACTGGCATCTGGTCAACTATTTGGATATACATCTCCAAATATCACACACACACACACACACACACACACACACACACACACACACACACACACACACACTCAATTTTGGTTGGTTTAAAGTATAATTTATATTTTAAAAATCACTGGAAAGTGTCTCACAATATCCCACAGATATCAGACAGGAGGGGACTGGTAAGGGTTGATGCTCAGCCTCTGAGACACTAAGCAGAAGATTTGTTGTGTTCTGAACAGATTACCCATTCTTTAGCGAAGCTCCGAACTTTGCTGATCAGACCGGCGTGTTTGAATACTACATAAATAGCGAAGACCCCGGGCCGCATCGCTTCACCCTGCGCCAAGTTCTCAATCAACGGCCTATCACCTGGGCTGCCGACGCTTCCAGCACGATCAGCATTATAGGCGATTACCACTGGTGTGTGAGAGAGATGCCCTCAGTGTCTGACCTTCTGATCTGGGTCCATTCTGAGTGAGGAGTTTGCAGTAGTCCTCCTGTCAAGAGCCTACTAGGCAGGTCATGGTTGTGTGAACTCAAATGACCTCAGATCATTCCAGTGAGAGAAATTGAACATTAACGGAAGAATTGAGAATACTTGGACTTGATTATATAATAAATAATATAATATATTATAATTTAATGCTTACTTGCAGACCTTGTGATTTGAATACTTTTTACCAGAGTTGATTTGTTGAGCTGGTGTTGCCACCTGCTGGACAAATGGTAGAACTACACCTAAGCTAAGTCTAGGAAGCTACTTACAAAGCAATCCTAAATATTCAAACCTTTCTTTAGATATATAGTAAGCACACAAGTTATATATATTTTTTGCCTAGCTAAAATGCAATTAACAAACCTTGTACCTTAACCTTTAATTTAGTTATGGAATTTTAGGGTGCTGACTTACTATTTTGCCCTCTTTAGGTAGTATTTTTTACTTTTCTCATTACACACACCTATACATTCTTTCTCCCCTCCCTTCTTCCCTCCCTCTCTCCCTCATCCTCTCCCCTCTCCTTTCTCCTTCCCTTCTCTCCTCTCCTGCCCCTCCTCCCCTATGTGGTAAAGTCCGGCTGTGAACAGTTCACTTAAGAAGGAGCTTTGCGAAATGTAAAGGACACACAGCTCCGGATCCCATGTCCTCGCACCTTATTTCCAAGATGGATGCTCTGGTACCCTGGCACCCTTAGTCTTGCTTTCGCTAAATTGGTGATGTACATGCTCTTCTTCCTCTTTGCTGTTAGGTGTTGAGTATGAAGTGGGTTGTTTTCAGGGAAGATGTGGGAGAGTTGTGTCAGAGGGAAAGAGCTATACCTGGTAACGTGTTTCAAAGGCAGCCAACAGAGAGGAGAGCCCATTGTAAGAGCTCTTATATTTTCTGCATGGCAGAATCTTTCCCTTCCTTTGATAGCCCCATGGACCAGTGAGCCTATAACCAGTGCTTTGCTGCATCCATACAGGTCTCAGGCAGACATCCTATGCAGGGTAAAATGCTTCTCAAAGTGGTATCTGTGGGCCAGCATCATCACAGTACCTGGGAAGTCTCATTCAAGGGTCCACCTCAGACTTACTGAATTAGGCACCGTGAATTAGGCACAATGATACTATTGTGCTGAGTTGGCAAACTCTCTGTTATATATCTCAGAGATCCTAATGGCAGAATCAACATAAAATATGATCTTCATTGCTTTGAGATTTATTTGATATATATATATGTGTGTATATATATATATGGGTGTTTTCCTCTGTGTATGTCTGTGTGCCATGTGTGTGCTTTGCTGGCAAAGCCCAGAAGAAGGCATCGACTCTCCTGACACTGGAGGTGCAGACAGCTGTGAGCTACTGTATGAGTGCCTGGAACTGAGCCAGGGCCATCCGGTGGGGCCACGCCAGCCCTGAAGTCGACTGTCCTTTTAGAGATAGAATTTAGTCAGATCTTTAAGGGAGTTAGTTCCTTAATCTTGATAGATAGAAGTGTACACATTGGCCTCAGAGTAGTTAAGACATCCCTGGCATGGGCTGCCTGCTGTGTTGGTGATGGAAGTGTAGGTAAATCTTTCTATTCAGACTCACCAGAAACTTTGCCTTATGCGCTATGGAAGTGCCTCATTCAGTATCACACTACACGATGACAAACTGCTTTAGTGTAGAAAGACAAGTAGCATAGTTCCAGTGCCTAAAACTAGTAAACACTGTCTGCTAAGCCACTGAAAGAATCAGCACAATTGGTTCTCTTAATTCTGGAAAACTTGAAACAGCTGTCAGTGAGGATTCTTGAAGCCCATCCTTGCTACCTGTTCAGACAGAGCCAGTTACTCTCTCAACTGAGGACGGGAGACATTTGCTATGAAGTGGCTGTTACTGCTGGGTTGGTACCATGACTGCAGAGGGTAATCGACTCTTTGATCCTGCAGGAGCAACGTGACTGTGCAGTGTGATGTCTACATAGAGACCCCTCAGAGAGGGGGCGTGTTCATCGCTGGAAGGGTGACTAAAGGTGGCATTTTGGTGAGGACTGCTATGGGAGTTTTCTTCTGGATTTTCGCAAACGGATCTTACAGAGTCACAGCTGACCTGGGTAAATGACACATCTCAATGGGCCAGAACTTACCTGGAGCCTGTGTGTCTAGGGGGAAGAATTTCAACGTGTGTCGGCAAGTCCCGAGCCATTCAGAATCACAGCTATTTAATTTGGGTGGAGGAGGGCGGATCGGCAATGAGAAGGAACAGTAGGAAGGGTCGTGAGCTCGGGGTGTGCAGCACTGTGAGAGTGAGCTTGTGAGGACCTGGGTGGGGTAGTGATGGAGGGAGAACACACTGGGGAGCCTCTCGGAAGACTAGAAGTATTGGTGCTTATGGAAGTCAAAAGGCAGGCTGAGCCTCTTAGCACAGAGACGCCTATCCCCTTAATACATTGAATACTGGGAAGGAGTTTGCCTTTTTTCACTGGTGTCTGTCTCGGCAGCACTGGCCTATGCAGAACAGCTCTTACTGCTGAGTGGGGGCCTAGATGCTTGTTGACACTGGATCGCACTTAGGTCGCACAGCTGTAGTGACATGAGGCCTTGTGGTGGTAACTTCTTAATTCTCAATCTCTTGACTTACCACATTAGTGACCTTTTTTTTATTTTATAATTTTCTGCTCTTTGTTCCAACTCTGTAAATAAAATAATAGAGAGTAACAGGTGGTAAGGATATTGTCATAGTGTGGTCCAGCTAGGAGATACCTCATTGATACATGGATTGCTTGTGGTGGAGCCAGAACTAGGAATTTCAACCTGCATCTTCAGTACCCACTGCTATTGTTTGAAGTCACCTGCTTGATGTCTAACCCTAGGTTTCTTCCAGACATTCAAATGCCCTAAGTGGAAAACTAGCTTATCTGATTCTCTCTCTGTTGTAGTTGATGCTGTTTTCATGTTAGCGAATCTACTAGCTGATGGTCTCTAGTAGTCTTGGACCGCTCTAATCAGATGTAAGTGCATCTGTGGGTCAGACATGATTGGTTTTTAAGTTTATCTCGTTCATTCTGCTGTGCGTGCACTTATGTTCTGTGGTGTAGAATAGACTCTCAGTACAGGCTAGTGTAGTGTAGCTGAGTGAGGGATTTTCCTTGGAAGTCACTTACAGATCTGGAAATGAAGGGACAATGCTTCCCTAAGGTAGACTTAACTACATTTAAGTACCATTTATGAAGCTCCCAGAGTTGTATGACCCTGGGATTTAGGTTTTACAAGTAGCCCAGCTGAGAGATTGTTTTGTGTTACAGGCGGATGGATCACATATACTTCCGGACACGCTGACATTACAGCAAAAAGATGGTATACACTCAGCCTAAGCATTAAGGTGAGTATTGTGGACAAGAAAGAGTAAAGATAAAATGTGTAACTTTCTAGAATTTTCTGTTAGAGAACAAGTGGAAGGATAGAAATGATGAAATGAGGGAGTCGGCTGTGGAGTCATTAAAGCCACCATCCACAGGATGGGGTGCTGCATTAGAGACCCAGAAGCTGACTTTTCAGACCCTGTTTTCTTTTAATTTGGTTTTTGTCTTTTAGATTGAGACGTAATTGGTTAAGTGAGCAACTGAACTAGATGTTCTCAGTGTTCTTGAATCAAGAGTGTAAATAGAACCCACTGGAGTACGCAAAGTCCTAGAAGCTTATTTCTGCTGGTCTATATTAGAGATGATACTAGAGTAACCATGGGATAAAGGAGATCTAAGCATTAGCATCAGCATCTTTGGCTGATCACGAGGTGCTGACTGACAGTGCTCCCGAAGGATGCTGTGTTGGGCAACTCTCTTCCCTAGTGGTCCTTTCATACCTTCGCTTAGGTTGTAAATAGAAATTAAAATTGAGACTGAAAAAACTTAAATTTTTTTTCTCGGTATCCATTCAGCCACTAAAAGTGAGAATTCAGATTTTTAAGCTCTTTATTAATAGACTTGAGGATCTAGTTGGGGCGTGGTGCAGTTTATTTCATCATACTATTCTTAATGTCATAATTTGTTTTAGTTCTTTGATAGAATGATCCCAAGCATAGTTTCTGAATGCTTATGTGGTATGCTTGGTGGAGACAGGCATTTAGAAGAATTACATTTATTTCTTTTTAATTGCATTCAATTTTTAAATTATTTTTGAGAATTTTGTATAATGTATTTTGGTATATTCACCACCCATCTCATACCAGATCTAACCTCTTCCCTGCAGACATGACTTTGTGTCTTTTTTCAAAAAAAAAAAATCTATCACATTCAATTTACATTGCCCATATCCTCCTGGGTATGTGACTATCCCTTCAAGCACTGTCTGTCTACCAGGAGCCACATGCTTTAATAAAGCTAACCTTCCTCTCAGTGTGGTTGTCAGTTGCCAGTTGCCCTCAGCCTGGGGCAGGAGGGGCTTCATACCCACCTCTTCTCTCTACCTTGGCAGTTCTGGTGTGAGCTTGCACAGGGCTCACAATGCTGTCACAATTGCTGTGAGTTCATAATCCAGATGTCCCGCTGAGTTCAGAAAACCATTTTCCTGTAGTCACTCATTGTCTCTGGCCCTTATAAACCCCCGTCTCCTCTTCCGCACTGAGCCTTGGGAGGATAGGTGTGATGTAGGTGTCCTATTTAGGGTGGAACATTCTCTACACCTATCCCAGTTGTGAGTCTATGTGTTAATCACCATCTGCTGCAAAAGGAAGCATCCCGGATGTGGGTCGAAAGCTGCATTAATCTATAGGCTTAAGTCACTAAGAGTTGGCATACTATTATGTTCATTAAGTGGAATAACAGTGGTGGTGGTATCTCTCCTGGATCCTATGACCTGTTAATAGTGCCAGGTATGTAAGAGAGAAACACTAAAAGGTCTATTTCTAAGTCCAGTTCTGCTACCAATGGGTTTTTGAGACTTGGGGCAGACCAATTAACTTCTGCCACTCTCTGGTTTGGAATTAGGTACCTTCTAGGTTAGTCATGCTACATGAGGGAAATCATACTTGGGACTGGGCAAGCATTTTACTTGAAGAGCCAGATGGGAGAGAGTTGGGCTTGTGGTCCATGCGCTCTGTGTTACAGCCACTCAACTCTGTAGTTGTCACGAGATAGCCATGACAGACAAGAGGTAAATGATTAGTGTGCCTACATTCCAATGAAAGTTCGCTATGGAAAGAGGTGGCTGGCTGGGGCCTTGGTTTGCTGAGCTTTGTTCTAAGTCAGTAACTTGGAAATGAGTACAGACATAGTTATGAAGAAATTTGGGATCATGTGATAAAGTAACCCCCTTGCTCTGTCTTCCTAACCATGGAAGTTAGAGAAGACTGTGCCATGTGGGTCTTGCTTGAGCTTAGATGTGAATGAGGCTGAGAACAAGATGAGTAGCCCTCAGCTGGTGCAGAAGGTGGCTGGTCTAGCCTTGTCTAGGGGGCATCTGGGAAACCAGAATGACTGGAGCCTGGGGAGTGGGACCAGGAGGTACTGTGGCCCCGTGGGACAGGCCATATGTTTAATATGATTTGTGTATGTGTGTCCCTTGGCCCAGGGCTAATGGTTACTGCTCTAGAAGTGGCAGGGGGTGTCCAGGAGTGCCTTTGAGAGGAAGACAACTGCCCTTGTGTAGCCAGAGGCATGTGAATTCACACTGGGCCCTGGGTGACTTGGATTCGTTTCCTGGCTCCTCTGGCACCTTCAGCATAAAATCTCACTCAGCCCAACTCTCAGTGTCTTCATCTATAAAATTAAAGAGCAGTGCATTATAATTTTAAGACAGAAAGATTTGTGCTGGGTTTTGGCCTAGTGGTTCAACTCTCCAGCCCTTTCTCTTTTGAAAGTAGCTTATTTTAGGTGGCTAGCTGTGCTTTTGAGTGTGTGTTCCTAGTGTGCTAAAGCAGAGGTAATAAAAGTTGAAATTTACAATTTACTTTGTGCCAGACAGTAAGGGAAACGTAACAGCCACTTTCTGAGAAAGACACACTTGATTTCCCTCCCTCGTTACCAGTCAATCACACCTCTGTGCACTTTCCTTCCTCCCGCACCACTTCACCCCACGGTTCTGTTTCACTCATGACAACTACTCTTCTGCCCTAAGGGTAGCCCTTCCATATGGCTCTGTAGTGGCACACTCCTCAGGGGGACAAAGAGCAAAATGAAAGCTAATTCCTTCTCTGGCTGGGTGCACAGTCCTTGAGACCTTAAGCACATAGCAGTTTACAGCAGGCATTTGGGCTCAGCAAGCTCTGGAGGAATCTCCCTTAGCCAAAGTGCCTGTGTATACAACTGCAGTGTTGTTTTAGTGAACTTTTGTCTGAAGCTTCGTAATAATGCTATAAAAATATTATGGCCTTGTTTTTGGGGTTTGGTTTTGGGTGGAATATCAGGAAATATTGAGGTTTAATGTATTTTGGGAACTGTTTAAACAGGTACTTCTTATTAATTCTTTCAGAAAAAATTTGATGTATTTTAGACTTTTGCTCAAACACATGAAGTTGTATTTTTACAGTTTTAGGTCTTGAATGAGAGAGATGTTTGTTCCACTAAGTATGTGAGCTACATTCTTAAATAGACTTCAGAGGATCAGTTATACTTTTTCACGGGACACATTTCTCTCTCCTGCAGGGTTATTTCGCCTCTGGCATGTTGAACGGCAAGGTCCTGTGGGAAAACGTCCCTGTGAAATACTCAGGGAATGGCTGGGCTGCGATCGGAACACACACCTTCGAGTTTGCGCAGTTTGACAACTTTCATGTGGAAGCGGCTCACTAGGACTCACAGGGCATCAAGACACTATTTGGATTTTCTATTTTTGATTTCGATTCAGGGACAGTTTTGATGGACCTATGTGTGAGCCTTTGAGGCTAGCAATAATGAAGAGTATATAGGGAAAATGGTACACATTTGCCCGATCCTGTGAAAGATTTAATTAGAACTAATTCCGGAAGGAATGCGGATGTCTTTGGCATTGCCTGTGGTAGCCTTAACACTGTCCCATCTTTCAAGAGTGGTTTGGGTGGTTCCTGCCTTGCAGTCTTGGCACCGATACCAAGGTAGCTCTCTCCATACTGTTTATAAATGATCATGCAGATGGCCGGGACCTGAGAACCACAGGTGGTTTGTGAGCCAACATTGACCATGTGTCTAAGTGAGTAGAGGCATCCTTAGAAGATGCTGATGAACACTTCAGTGCACACTTTAACATGCTGTCCTCTCTCTCTCTCTCTCTCTCTCTCTCTCTCTCTCTCTCTCTCTCTCTCTCTCACACACACACACACACACACACACACACACAGACAGACACACGCTCCCTCCCCCTATAATACCACCTTTGGAATTGTATGATAAGATGGTGGGATGATTTGAAAAATACCTCATTAATAAACTAATTCCAGGGATGAAGAGATGGCTCAGTGGTTAAGAGCACTGGCTGCTCTTCCAGAGGTCCTGAGTTCAATTCCCAGCAACCACATGGTGGCTCATAACCATCTTTAATGAGATCTGGTGCCCTCTTCTGGCATGTGAGCATACATGGAGGCAGAATGTTGTATATATAATAAATAAATAAATCTAAAAAAATAAACTAATTCCAAAGCTATTTTTGCAGTAATAAAAATAATCAGATTAAATTGGGTTGTTTGTATTCTTTAAATATCTTATTTCCGGCTTTTGACTCTTATTACCCTTATAACTGTCTTGAGAACTTTCCCCCCAATTCTTCTGCTGTTTGCAGTATGTCCTCACAGGTGCCTCGGGTGCAGTGGAGCACTAACGAATGCCATCACCTCTCTCCATGTGGCAGGAGGGTACACAGCCTTTTACTAGCTTACTAAATTGGGTCACGTCCTACTATTTTTATGGATAGGTGCACTTATTATATTCCTACTGTTTATATTTAAGTGTTGGTAAGCATGTTTCTTATTAATATGATTTATGTCTAAACATTAATGTAACTCTTAGAAACAAATCAGTTTTTCATGTGGGTAAAGAGAACTCTGGAATTCTTTATAAGGAAAAATTACTCATTGAAATTAATTCTACTACATGGGAATTTGTAGCAGTCTAACACTGGTAGAGCTAGAAGGAGGTTTTGTGTTGCCTTTAAAAGCTTGAAGATAATTGCCAGTATAATTCAGATTAAATAAAAATATATTTAAGCCAAGTCTAAGTGATTTATAATTTAGATTTTTAGATATTTTTGGAAACTAACATATAATTTATATATAATAGAATATTCCCATTTGAAGTGTGTAGTTTGTTTTGGTAAATGTAAATATTCCTTTGTAACCAGCACTGCGATGATGCCATTAACTATCTCCATCACCCCGGAGGGCTTTCTCTTACACCCGAACAACCGCTCTGCTTCTGTTGCTAAACATGATGTGCAATGCGTCCTTCAGAACGGTTGCTTTCCATCAGCATAAGGCTGTGAAATTTGTCCAGGGTATCGCTTGCTGCACTGGTGGGCTCCTTCCTGTTTCTGCAGAGAACCCCACTGAATGGCTGTGCCACAGTTTGGTTTTCCATCTTTTATTTTAATGAGATGAAAAGTAAAACTCATGACAGCATTTACATACAATTCTTGGGACTATTCATTTATTTCTTCTGGATTAACTGGGGAGAAAGGTCACTAGCTCTTATGTTAAGGTACGTTTAATGTCATATGAAACCACCAGCTGTTCCCAAAATGATCCCGTGATGTTACACTCCCATCACCAGTGTTAATGCGCCAGTGACGGCGTTCTTGCCAATACTGTGTCTGGATAGATGAAGATCTCTGCACGTGCGCTTCTGTCATCTGTCGCTCCAGGGGTTTTGCTTCTTTCCCAGTGTGTCACTTTGTTTCAGAAGTTTCTGCCATCTTGAGCTCGCTGGAACTTGCAGGTACAGCTGTGAGGAGTGCTCAGAGCATCTTCCTCACCTCTTCCCAATCTTAGGGAGAGTGCCTTTCATTCTTAGTGTGATCTTCTAGGTGGTTTCTTTCCCCCTCCCCCTCTCGTTTTTGTTTTTAGATTCCTTTATCTGCGGAAAGTTTCTTCTGCTTCCAGTTTTCTGAGCTTTCTACCCCCAACATCCCCTCCCTCCCAGCCACTCCCCTTCCTGTTTCCCTTCAGAGGCAGGGTGTGTCTCCCGTGGATATGTGGATATCAAGTAGCCATATATCAAGCTGCAGTGAAACTAGGCACCTCCTCTTCTAATAAGACTGGCAGAGGTAATCTGGTAGGAACAGGCTCCCAAAACAGGCAACAGAGTCAGAGACAGCCTCTTCTCTCACCATTAGGACTCTCACAAGAAGACCAGATAACACAGTTGTAACATATATGCAGAAGGCCTATGTCAGTTCCGTGTAGGCTCCCTGATTGCCTTTTCCATCTCTGTGAGCCCCTAAGAGTGCAGGTTAGTGGATTCTGTGGGTTTTCTTGTAGTGTCCTTGACTGCTCTGACTCCTAAAATCCTTCATCCCCCTCTTCTGCAGAATTCCCCGAGCTCTGCCTAATGTTTGGCTATGAGTCTCTGTGTCTGTTCCCATCAGTTGCTGGGTGAAGCCTCTGGTGACAGTTGGACTGGGCACCAATTTATGAGTATATCAGAATATCATTAGGAATCATTTCTTTGACTTTTATTTTTCCCCCAGTCGTGTTTGGTGCTATCCCTAGGTCTCTGGGGTATACTGCCTCTGGATCCTGGCCATCAGGGATAAGTTCCCTCCCAGGGTATGGGCCTCCAGCTGGGCCAGCTGGTCATTTCCAATATCTCTTCTATCTGGTTCAGTGTAACAGGATTTATGTTACCATCTCTTATCTACTTGGACTTGAGTTTTGTGCAGAGTGATAGATATGGATATATTCTCATTCTTCTACATGCTGACATCCAATTAGACCAGCATCATTTGCTGAAGATGGTTTCATTTTTCCATTGTATGATTTAGACTTCTTTGTCAAAAATCAAGTGTTCCTAGGTGTGAGGACTTAGATTTCTTGGATCAACCTGTCTGTTTTTATGCCAATACCATGTGGTTGCTATTACTATTGCTCTTCTGTAGTTTGAAATTGGGTATAATGATACCCCAGAAGTTCTTTAATCGAATAAGGGTGTTTGCATCTATGCCCATGTGCAATATTGCTCTAGTTTGATTTCATTATTAAATCTTTGTCCAGCTTGGGATAAAAATAGCTGGGAAATGGTTTCTCTCCCTTGATTTTCTCCAACACATTGTGACATTCCTTAATTCTAGAATTCTTAAGTTCTCTCAGCCAGGGTCCAGTCAAAAGATGGAAGACAGAAAACACCTTAACACAAAGGTTGATAACTAACTGTGTGAGACAAATTACTAAGAATTAAAAGAACTCTAATAGACTTAAAGAACCAGCCAGATCTGGCAGTCCATGCCTGCAATGCCAACACCCAGGAGGCTGAGGTGGGAGGAGCTTGAGTTAGAGGCCAGCCTTTATTGTATAGTGCAACAGTGTCTTGTCTCCACCCATTTCTGCTAAAAAAAAAAAAAGCAAGAAGAGCATTGATAGAGACAGCTACTTCCTTGGCTGCAGTAGTCTACCAAGGACAAAACAGAAAACAGATTTGGCAGCAGTCTTTCCCACAGACTGACATTTGGCTCACACTGAAGATGGTTGGGCTGCAGCTCCTGAAGGCCTAGAAGTTTCCTGAAATGCACGCTGGAGCTGGCAAGGAGGAGAACTGCTTTCTGGAGTAGATAGAAGAAAATGAAAAACTGCCGAACATTTAAAAATCCCTGGAAAGTGTTAGGGCACGTGTAATGCTGTTGGTACATAAGTGTAGATCTCGCTTCAAAGGCGGTAATAGTTTATTCTTGAGCAAAATGTGAGTGACTACAGCCCAGGAACGTGGATTTAGGTTATCCCAAATACCATGTTCCTGTATGGCAGCAATTTCATAAAGTTCTTATAGTAATAGAACAACAGAAGTCATCAATCAAGGCACTGTTAAAGAAAATTGGTGGCAACATTAGTAGTTGGGTTACAGCAAGGTGGGGAAGTTCTCAGATATGGGCCTGAGCTGCTGTCTGATGATATTCTTAGTCTGGGTTGGTGGAATTCAGAGGTCTGTTCATACAACCTCAAAAGGCTTTTTATTTGATCGTCACTTGGTTTTAAGGCCAAACCAAGTTGGCATTGAATGTCTGTTAAGAGGTACGAGAGCAGGAGAGTTGACTCATCCCGCTTATATGCCCCCTATAGCAATCGGGGGAGAGGGGGCTGCACCTCCCCTGGGAGAAACAGTAGAGCAGGCTGTGGTGTTGTGAGTGTGGGTGGCCCAGATCTGAGAACCGAGAGCGGGAGAACTGGCCCCTCTGTATTGGGGGAGTTAGCCTAGGCAGTGCTGGAGAGCTCTCCCAGGTAGTGATGTTGAGGGAGAGCTGGCAGGCTGACCAACCCAGCTAACCACCTAGGCCCAGAACCAGGACTGAGTTGGTCCACCCCAATATCCACCTCATCTATGAACTTTTGGAACAGGTGAAGGGGTCAAACATAAAGACTCAAAACAGCAGGATCTCCATGACATGGGACAACAACAGGATATCCAAGAAGAGCCCCAGTGAGAGCCATATCGGTGGCAGAGCAGTAGCCAGCGTCCTCGTGAGCACTTGCAAGTAAAGATGAACAGACTAAAGGGTAAACTGTGTGACTCAACAGGACACACTACAGTTTCCATGGCAAGATCTCTCTCTCTCTCTCTCTCTCTCTCTCTCTCTCTCTCCCCTTTCGTTTTGGAGAGGATGGAGAGATAAATGGGATTAGAATCATGATGTGGAATTCACAAAGAATAAAAGTTAAAAAATAATAAAGTGGGATGAAGGGGTAAAGATAGCCTAAGATAATTTGGTTCCAGACCTGAATATTCCAGCTCTCCATAGTTACTAAAATTCTAGTCCATCAATCTGCCTTGGAGAATCTTTAACATAGGTGCTATTATTCTGGGTACTTTAGTTCTAATATCTTATAAATAATCTGATAACTTCTCAAGAATATCTCTCTTGGCAAGTCCATGACTACTCTTGGGTGTGTGTGCTATCATTTTCTCAAGATCCTCTCTATATTTACAAATGGAAGTATTTAAAATCTATGTTATAGGAGCTGGAAAGATGGCTCAGAGGTTAAGAATGCTTACTGCTCTTGCACATGACCTGAGTTTGATTGCTTGTACCCACATCAGGGGCCTTACAACCGACCACCTATAATTCCAGTTCAGGCTCCTGAATTCATGTGCATGAACCCCCACACAGATGCAAGAGGAGTGAAGTGAGTGACTCTCAGGGTTTTGGGAAGACTTCTGGAGCAGGAAGATGGCCCCCTTGCATCGCATCGACTCAGCCCGTCTTCATTGTTTCATGTTTAATTAATGGCAGAAAGTTATCTAGCCTTCCGGGACGGCATTATTTCTTTTCATGAAACTTTACAAATCCATTTCTTTTGGGAACCAGCATGTTCTAGTGAAAGACTGTAAATTCTTGCTGTACCACCCACACTATTTTTAGCAGTGAATGGATTGTTCCCTTTCTTAGCGTCTTGAAATAATATCAGCAGGCATTTATTGAGAATTAGGCTGTAAGCTCCGTGGAAATGGGGATTAAGTTTGATTCCGTGCAGAGCCATATCTGTAGTATCTAGTATAGCCCCCGATAATTAATGCAGAGGCGATGAATAAGTAGCTGTTGGGAGGCATCTTAGTTGCTATTCTATTGCTGTGAGGAAACAACGTGAGCTAGGCAACTTATAAAGGAAGGCATTTAACTGAGGCTTTAACAGTTTCAGAGGGTAAGTCCAACATGTCAACTGGCAAGCAGGCATGGTGCTAGAGCAATAGCTAAGAGCTTACCTCTGATCCATAGGGGGAGAGGCAGAGAGAGAGAGAGAGAGAGAGAGAGAGAGAGAGAGAGAGAGAGAGAGAGAGAGAGAGACTGGGCCTGGTGTAGTCTTTGGAAATCTCAAAGCCCACCCCCAGTGACACCTCTTCCAAGTAGGCTGAAGGCCGCACCTCCTAATCTTTACAAAAAAAAGGCCATCATCTAGGGACCAAGGAATTAAGCATTCAAATATATAAAACATCCAAATATATAAGCCTATGGAGACCATTCTCAAACTACTACTGTAGGGTAGATGGAGTACTTGTGAGGAAGCAGATATCTTGTGTTAAGTAATTCTCATGAGTTATATTATTTAGACCCTGTAATGTTTGCAGCTAAAACCCACAGGACGTCAGAGTGCTGGCGCCTGACTCCTTCCTGGATTAGCAGGGAAGCTGGGAATTGCCACTGATTAACGTATGAAATGTATAAAACTCTGTGTGTAAGTATGTGTGTATGTGTGTGTGTGTGTGTGTTTGCACATGCATGTATATGCACATGCTTATGGAGGTCATAAATCAGCATCAGGTGTCTCATCACTGTTCTCCTTGTTGTTTGAGACAGGGTTTCTCTGAACCTGGAGTCATTGGTTTGTCTGGGCTGTCTTGCCAGCAGCCTTAGGGACCTTCATGTCTCGGCCTCCCCAGTGCTGGGATTACAGCTGTGTTCTGCTGCACCCGGATTTTTAGCTGCTGCTGGGGATCTGAATTCAGGACCTCATGTTTACATGACAAGTACTTTACTGACAGCAAATTCCCTACCCCAAATAAGGGTAGTTTTTGAAGTCTGTCTGGCTAGTTGGCATGTGATTAAGAACAAAAATTAATTATGCTTACAAACAGAGAAAATAAAAAAGCTGATGTTAATTTAAACAGAGATACTTGGATATTTGGGAGGATGAATGAGGTGATTCAGAGTGATTAACAGTTAATCAAAAAAGCTTCCACTTACCTTGGTGGAGATGTTGCTCCTCTGAGCCATACATTTACCTTAAAAAATGTTGTCTTACCATGTATTATAGGTCCTGAATAGGAGACATAGATTCTTCCAGGATTGGATTGATTTCCATGGTTCTAAAGTTTCTGAAGGAAGCCATGAGTTTTTGCAAGGGTGAAGAACAGATCTGGCTCTTTGTGTCTCTGGCACTGCCCTTCCATCTCCTTCAGGAGAGACGTTTGGCATGGCTGTGTGCTTGTTTGCTTATGACTTGTTTCCTGAGCTTGGTTAATACTAGAAGCCTGTGTTAAGTCCTGAGACTGATTTAGCCCTGTGTCTGGAGAGACTCCTTAAGTCATACCTATGGATCAAATAAATCTTTCAGTGGCAGGCATGGGCTGGAATTTGTAGCAGGGATCTGGCTCTGGCATCCCCTCAATATGCTGGTGTTTGAGATCTCTGTTGAATTAATTCAGACAAGACCCCAGAGAGCAGAAGCCAAGCAGAACAAAACGAGTGGTTTTCCAAGAGGAAGAAAGGACAGCGGAGCGTGGCCATTGTGCCCTTGTTAAGGTGGATTTTATGCTAATTTGTAAAATTTCAGGAACAGATGCGTTTAACTGGGCAGGTGATTGATAGGTCTGTTTAGTTTAAGGGAGGGGGAACTAGTATGTCTTTGTTCCTTAGCAGGGAGTCTCTGATAGTAATCGTATGATCTTTGAGGACTTCCTATCTTCACCCGGGGCTGAAAATATGATTCATAGCTCATTCTATTTATCAGTGATCAAAATTTGAGTTCCTGGTTTATAATCTGAAGATTATAAAGGAGGGGGGATCTGCCCTCAAACTTCCAAGCCTGCTAATACCTGACTCGCTCTCTAATAGAGATGACGTGGCTATATTCCCTTAAGTGCTTTGATGTCTCCACACCCCAAACTCTGCCCTTGCCATTGTTTTTAGAGTAGAGTCGCCATCAACTCTAGGTGCATATTAAGCATATCTGAGGAGACTCGATACCTGGGTTTGACCCCAGAGAATCTGTTTGTTTGGGGGAGGGGTTTGAGGATTGGTTCTTATTGTAAGCACTGCCTGTAATTCCGATGTGTAGACAGGACTGAGAGCCATTCTTGTAGAAGAGGAAGGCGCTTCTGGAGGACATTTCTCACCCTCTACCCTCCTGGTGTCCTGGTGTCACCTAACTTGTGGTCTCTTGCTTCTGTTGGAAGGTGTTCTAATGGCCCTCAAAGACTAGACCTAGCCGGTTTAGAAGGTAAGGGAAGAACAGGCTATGAAACACAGAGCGTGATGTACCCAACAATGGATTTTCTTTTAAATTGTAAGTTAATTAGTAAAGGAACTAAATACTAAACAAACCTGGGCTAGAAACCTGGGCTAAAGGTCATTTTCCTATAACTGTTATGCCCAGATATGGATAACCTGCCAACAAATGGCAAAATGAGCCCAAATGAGTGCTTTTCCGGAACAGATCTTAGTAGAACTAATTCAAAAGAAACAGAAGCAAGTGAAAATGACCAATTATCATGGAACAATAAAACATTTGCTATTTGCCATAAAACATCAGGCAGAAACAGTTTCCAGTTGGGCAGTTTCGCTGACTAAGGAGCAGTCCTCACGCAGTTTGACAGAGCGAGGGAGGAAGGGCGCCTCACGATGATCTCAGGAAGCACGCCCCTGGACATGGTGGGCGGGACGTCCGCTGGCCATGCTAAGACTATCAATACGAAAAACTGCAAATAAAGGGCAGACAAACAGAACCGAGCCGCGAATGAAATGATAGGCTCCATGGCCAAGGGAAGTTCAGTGTTACAAACCAAAGGCTGATCCATAGTGGAAATCTACTAGTGGAACGCTCTGTGTTAATGTAATGGGCAAAGGGGGAGGAGAAGCTTGGATGTCAGTGGATGGGGCAGAGGTGGCTGGTGAAAGGCAATGTATGTGCTGGATAAATAGTAAGAGGATGATAAATCATATTCAGAAGAATTCCGTAAGTTGTTTGCAGGGTGCTAAAGTAGTAAAAGTCTAGAATCACTTTTCTCCAGAATGACTACTTTTTAAAAAAAAATTGATTAACTTTGTTCTTTGACAATTTATGTACTCCTGTTTGCTTTCAAACCCACCCTCCCTTATCTCCTTCCCATCTCTGTTGTTTCTTGTCCTTCTCTCTACAGGCCCCTGTCCCACAGGCCTTTTGTTTTGCTTTGTGACTTTCCGTTGGCACCAAGAAGTCCTTTCCACATTTATGGTTGTACCCATAGACAGATACTACTCTTCATCCTTAATCCAAGAAGCTGGTCTTTACAGTGAACAGCGGTGAATGCAGACACGTATGGCTCTTTGGAGGGCTGAGAATAAATGATGACTGAGCTGTAAACAGGACACAGACATCCCGTCCAAGGCTCAGGCAACACTGCAAAAGACAGAGCATAAGGAATTCGAGAGCCAGGAGAACCATTCTTGCTGTTGTTGTTTGGTTTTGGATTTTGAGACAGGATTTCTCTGTAGCTTTGGACCTTTCCTGGAACTCGCTCTATAGACCAGGCTGGCCTCAAACTCACAGAAATCCACTTATCTCTGCCTCCTGAGTGCCAATACCTGGCAAGAGAACCATTATTAAAGTTAGAAATAGGCAAGGACATGGCTTTTCTTACAAGATAGTAAGAAGAATAGAGAACCAGGAAAATAATATTTATCTCTATGTGCCAAGTAAATCATCTAATCCTCCCAAACCCTGCATTACATATACTATTATTCCAATTTTACCAATAATAAAGTAAAAACAAGAAAAAATAGAATCCTATAGTCTCACAGTCCACAGGAGACAACATTGAGACTCGCATCTCTGTTTAGACTGCCCTAGAAGAGAAGAGGATTAATGATACTAGGAGACTTGAATGAAGGGAGACTGGAAGACAATTTTGTAAAGAATGCATTTCTTCTGTTTGTGTATTTTCTTTCTTTGTGCATATGTGTGTGTTCATGTGCATACATAAGCACGGACACACATACATGTGTGCTTCAGAAATCAACCAAGATTGTCATACTTTAGGTGCCATTCACTTTGTTTTCTTAAGTCAGGGCAGAGTGGGGCCCCTGCTTGTCTATCCTACTGCCAGGAATGTCAACTGAAGAAGGAGATGAGCTCATAAGAGATCTATACAAGGGCTATAGCTAAGCCAGCCTATTAGTGTTGCTCATCACTGTCAACAATTGTTGCCAATCATCTAAATGCCCATCAAAAAAGGCACAGAAGGATAGACAGTGGTACATTTATGCTTTGTAGTACTATACTACTTTTGAAAAATTACCATTTCTCAAAGACATGTAGCAGTTAAGTGTACCAGGTTTTGGGTGAGGAATGGGGAACTGAATCTTATTCCTACCACTTCCTAGCTCTGTGGTCTTGGAACGCAATACATCCCTTTGCTGTTTGTGAAACAAGATAGTAGTAAAATAGTCCCAGAAGCAGGGACATTACTTGCCTGGAGTTTCTGAGAGTTAAAGGGATTAGTACAATATGTCCCTTTTAGCTCCTGTATGCCTGAATGGAGGAACTAACAACAGCGTTTTCCAGTGTTTGGTACACACAGAGAGCCTCCTTAAATAGAATTTCAGGTGGATTTACTTTGTATTATGCAGTATTTGCGTACCTAGAAATGTATTTGTTTATAATGTGTGTTTAGTATTTTATAAAGTTATTAAAATTTATTTAAAGAACACAAGACCAGGATTTGAAGTCCCTCCTTTTTAAAATGCATTTTGACTAAAGCAGAACAGAACTCACTACTGACAGAAGGGCTCTGAGGTCCCTGGAGGGAAGCTGAGTATCTACCAAGCTTGGAAACTCACTGTACCCCAGTGGGGAGTAGGGAGGTGTCCTAGCAGGAGGCAGGCACCAGCTCAGGTCACCATGACAACCACAATCCAGTATCAGCTGTGGAGTTTGGAAGGAAGAAAGTCGTTTTATCTTTTACAACCCCTTCCCCAAATAGTTTTGAACTCATTTTTTTTTAAATAGTAATCCTCTTTCCTCCATGGATGCCACAGCAAGAACTCCAAGCTTTGACCATAGGACCAAACAGCAAATGGATGGTTTGGCACAAAAGCTGTTTTCCTAAATGACCCTCCTTGACAAAGCTTACCTCTTGTAATGACATGAACGCTTAGACATGGTTTAATAAGCATGATGAAAATGTGGCATCCAGATGAGCAGCTTCCTCACAATAGAATGAACAAGTCTTTGAGTTATCTGGAGGTCATGTTGGACCTTAGATGAATCCACACCTCTGTAGCTCTTGCGACGATGGTGTGATTTCTGTCTGACCTTTTCAGTGGCAGGTGTCTCTGTTCCTCCATAGAGCTATCTTCATTGCAGGAGTGAGAGTCATCAGAAATGATTTATTTTGAACCCACAGATCCGCCTTTGTAGAACTTCCACCTACTGATTCTAATTCTAGGTCAGAATCAACTCAGAGAAGGCCTGATTCTTTTTTCTACTTCTAAGCTCTACAACAGTTGAGAGGCTTGTCGTGGACAGTTTTGGTAAGTAGTATTTATTGCCTCTGATGGGATATTTTGGGGATTCTGAGATACTCGAGGTATGCGAACACATCATACCTGTCCTGCTTTTTGAGTGCTATTTGAAAGACTAATGCAGCCTTTTTGTCAACCCCCAGTATTGTGATTTGAATTTATTTATTTTTTTTGTGTGTGAAAATATGTGTGACCATGTATGTGAGTGCATTTGTATAGATGCGCATGTATTCATGTGTGTGTGAGTAGGATGGTGTGTGTGTGTGTGTGTGTGTGTGTGTGTGTGTGTGTGTGTGAGCACTTGATTGCCCCAGAAGACAACTTCATGTAATTCCTCAGACACACGCTTTCTGCCTGCTTATTTATTGAGACGGGGTCTCTCACTGGCCTGGGACTCACCACATAGGCTAGACTGGCTCCCTGTGCTATCCAAGGATCCAGTTGTCCCTACCTTCTCAGCGCTGGCTTTACAAACATGCTACTGCACCTGACTTTTTCTTCTTACATGGAGTCAGACCAACCGAACTGCGCCTCAGACCTGAGAGTATCCTGTTGATGTAGTCTGCTTTCACAACTGAGGACCTGAATAATCCCTCTGAATGTCCAGATTCTCTCAAAGAATAGTTGTTCCTTTGCTGCTCTTGGCCTTGTGGTGTAAAGATTTATTTTCAGATCCTTTTTCTTCCTTAAACTAATGGCCACTCTTGGGCAGGAGGAGGTGGGATTGCATGCATCCTGGATTCCCAAACGCCTGTCATATACTGGCACTTAAAAGATGTTGAAAATATGCTGTGGCTGGTCCAGGAAACAGAGGGACCAGACCCTTGCAGACTATGATACCTTTTCTTTTTCTTGATCCATCAGTCCTTTATATCTTATGTTGAGCTGCTGTAACAAGAAGGCCACAGACCATGGAATTGCCTTTTATTGCTCATAGTTCTGGAGACTGGAAGTCCAAGGCTAAGACTCTGGCAGGTCCTGTATGTGTGGAGGCCTCCCTTCTTTTTTCTCTAGGCTGCTGCTTTTTTGCTGTGCCCAGACAAGGTCAACAGCTCCAATGCCACCCATACTCATGGCCTCATCTATCCCTTATTGTTCCCCAAAGGCTGTACCTCCTAATTCTATCACACTTGCGTGTGGCCCAACATTGAAACCCGGAGATCATTTAGTTCATACCAGTGAGTGTGTGGTCTGAGTCATGATGAACCCAAGTTGTCTTCTTTTACCAAATGTGATGACACAGACCTTTTAGAACTCTAGCCAAGGACAGAGAGCGATTTTCTCTGGGGTCTGCCCAGAAAGTGCAAAAATTTTTGGTTTTAAGATATTAAAAAATAAAAATAATAGGTGTGGCCTATAGACAGGTAGGGAAGGGAATCACTTTGCCTAGAATTTCCAGTAAAACCCCACAACTGAGACCTCAAAGTAGTGAACATTCAATGTAACATTTGCAGTCTGCCAACCTCCTCCATATTTAGGAGACACCAATGAGAGCTGGACGATCCCTGTTGAATCATTTCTCTTCTTATTTAGAGGGCTGATATCCCTTGATAGAGAGAAGCATCTTTCGGAAGGGACTGCTCCAAGATCCATAAAGGGTGCCTGAGCCACTCCCATCTCTAGTATCAGGAGAACAAACTGGTGGTCATCTGTTGTCTCCTCCACCCATGCTCTGACACTGCTGAAGTGTGGAGCAAGGCCCTGAGGAGAGGCAGGGGGCCCAGGGAATCCCGGAGAAGCTGTTTTCATAAGAGTATGGCAGGGATAGCTGAGTTCTTGTACTTTTAGTGGATGCATAAGAAGGGTGGCATTTGATTTCTTTCTTTTTTCTTTTTTTGAGGGGGATGAAATTTTCAAGACAGGGTTTCTCTGTGTAGCTTTGGTGCCTGTTCTGGAACTAGCTCTTATAGACCAGGCTGGCCTCGAACTCACAGAGATTTGTCTGCTTCTTCCTCCTGAGTGCTGGGATTATAAGGGGCACTATTTCCCAGTGGCATTCAGTTTTTTAGGTCTTCCAAGAACAGAATTGCCAACTGGGAGAAGGCCCCCAGATACCTCATCTTAATAAACTTAGGAAACAAGAAAAAAATAGTGGTTATGATCTAAAATAAGATCATTATTTCACTTGAGACATCTACATTGTGGCATTCCTTCCACTTCAGAAATTCTGTCTGCAATATAATTCGGGGTGTTCTATAAGGACTATCGTTTAACTATACTCAGGACCAATTCTTTCTGTCATTTTCCAGCCTCTACATGATGTGTCTACATTGATGCCACCCACACTCTGTCACCCTCAGTTCTTCCAGGGATCCTATCTACCTTTGTCGTCTTGTCTAAAATCCCCACTTCTGCTTTCAGGGTAGGATGGGCTTCTCTACTCTTGCCATTCCATCTCTCACATGGGCCATGTTCTTCCTGTAGTTCCCAGAAGCATTTCAGAGGCCTGTGTACCACAGAGAATAACTTAAAATTTCTACTAGTCACTGTAGGCCTAGGCTTTACCCATGTTGGCCTCCACAAGGCCACTTCCCTCCTCGCCTCCTGGCCAGCCATCAGAAGCAAGAAACAGCTCCTTATCCAACACTGGGATACCCAGGATCCTTCCTTGCTCAGAGCCCATAATATTTCCCTCAGCTTCCCTCAGTATCAGAAGAGAGAGAGAGAGAGAGAGAGAGAGAGAGAGAGAGAGAGAAAGAGAGAGAGAGTTAGTTTTGCTTTACCTTAATATAAAGCTTGCAGCTCTACAGAAACACACCCCTATTTTTACCTTATTAAATGAAATAGCATCAGGAGCATTTGGTTGCTCCACTGTCACAGTTTCTGATGACACCAGATGGGAATCTATTTATATATGAGTGGGATAGTTTTCTTAAATTAAAGTATGATCTTTCTTGAAAATAAGTTCACAGCTCCTTCCTTTGGAAGCAGACACTGTTTGTGGCATCAAAGATTTTAATTTCACATTTGGAGAGAAGTATCCTACTACTTTATTATTATAATCATGGCAGTAAGGCCGTATTTGATTGATTGTCCCAACCTGTTCCCTTTGTTAGAAACTACTTTGTAATTTTATCTCGTTTTTATTATTTATTCAATCAATATTTGACGAGCATCTACAAACTTTCTGTTTTTGTGGACCTCACAATCAATAGCAAGGATCGGCAGGCTTAAGTGGCTAGAGAGTAAATGTTTTAAGTGTCAAAGATTATGCGCTCTCTTTTAACTACTCACCTCCGCCTTGTAGCTCTTCATGAGTCACCACGGACAACATGCAAATGAATGGTGTAAGGGGAAAATTTGCACCGGAAACTTGCTAAAAATGACACATTCCTCTTAAGTCACATTCCTCTTAAGAGGATGTGATTGGATATCAAGGAGAGGAGATTCTCCTTAAACCAGCCCAACAGAATTATTTTGAACAGCATGGCAAAGATTTAGGTGAAGAATTTAAATGATATCAAAGGTATCAAAGGTGAAGAGTCTTATTGCATTGAGTTGGTGAAGGCCTTGCCAAATTTGAGCTTAATAGTCTGGGAGACAGACGGATGGTGGCAGGGTTGAATGTATTGGCTGACGTTTAGTTAAAGCGTGCACCTTTGTTTATGCCTGTATTCCAATAGGAGTATGTAAGAAGCATGTGGCTGGTCTGGGGGATAGTATGCAGCTACAGTGGGCCTTGAGATATGTTTTCAGATCTATAGGTGCAATGTGTATGGGATGTGTGGCTAAGCACTTGGAATTAATAACAAATAGCAGGGGCAGATAGTATAGGAATTTGTGGGGCAAGATGGGAATCTTCAGAAGTTCTGAGCAGGGAGATAATCTGCTTGGATTCCTGGAAAGGATGTGTCTTTCTGGAGTAGCACGTTGTAGAGACACAGAAGCTTGGAGACTTCTTAGGAAGTTATCTCAGTGGTCCAGATACCAATGAACAGTGGCTGGCACCATGGTGGTAGCAACCATTGTGGTAAGAAGCAGTTGGTAAGAAGATCTGATACAACTACAAAGTAGAAGCAAGCAGCGTTGCTGATAGCCTAGATTTAAGGCACATCAGAAAGAACAAACTCCAAGGATGGCCTTAAGAGTTTACCCTGCCTCTGGAAGAAGAGCTTTTCGTTCTCTTGAGATGAGCACAGGTGAGGCAAGCGGAGTTGGGATAAGGGCCAACAATTTCTGTTTGTGACTTATTAGGCTATATACCAGATACCCAGTAAAGATGCCGAATGGCCATTGGATGTACTGGTCTGTGATTGGGGAATCCGAGTCACTGATGCAAGTGTTGCAGCTCTTGAGGGAAAGGCGCCCTGTCTGTTGGAAGTCAGGCAGTACCTGCAGCTGTGAAGGGAAGGTATCTTGGATACCCACAGCTCTGAAGAGAAGGGTACCCTGACTTGTTGGGAAATCAGGCTGTGCCTGAAGCAAGGTTCTGTTGGGGATGGTCTCCCTGCAGGATGTAGAAATCCTGCTCCTCTCTGAGAGCCTTTATAGCCGAGCTCTGCTGGGCTCCCCTGAGGAAGTTTTCCAGCAGAGGTGTCTGTCGCTTCTCTGCTCTGCTCCACTAGGGAGTTTCCCAGCAGAGAGGTCTGTTGCTTCTCTGCTCCACTCTGCAGAGAATCCCAGCAGAGATTCTGTTCCCCTCTGGCAAAAGAAGGTCTTCGCCCAAAATTCTTTCAAGAGATTTATTTGGGAGGGAGAAATCCAGAAGAGTGACTGCCTCTGTCAGGGTAGGAAAGGGGAGCTGCCAAGTTAACAGGCACAGGGTTTATATAGGACTTCTTGGGGGTAGAATTTTCCTGGGAGAAGATTTTCAGCATGGGGAATTGGTCAGACTTCAAACCCCTGAGATTGACAAGCTCCGAGACTGGCTAGACTTTGTACTCAAGGTTTGGTTGGTTTTCCTGCTCAGGGATTGGTTGGTTCGATGCTCAGTTGGTTAGGAGCAGAGTGTGTTTCTTTGACTCTAGTTTCAGGGTCAAAATGTGTTTCTTCACTAGTACTTTTCAACCTTTTGGCTCTAGTTTCAGGGCTAGGGTGGGTTTCTTTCACCAACTTTGGTTTCAGGGTCAGGGTGGGTTTTTATCATTGGCTATGGTTTCCGAGTCAGGGCAGGATCACACAGCAGACTTCTTAGTCCTCTGGCTCTTACAATATTTCTGCCCCATTCTTCCAAGATGTTCTCTGAGCCTTAGGTACAGGAATTATGTTGTGGATGTATCCAATGAGCCTGGACTCCCCATGATATGTTGATTTCTGCATTATGTCCAGTTGCCGTTTTCTGTAATGATCTCCATTGGCTGTAAAAGGATGCTTCTTTGAGGAGGGTTAAGAGCTACATTTACCTGCCAAAGACAGCTCGATATATGTATAATTCTTTAGCTCTGGGTGAGGTCAGATAGAGATTTGGAAATAATAAGATGAGAGCCGAAAGAACTGAGATCTTGTACGCTCCCCAGTTTGGAGGGTAAGGAGAGGAGGCACCGGCCAAAGAAACAGAGAAATAGCCAGTGTGGTAGAGACAAAAAAGAATGCACGCAATGTGCAAAGTGAGAATGGGGTGCTCAGTGCTACTGGTGGGGTGACCAGCAAGAGGGCTGAGAGCATCTCCATCCCACACAGCACGCCAGGAAGTCCCGCTCTGCAGGAGAGCCCTTAGCCCTCCCTTCAGGAAGGAGACTTTATTTCCAGCCTGCTGTTACTTTTTTCAGATATCCTCCTACACTGTCGTTCTTCCCAGATCCTTCTCTTGCTAGCCAAGCCAAGCTGTATTTCCTTCTTGAGTCTGCAATGTCACAGAGAATGTGGGCTTTCCAAATTGCTCACAACCCTTGGCTAAGCTGCTCTCTTTGTAGTGAAAAGAAAAAAATAAAGCAGAACGAGAAAATGGTTTCTACAATCAATTTGAAAATCTGACAAACCTAAAGCATATCATACAATGGCACGTCCGTTTTCTACCCTTTTGTCTTGTTCCCTGGGGCAAGGTGGGTGAAATCTTGAAATCCCCTCACTAAGACAGCAGTATCTTTTCTTGCCTGGGTAGATGCAGCACAGCAGCTGTCCTGAGCAAGCTCACTGGCTTTCACAGGGACATAGGAACAGCAGGGCTGGTCTTTTGTTCATGAGTGAGTGAGTAGGTGTGTTGACAGCAATTGTAGAGTGAACAGGAGGTGGGCAGCGGGGAGACAGGATGACCCAGCAAATAGGCATCAAAAGAGGCAGGCTTTTTGTCTAGCATCTTCAGTGTTTTGACCTGGAACTGGCCCAGTGTGCCAAGTCCTGGGTTCAGGACATTGTTCCTCTCTTCCTTTGCCTCATTTGGCCATGTGAAGATGATACCTGGCACTCTGAGCTTGCATCTGCTGACAACGTGGAATGATTTTTTTCCTACTCTGTTCAATTTCAGTTTTTGGCACGCTCAACTGAGGTTTGAAAGTGACACCCCAGCTGGTCCCCTCTATGCCCACTCTTACTGATTATTTTTGAAAACCGTTCTGCTTGGCAAGACTTTCTTTAGCTACCGCTTGTAGTCTTCAGCAGTCCTCCGTTTTGACACGGGATCGTACTTGGAGCCCCCGCCAACAGTTTTCTTTTGTTTTTGAACATCTGTCTTCAAGGCTTCAAATTTTGTTGTTGGTAGATGTCCAGCTATCCTTGAAAGGAGCTGGGTCTTGTGGTAGTTTCAGTTCTAGACCAAAGAATATACAGGACCCCTGTGTTTTAACACAGCTCTAGCCAGCAAACTGCTTTATGGTAGTGAAATGCTCATAAAGATGGAATAGCCTTAAAATTGCTTTAATGATGGTTTTTGTTGCCAGGATTTACCAAATCCAGAATATAGCATATCTTTATTGTCCTGACTACCGGGTACCAAGTCATAGAAAAATTAATTGAAAAGAAGTATAGATGGTAGATTAATTTCTTTTGAGATCTGCTACTAGAGTTATTCCTTGGAAGGGAACTATTCAGGAAAGTGTCTTGCCAAATCCTTTGTGGATGGAGCAGGGAAGGTTGAGGGCTTGCAGGAGTCTAGGTGACTGAAAGGATCTAGAAATCTCTGTGTGTGAGATCTTGATACTAGAGAACCAGGAAAAGAGACACAAACTGGAATGGAATCCAGAGGCCACTGAAGTGCCCCTGCTGGAGGTAACGAAGCCCAAGAAGGGCTGGGAATAGAGATGATAGTTGTTCCTTTAAAGGAACTATTCGTTAGTGTTGCCACTGTCTTAATGTTCTGGTCTTTGGTTAAATTTGTTGTATCCCCCCAATATATATTTCTTTAAAGCAATATATAAGGTCTGTGTTTGCATGAGTCTGTATGTATAAATAAGGACATGCATATATGGTGAATACATATGCATCTGTTTATGTCTGTGAGAGAGATACAGAGAGAAAGAGAGAGTCAGAGACAAATACAGACAAAGTAGAACAGCATGCGTGAAAGGAAGAACCCAAGCTTTTCTTAGGAGGATGGAGGCATTGCACAACAGGGTGAATGATGGGGTACAAGTTCAGCAGTTCTAAATTCAGAGTGATAGAAGGGTGTGGACACAGACAAAGTATGGATTACTAAAATGGAATGAGAGTCGCAGCCAATCTCATCCAGATTGTAAGGAGTCTGGGAATGCCAGGGACTCTTCTTCAAGCTCCATTAATTCCTGGCAAAACAGACGTGGAGGGCTAATGACCTTACTACCATCCAAACATGACTACCTGTCCCTCTCAACTGCGCAAATAATCTAGACTGCGCCTTTACCTTGGCGTTCCTGCCTGGTTGTCATCATGTGATGATGCTTTCTCTTCCCTGTATCAGTGACCTCTGGCCTCTCTGGCCTCATTTTAGGGGACAGAATTCTATAGGTGGGGTATGGTTTCTGTAGTGGCTTGGATGCCAGCGCTTTTCAACAGAATTTTCATTCTGAGAACTAACGGTTTAGTTCAACACTGCCGTGTTTGTGCACACCTGTAATCATAACTCAGGAGGATGAGGCAGGAAGTTCATGGGGTAGAGACTAGCCTAGGCTACATAGCAAGTTCAAGACCAGACTGAGCTGCGTGAGAAGGCCTGGTCTTTAAAAACAAACAAACAAACAAACAAAAACAGTCCAATTCAATAAAAGTAACTTTGTTTACTTAGACTGATTAGGACACAGGTTGTGTAAGATGAGGTTTTCATGGGAGAGTCTGAATGGCCAAAGGACAAGACCCCAGTATAGTGTTTGCCTGAAACCTTAAATGGCTTCAAAGTCGTGTGTTAATCTTATAACATCCATGGGGCCAGCGTCACCCCTCCCTGTCTTCTGTGACAGCTGTGGCGTCTGTGTCAGATGCTGAGCCCCAGCCGCCGGACACTAGTCAGATATCACACACATAGATGTGTGTGGAAGACGCATATGAGTGACATCTTCAGGAAGAAAATAGATGCATTGCAAATGTAAAATTTTGCAAGGAAGCTATCACAGCTATTTAAGACCTAATAAAAGTCCACTTTCATACATACTGCCTAGTTTCCTGGGGTCCATTAAATGTATCCCACAGCTAGATAGTGTGCTCAGGTTCTAAGCTTTTATTTTATTTTTTATTTTACTAATATAAACTGTCTAAATGAAGCTTTGGGGCATGCTTATACTGCTCAATGAGGTGGAAAACTTTACCGAACTTTTATTTTCCTGATACTCTATAAGTGATTTTGGTAGGGATGCATTACATGATATATGCTGAAATTCTTCTATGAAATCCAAAGGCCAAGCAGGCGGCCTCCAGCTTGACTCTTGTTGGCTCTCTGATCTTGGACAACGCAATTTCTTTGGGTTCTCGGATCCCTGTGTTCAAGACATAGACTAATTATATGAGTACTGTGCAGGTTAAATGAGATAATGTATGTGATGTGCGTGGCACTAGCCTGCCGTGTGCTAAGCATTCAATAAATGATTGCTGTTTTTTTTTAAGTTGTAGTAGTAAACCTTATTTTATTTTTTTTAGAAACATTGCCTATCTTAATCGTTGAAGTTTTGAACATTCAAATAGATCAAATATGGTCATCCTGCCTGATAGGTTGAATTATTTACTATAAAGAGCCATTTTAACAAAGGAAAGAAAGCTGAAAAAGTAAAGAGTTTACTCCTAATTCCTATATATAATAAAAGCCCTGTTTTTCTCCTTTTGGGTTCTCTTTCAGCTCTTTACCAAATACAGGTGCATTTTGATATTGTTGAAGTTGGTGTACACAGATAGTATTGTTGTATATTCTGCATTTTAATATAACATCTTACTAATAATTCAGTTTATTTATTTTGTGAGGTGTATATAGCATGAATAATAAAAGCCCAGAGACTGATATCTGGGTTCAACCTGAAGGTCAGAAAAGCCACACATCCACCAGCTCTTACCTCTACCTCAGTTTGAAATGGTGATCCAGCCTCCAGGAATCTCAGAATGAGACTGTGTGAGAGCTGTCTCCTCCTGTTTTAAATTCCTCTCAAGTGCTGGGATTAAAGGCGTGCACCACTACCAGCTGGTTTCTATGACAAACTAGTGTGGCTACTGGGATGAAAGGTGTGTGTTACCACTACCTGATCTGTAAGGTTGACCAATGGGGCTGTTTTTCTCTTTGCTCTTCAGGCAAGCTTTATTTATTAAAATACAAAAGAAATATCATTAAAGGTGTAAGGTTGGAAGGTAGGGCCTTGATAGTGACAGGACTTTTGAGAAGTCTAGAGTGTCCAAAGAAAATGGACTTTTTACACAGTTATTTTCAACTAAATACTGTTTTAAAGTAAACAGGAAACATCTTTACTAAAGTCATTCTCGAGCAATGATTGAGTCAACCAAGGTGTTTTGATAAAACTGATTTGAGACCTTCATAGCTGTAATTAATATTACATATAATGAAAATGTATAGGCTAACTAAAAAATAAAATATAATTTGTCTGCCATATTGGAAACTGTACACATGAAACTATTTATGTATACTATAGCAGGGAATGTGTTATCAAGGTGTACACACAAGGCGCCAAATATCAGTATTTGAAGTTCCCAGTGCATGTAGCAGAGCTTAAACAAGAAGCTTGCAGTTCTTAAGGCTACAGGGATGTGGGATGAGGGGATTCACGGCAGGTCTCTTTCTCTCTCCAGCCATTTTCTAGAAATGTTCATTTCATTTTCCAAGGGCCCTGTGGTTTGCTTTCTCTAGAGTCATGATCTTCAGGCTGTTTTCAGGTCACCAGACAGTTTAGAGATTACCCCACAGTTTTAGGACATCCCGGACTTCAGCATGGCCGTCCTCTCCAGACAATTCCAGTATGCATGTCAAGATCCATTTAGGAGGGCTCAGATATCAATCCTACTTGTCGAGAGTAGTGACCTGTAGTTCCTGTGTGTATGTGAGATTATGTGTGAGTATGTGTGTGAGTGTGTGTATGTAAGAGTATGTGTATGTGTGAGATTGTGAGTATGGGTGTGTGAGAGAGTTTATGGGAGGTTATGTGTAAGTGTATGTGTGTGTGTGTGTGTGTGTGTAGGCCTCTGGGTGCCATGGCTTCTGTGTCAGCTCATAGTGGATGTTGGTCTAGATGTGGTGACTTTCTAATGCCAGTATTCTAGATGTGACTCTGTAATGCCAGCTTTCTAGATGTGGTAACTCTGTCTGTAACGCCAGCATTCTAGATGTGGTGACTCTGTCTGTATCGCCAGCATTCCAGATGTGGTGAATCCGTCTGTAATGCCAGCATTCTAGATATGGTTAATCCATCTGTAATGCCAGCTTTCTAGATGTGGTGACTTTGTCTGTAATGCCAGCATTCCAGATGTGGTGAATCTGTCTGTAATGCCAGCTTTCTAGATGTGGTGGCTCCGTCTGTAATGTCATCATTCCAGATGTGGTGAATCCGTCTGTAATGCCAGCTTTCTAGATGTGGTGACTCCGTCTGTAATGCCAGCTTTCTAGATGTGGTGACTTTGTCTGTAATGCCAGCATTCCAGATGTGGTGAATCCATCTGTAATGCCAGCTTTCTAGATGTGGTGACTCCATCTGTAATGCCAGCTTTCTAGATGTGATGACTCCATCTGTAATGCCAGCGTTCCTGATGTGGTGACTCTGTCTGTAATGCCAGCATTCTAGATGTGGTGACTCCATCTGTAAGGCCAGCATTCCAGATGTGGTGACTCCATCTGTACTGCCAGCATTCCAGATGTGATGACTCTGTCTGTAAGGCCAGCATTCCAGATGTGGTGATCCCATCAGTAATGCCACTATTCTTGTGGTTAGATATCAGGCAGAAATTAAGAATCTCTTGAAATTAAGGGACCAGCTAGGCAAGCATAAGCAGTTGTGTGCTAGAGACTTCATCTCAGTCAAGGTTAAAGGTGAGGACCAATATCCGAGATGCTGGCATTACAGATGGATTCACCACATCTGGAATGATGGCATTACAGACAGAGTCACCACATCTGGAATGATGGCATTACAGATGGAGTCACAACATCTGGAATGATGGCATTACAGATAGTCACCACATCTGGAATAATGCACTACAGACAGGGTCACCACATCTGTGTCCATCTGTGTTCTGGGTCTTCAAATTCAGATCCTCTTGATTGTGCAGCAAGTGCTTTACCCAGGGAGTCACCTCCAAGGCCTAGTAGATTTTTTTTTTATTTTGAAGATTTTTTTAAGTTTTACAATAATTTCTTTTATTTTTAAGATTAATATAATTTCATCATTTCCCTTTTTACTTTCTTCCTTCCTAATCTACTTCCTCCATACATCCACCTGCTCTCTTTCAAATTCATGGCTTCCTTTTTTAGTAATTGTTTTTACATATATATAAATATATGTATATATATTTATAACTGCACAAATAACCTGCTCAGTCTGTTTAGTGTTACTTGTATGTGTGTTTCCAGTGCTGGTCATTTAGTATCGGATAACCAATGACTCATCTTTCTTGATAGCCATAAGGGCCTGCTGTCAACAGAGGAAGGTAAATTAAAATGTGAGAAATCTTTCAATTTTTTGTCATCATGGCATAATATCGCTCCATTTTAAGGCACTTAAACCCACACATGGTAAATCTACATTTACCATGAGCACTGTACTTATTCCCTGATGCCATTACTCAGAGAATGGGGAAACCGAGGGGCAGTAGTATGAAGTGGCCCTTGCTGGCTCTTCTGAGGAAGGGGTCAGTTCTCTGATTTCTCATGAGTGCTGTCTGGCATCCCTTGGTTAACTTTGATACCACATGGATGTGTGTGAAGGGCTGAAGCGGTATGTCCCTTTCCAAGCAGTACCATGCTGTGTCACACAGTGGTGTTCAGAGTTGTCTGGGGACAAGAAAGGAAAGAAACACGACACGTCAAATCCATCACTATCTGTCTGAGGTCTGTTTCCTCAAAGACACATGGCGGAGCTGAGCAGAAGGGGCCAGAATATGCTTGGTCTCTGGGCACTTCTTCCTGGGGGTTGTGGAGACACATTTTCTTTTCTGAGAATCTTCTCAATTTTAGGCAACAGATGAAAGACAGAAATTCTACTCCAGCCCATTGAGTGTGACTGACACATTTGAAAATGTGTTTCTACGAAACCAAGAACTAGGGGCAGTGTGAAAAATGCTGCCCTCAGGGAAAAAAAGAAACTATAGGGGATCCCTGTCCGACATTTCTCCAGAACAGAAATGTCTCAGTTTCCAGGAATGTCCACTAGATGGCAGCATAACTTCAGTTAAAGTACATAGGCTTCAAAAAGGGGGGTTCGTAATATTGAAAGGAGAGATTGGAATGCAAAGCGCTTTGTATATGGAAATCTACTCTTAAAGTATTCCAAGTTAGTGTGTGTGTGTGTGTGTGTGTGTGTGTGTGTGTGTGTGTGTGTGTGTGTGTGTGTGTGTGTGTGTGTTTGCTTGTCTGTGCATGCATGTCTATGGAGAGAGACACACATGCCACAGGATGTGCGTGGAGACTGGAGGACAGCTTTTATGGAGTCAGTTCTCCCCTTCAACACCTGCTCAAGGGACTGAGCTTAGCTCATCAGGCTTGGACAACTGCAAACGATGTTACCTGTTAAGCAATCCCATCCACCCAAGAATTCTTTGGTATTGTATAAAGCAAGTTAGTATTCTGTCTGTCACTTCCTAAGTAATTTACAATTTAAGCGAGTTTCATGCTAGGGCTCAAAGCTAAAAGTTTCTTGTTGCCCACTTCCACCTTTGGTTGCTCAGTCCCAGGTTTGCCTGGCTAAGGCTGCACTCATCCGAGGGCAGGTGGCAATTTTTGTTCAGTGGCTCTGATTTGAAGCCAACTGCACAGTTTCGATCCTACTAACGGCCGCTACACTGTGACTTCTCACTTAGTTGTGGGATGTGAGTATTTTCTTCTGCTGCTGCAATTTCATACTAACGCAGCCCCAGTTTTGACCTTTATGAAGGCAACGTATTAAATAATCATGTTTGCCCCGAGTGCCAGGCGGTTTGTGAGCTGTTAGCAATTTAGCCATGCAGAGCGAGATGTCTGGCGGCTTCACTCTGGAGGGCGGTATACTATGGACATAAAGTGCGTTCTTTGATTAGAAATGAATGCTTTCTTAGCATCAACTGAAAATCAGGGCTCCCGGTTCTATTGACTGGAGTAATTCTTTCTAAGGAGCTGGCTGAGGAAGAGAGGAGCAAGAGTTGGGGTTGAAGAGCATCAGTGAGGCTTTACAGATTTGAGGGTTAGTGGGAGGCTGATGCCAAGACGTTCATGGGGAACCAGGGCGCCATTGGGGCTGCCTGCTACTGTTGCTGTCTGTGATCTTTAAGACATGTTCACGTGGTCAAGACAAAGTAAGTTAGAGATGTGTGCACAGTAAGTCTGGTTAATTGAGTTAGTTAACTGAGCACACATGTACGCTTACATATATGTACATGTGCATATGCACAAGCCCACCCACATACATTAGTCCACTGATAGCACGTCTGATAGGTTTGGTAACATTAATCATTCTCTTTAAAGTATCCAGTAGAAGATAAGGTGTGTCCAAACACACTGTGTGAACTTCACAGCGCTGTGTTTTAAAATAGAAGCAATTGGGGCTGGTGAGTCGGCTCAGTGGTTTAGAGCACTGGCTGCTCTTCCAGAGGACCTGGGTTCAATTCCCAGCACCCACACGGCAGCTCACAGCTGCTCTAACTCCAGTTCCAGGGGATCCAACACCCTCTTCTGGCCTCCTTGAGCACTGTATACATGTGGTACACAGATCAGATCTCATGCAGACAAACACCCATACACATAAAATAAAAATAAAGATAAAACAAATCTCACAAGGAGATAAGTCATTAAAAACTAGAACACATAAAAAGGGAACCAGCTTCAGCTCAAATGACTGGTCAGTAAATAGAATTCAGAAGTACAATGATGAAATATGTATCACCTGTATACAGGAGGCATCGGGAAATTATTACTTCCCTCTGGCTACCACTCACTACAAGCCTTGGCATCCTGGTCTCTTCCCATACATTTTCTACTTCAATAATTTATAACTTGGCATCTTCAACTGCTTCTTCAAGCTAGTTCTTGGACTGTGTGTGCCTGATCGTCAAATTTCCCTCCTGTGTTCTCTGTGCTTCCCTGTGTATCGGTTCTGCTTCTGTTGCAGGGGAGGGGAGCCTTGTCGATCTGTGGCCTGCAGGGTGGTGTACCGATAACGGTGCCATTACCGAGCAGAGTGTCCCTTAAGTGACAGGCATTTCTGAGGATGCAGTGTGAAAAGAGGACACTTCTGGCCACCAGCCTGCAAAAGGCTCTCCCTGCGGCAGGGAGTAAGACTAGACTGCGATGCTCATTTATAACTTGGGCAAGCAGGGCTCTCACTGGGGAGGTGAATGTGGAGGAACACTGAGATGTTAAGGGAAAAGCTGTTGCTCAGGGCCTTGTGATAGTGAATCTTCCCCTAACCCCATAACAACAAGCGCAAACAGTAAAGGACCCAGCGAGAGAATAAAACACCAGGGAAAGATGGAGGAGTGTCATTCAACAAGGGGAAAAGGTGCCAGGCTTCCCAGCGGCTGAGTTTCCTATTGAGAAACAAATGTCTGTGGAGAGCAACAGCACCTTGTGACATTTGCTAAGTGGTTTTGACGATTGACTTTTCAATGGAGTTTCTGTAGTGAGCAAAGGAGGGGTGTGAGGGAAAAGCAATTTTCCCAACAGGAGTATAAAATCCTTTGGCCTAATGAAATGGTCTTCTCCCCCCCCTCTGGTCTATAGATAACAACCCACGTTTGGATTTTATGTCTAATATTGATTCTTTGTGTATCTTTTATAGAAACCCTGGTGAAATTCAGTGAATTGTATTTTGTTAGATAGTGAGATTGTCTTTTTAAATATCCTTCCAACCTCCATGCTCATGGCTCCTCACCCCTCTGTCCCTCTTCTGAACAGCCGCTTAACTGTGATGAATGGTTTGTGGTGGCTTAAAAAAAAAATCTCCAAACTCTACCTTTTTGATCCCTTTCCAGTTTGAGTAATTGTGGAAACGCTGAAAAAGCCAAGTTCTGCTAAGTAGTCAGATGCTGAAATATGGTCATTAAATCCTGATGGGTTTTTCATTCTGCATCCCATAATTTTAAGGAGTACCATTTTCTGAGATGGTTGGATAAGTGCGAGAAGTATAGAAAACAGCGGAAGTGGGGTCTGACAGCGGCTTTGCAGAGGACTGGCTTTATTCAAAACCAAACCAAAGCAAAAAACCAAACTGATACATAGTCCTGAGTGTGTAAGTTCTCCAGGTTGGCTCACATTGCAGGGATGAGCCAGAGGAAGGATGTGTGTGCATGGGGGGGAGTCTGTGGTTTGGAAGCTGCTGGTCAGGACTATTGTGTTTTCTCTCATTTTACATCCTTGGTGCTTTATTTAGGGATGACATTATCTCCAGAGAACTGCTTTTCTGTTGGGCAGTAAAATGAGTTAATTCTTGAGATAAAGGTTCTCATAAAAGAATTTGAGCAGGAAGACTTTTGTGGTTTAGAGAAAGTGTAATCTTTATTGAATGGCTGGGGTGGGCATTGAAAGCAGAATTAAATTTATAATTGCTTAACAGACAAAGAGGTTCGAATGGATTTCAACTTAGAACAGCAAAGAATCACACACACACACACACACACACACACACACACACACAGAGAGAGAGAGAGAGAGAGAGAGAGAGAGAGAGGGCATTGTGAGAAGGGGTGTTGTGGGGTGAACAGTTTTGCCACAGGATTTAGGAGTTTTGTATTTCAGTCCTGGTTTTGCTTAGAAGTCACATGTGTTTGGGTAACATACCAACATGCCATTTTAGCAGTGTTACAAGGCTATTGAGTTTTTACTATAATTCCTTTTACCTAAGAAAAGAAAGCAAACACAATGAAAACTGTAACCTCTGTACCAGAGTGGCAGAATTTGGACTCTGAAAGTGGCAGAATTTGGACTCAGACAGTTTAAGACCCATATGTTAAAAACAAAGCAAAACCAACAACAACAACAACAAAACTCACTACAAGTGTATGACTTCCACAAACGCGCCCTGGAGGAACAATCCTTGGCTAGCTTGTCTGACTGTGGCGTGGTTCACATAGTAGTACTTAGGAGGAGTTCTCTAAAAGCCAGAAACTCAGAAGTAAATGCAAGGGGTTTCTGTTTTCCAGTGATTACTAATGGCTTCCTGCTGTAGTCTGAATGAAGGTGTCTCATCCACATTTTATTTTGAAGCAATCCCCATTTAAGAGACAAGGCCTTAGCTGGAAGTATAGCTCAGTGGGTAGAGAACATGCTCACCACACACAAAGTCGTGGGTTTGATCCCTAGCAACACAGAGACCAGTGTGGTGGTGAATGCCTGGAATCCTAACTTTTAGGAGATGGAGACAGGCTGGATCAGAACTTCAGGGTCATTATCTCCTATAGTGCATTTGAGGCTAACCCAGGCTTAGTGGGAAGTGATTAAATTTTAAGAGCTCTTCTATCATGAGCTGGTTATTACCATATAAAAGGATGGGAGGGGGACGGCAGAGGGCTTTTCTGCTCTCCAGTCCCTTCACTCCTGGGAGTCCACGCTGTTTGAAGTGTCATCTTGGAGGCAGAGAGGAGATTCTTATTATACATGGAACCTGATGGCACTTTGACATTGTGCTTCTCAGGCCTTCACAACTCCTGAGAAATAAATCTTCATTACTCTTAAGTCACCCAGCTTCTGCTGTATGAGATGGAGGCACAAACAGATAAGGACTTTGCTGAGAAAATATGGGGGTGTCTACCTACAGTTCTGAACGGAAGAGCTGCGGGGCAGCTTCTCAGAGGGTTTGGGTAACGGAACATCATCCTGGGATGATTTAGAGCAGCTGAATCTTATTGCTTCAGTGGTTTGAAATGGAGTTATCAGTAGGACCGCGATCTCTCTGAAGCCGCGGAAGGTTTGGTCTCTTTCTAAGTGGCTTGCGCATGTCCTGCTTCCCCCATATCTCTTTATATCAACTATTTCCTACAAATGTCGGCTTCCATGCTTCCTGTTCATGTGGGCTGGGGATGTTGCTTGATGGAATGTTGGCCACAGCACTGTTAAATCCAGATTCCATGGTGAGCTAGTGCAAAGGGGCTCTTGCTTTCCCACTGCAGCTGTGACACACACACACACACACACACACACACACACACACACACACACACACACACACACATTTATTATCTCCTAGTTCTAGAGGTCAGAAGTATGGACGGTCCTTCTGGGGGTGTCTTAGAGGGGCTGCAATTAAGATCTCAGCAGAGGTCAGTCCTTATGGAACTTCTAGGGGAGAGAATTAATTCATCCTTATCTTTCCCGTCTTCTGGAAGCCACCTACATTCCTTGGCTCATAATCTTCAGTCTTCAGAGCTCATGGCGTGGTTATCTTCGAGTCTCTCTGAATCCGATCTTCTGCCTCCCTGTGTCATCTTCTGTAGTGCCTTTGTGGTTCTGTTGGGCCCACTTGGGTAACACCCTCAACTCTTCCTGTCAAGAACTGGACCTCAGTCACCTCTGCATAGTGTGCGCCATGGAAAGTAGTACACAGACAAGCTCCAGTGAGTGGGGCGTCAATGTTTCTTGAGGGACTTGCTTTGTCTGTTATAGTCACCATCTCAAAACCCCTTCATAGAGGAAATTGGGAATCTGAGTAGTTTTGCTGCACAAGTTCACGAGGGGATTAAAAGGAGTTATTGTTGAAGGTCGCAGCACCCTCAGCCCAGGGCCTAGCCCAGAGCAGTATCTCATTATGTTCTGGCTGTTCATCTTGTGCCTTGTTTTAAATCCCTTTAAGCTGGAGACGCCTGTGCAGGTCACTCTGATGTTTTGAGTGTACCCGAAGCAAGGTATGTTTGCCCTGTTTCCCGAGAAGTCAGTAGAGCTAAGTGTGCCTAGTGAGTGATAGGTGGGCTGGTTTGAATGCTGTCTGTGTTGCCCACACTTTGGTCTGCTTGCTTCACCATTCTGCCTCCTGTCCTTAGGGTGATCACACTTACAAGAAGAGTGTATTGAATGTGGAAGTCTTCAAGCAGTTAAGTATTCTGTTTTTAGTTGCTTCCATGTTTAAGACATTTTAATGGCCATCTAATGGTTATTCTCTCATCTTGCCATCTCTCCGAAATTTAAATCTTTTCAGAATATTTAATGTGTCTTATATAAGAATCCTAATGCTATATGAATGAATAGAACATACATCATTATTGTCTTTATAACTGTAATAACATTGTAAATAATTGAAGAAGACTTTATAGTGTTACAAAGGACGTTTTCATTCAACTATCAAATACATGGCTGATCTGATGGTTACATAAGCATTCTAGTGTCCAGACACTGTCAGAGATGACCTTGGGATCAAAGTACGCGTTTCTAAGCCTGCTACTGACCCTTATGAATTCAGGAACCCAAGGAAAGCAAGAGATCTACTTTGAGCCTCAGTTTCTACGCATCTCCGTCCCCTGCAGGGTTGTAGTGAAACTGTGGGGACTTCCGTCATGCATCTCTAGTGCTGGCATTATCTCAGTCACTGAGCCACAATGGCTGCTGTCGTGGTCATTGCTACTATGGCGATAATGAAATTATAATACAGGTCTTGCATTCTTGATTTCAGCTACTCGGTTGAGTTAGTAGAAAACTATGATCCAAAGCGAGTCCCAAAACCATAAGGAAGGTTTGTAAAAGTAGGTGAGGGAAACATTAGGTCCCAACCCACTTGATTCAGTCTTGAATGGATTACAAAGATGGAACAAAGAGGTGGAGAGGAAAAGAGGTGAGGGACTCAGAATGCAGCAGGATCAGATGTAGCTCATTTGATAAGGTGAGTGGCTAGTCGTTATGAGGCCCCAGGCCCAAGGAGAGAAGATGAGGTCCCTATGACATGAAACCCCTTTGCTTCTACTTTCTACTCACATTCTAACTCAGAAGGGTCAGAAGCCATGATGTTGTGACAAGTTTGAAGAGAAAGGATGACTAGACAAGATGCAGAAAGGAAAGTCAACCTTCACCTTTTTCAAGGCAGCCAGCCTCCGCCAGGGGGCTATGAACATTCAAAGGCTGAAAGACACCAAATGCTTTATTTATCCAATTGGATAGGAGACATGAATTGAATTGAGATTTCTTTCATTTGTTGAAAATATCTAATCCACCTATGAAATTTGTTCTATATCTGATTCACAGACAAGAAAAGGCCTGCCCTATGGAAAGAGCTTCATGGGTATCTCCACAATTTACATTTGTACGTTATAGTATACTGCGTCATCCTTTCTGACAGTAGCCCATAAGATAGGTGTCACTGCAATAATAGTAACTGTTTGGTAGAGGAGATCACCACATTTCAAAATGTAGGGGCTGTGTGCAAAATCCCAGTTTGACAACTGCTGGAAGTAGGGCTAGGTCCTGTTCTCCTGATGCAGCTTGCTCTAATGCAGTGGTTCTCAACCTGTGGGGCGCGATCCCTTTGGGATTGAACAATCCTTTCATGGGAGGGTCACCCAAGACCATCAGAAAACACAGATAAATATATTATTCGTAACAGTAGTAGCATTAGTTATGAAGTAACAATGAAAATAACTTTATGGTCGGCGGTTGGGAGTCACCACAACATGAGGAACTGTGCTAAAGGGTCGCAGCGTTAGGAAAGTTGAGAAGTACCGCTCTAATGGAACACAGAGAAGCCAGAGTGTAGTCAGAAATAGCAACAGACATGAAGCAGGTGAAGATCCTGGAGCTCAGAGCACATTCTCATTTTCAGAAAGTCCTAGACTTTGTCAGATAGCTTGCTTCTGGCTTGCAAAGTGTTATGTATCTGGGCCCACATGCATTCAGATATACATTTAGGTGGTTTGGATCCCAATCCTCCCTCAAAGTCCATGTGTTAAAGGCTTGATCACCAGCCTTTGGCACTCCTGGGACTTGGTGGAACCTTGAAGAGGTGTTGGGGTTGCTGGAGGTATGCTTTTGAAAGGGATATTGGGACTCTGCTCCCCCTTTTATGTCTTCTTTTGTTTTATCCCATCGTGCATCCCTTGCTATGAGGTTCTGCCCTGTCCTAAACAATGGGGCTAGTGAACTGTTTTTCTGAATCTATGAGCCAAAGTGTAGCTTTTTCCCCTGTATGTTGATTAATCATGGGTTATTTCGTTATAGCAACAGAATGCTTACTAACAGACTCTTGAGTGGTAAAAATACAAGCTAAGCTTATAGTCATTTCTCTTTGGAAAAATTAGACTTTAGGGGATTTTGATGGGGAAAAGTGCCTTTCTACCCTGCTATTTTTCTTCAGGAAGAGCATTGCCAAATCCATTGCTTGTTTTATAATGAATACCCTGGTGCTGTTGTTTTGAGGTCTGAGCCATTCTAAATGGAAACCATCTAGAGAAGTAGGAAGAGGATGGAGCGCACTGATGGAGGCCACTGGTCAGGTTCCACCAGTGAGGCTTTCCTGAATTGAATATTTAGCTTTGTTTTCCTGAGAGGGAACAAATTGACTTCACCAAATACAATATGCCCACGCACTCAACAGTCAGGGTGAGTGGTGGGCACTGTTTCTCACTGGATGCTCATGCCGGTACTGTGGTCCTTTTCTTAGACTTGTTTGCTTCTGCGGAGATAGAGGGAGCCCACCTCCTAAGGCCCTCAATGAAGTAGGACTCTTTCTGCCTCCAGGAAATCGATATGAGGGCCTTGGCTGTCCCATCAATTCTGCTTTCTGGTTGTATAATACAGGCTGGCTGTGGTGTGTGGTTCATCGTCCCCCCCCACTCATGTGTCAGGTAACACTGCTGTCTTATAAACCTAATATTGCCCTTCATTCAAATGATCTCTCCTTAGGCCAAGGGCTAGAAGCTGTGACTAGAAAGGCTAAATGTTACATTGCAAGGTCTTGATAGCAACTGAAAGAAAACAAAAAATAAAATCAAAATAATCTCATTGCTTGCTCTCTCTCTCCCCATGTCCCGAGGCTTCCATCTTGCCGCGATGACAAACCTAAAATGAAGGTCATAGTCATTTAGGGAGTTATCTGTGTTTGTGGCAGATCCTAAAGCAGCAATCTTGTCACACACCAAGGGGAATTGAAGAAAAGGAAGCATTCAGTTCATAAACAAACAGAAACCTAAGCATGAAAGGCCCCTTGGATAGAGGAAGAGCCTTGTTCTCTGTGAGACACAGGGAAGGCGCTCAAGAGCTGATCAACTATGCCTGGGCTCATTAGCATGGACAACTCTCTAGCCTGGGGACTCTCAGACTTGGATGTCACCAACTTCTTTGCAGATCCTGAACAAAATTAACCAAATGTTTGTTTCACTTTGCCTTTGGCCTTCTCTCCAAAAAAACTAGTCATTACATTAGATACAAAGTGAATCGCATGGGATTGAGCATGGCGGGGAAAGTGAATCGCATGGGATTGAGCATGGCGGGGGGGGATGCTCTAGAAAACATGTTTCTTTTGAAAGACATTAGGGTTTAGGTTTTCTCTCTTTAGTGGGGTACATAAGAGTGCAGGTTTTATGTCAGATTGTCCAACCTCCTTGACTCTGCTGTTCTAAAGTGGGGGAGCTTGGGGGAAATTTTTAACTTTCCAAGGTTTACTTTGTGTGATGCAAAAATTAGCTTCATTTGTCCCAGGATAATTGTCATGTTTTGGCATCTGACAATAACAGGTACAGAAGGGGAGCCTTAAAAGACCCTCTATTGCTAACTGTCTCAAGTTTGCTTAGGAATGCTGATACAAACAACAGTACTTCTGTGAACTGTGTAATGCAGGGCTGGGGAGAACTATGGCTCAGTGAGTAAAGTGTTTGCGATACAAGTATGGGTACCTGAGTTTGGAGCCATAGCATACACATAAAAGCCTAACCTGGTGGGGTCAACAACCTCAGTGCTCGAGGGAAGAGATGGAGAATGAGAGAGGACAGGATGATCCCGGGGGCGTACTGTCCAGCAAGTCTAGAAGACAGAGTAAGCTCCAGGTTCAATGAGAAACCCTGCCTCAGGACATCAAGTGGAGAAACAATTGAGGAAGACACCTGACACAGGCCTCCATACATTTCTGTATGCACACACCCCCCCCGAAGCATCTCTCTCTCACACACACATACACACACACACACAGAGGAAGAGAGAGATTGCACACTCACATAAAGCTATATACACAAGCTATAGAACACTATAATTACAAATCAAATAACTAGTGTTTTTTACTTCATTATATTTGTTTATTTAGTGTGTGCACATCTGCAAGTGCATGTAAATATAAGTATGTGCTCATGCGCAAGCAAACATGTTATAGTGTGGATGTAGAGGTTAGAAGACAAGTGGGAATCACAGCCTCCTTCTGCCATGTATGTGTCTGCCAGGGATTGGACTTGGGTTGTCAGGCTCCTAACAAGGGTCTTCATGTGCTAAGCCATCTTGCTGGCCCTATCTCATGTTTTTAAAGAAAGCATCTTATTTTGGTCATTGGAAATTCTGAGTTTTGCTCCTAAAGTGGGTTCTAATTAATACGCGTGTCTTTCATCTTGCACAAGCAAGCAGATATGATATCAAAACCCACAAAAAGCCCCACTACAAATGCCAATTTTGATAGAATTCATATATTAACTCAATGTAATTAAATTTTGACTTAAATTGGGTTTGCATCCACATTCCGCTACTTCATTAGCTTTATGACTGGACAAATTACTTAACCTTTTAAAAACCTGCTTGTTTACCTATAAAAGGAAATTGTTCTGAGGATTACATAGACATGAAAAAATTCAATGCCAACATGTTTTCAAAACCTGATAGCTGTTAGATTTTTCTTGTGATTTTATCCATCATCCAATTTTAACTATTGCATGCAGGATGAGGTCATGAGGCACAGTGAGGTCATAAGTGTAATCTCAGAGGCATGATGTAACTTTGCACAGACTCGGCAACACTGGGGAATGTGCCTTACGATACTGGAAAGGGAAGGCAGATTCCTGAAACTGATCTCACTGGGCTTAATTCTGCTTGTTCAAAGGGCAAGTTCCTTGTGGAGGAGGTAGGGGAGGAGGCATTTTCTGGTCCTTGCCTTCTTCTGGGTCCTCCATGACTTGGATTATGATTCTTTTTCCTCCGATCATGCTAAGCTCCAGATTTTATTAACATAATTTTTCACTGCCCAGTTTCCCTTTATGAAGATATTCATCTAGGGCCTGTCTTGATGCTCTAGAGTACACTTTCCTCCCAATGTGCATTACTACACCGTCTCTACGCAGTCTTCTATGCTGTATGAGGTAAAGGTGTCAGGTTCTGTGGATTTGAATATGAGCTTCTCGGGGGAGCCTTTATTCAATCTACTTCATTGGGAAACAGAAGCCTCTCTTCATTTGAATTGTTCCAGGCAAGCCGTGGCAGAGGGTGATCTCACTAATGCCTGCCATATTAGGGGGGCAGTGAGTAGGGAATGCCGGGGAGGTTGTTCACCCCTAGGACGGAAGGCCTTTTGTGTCTCTGCCCTGCAGTGCGTGTTCATGGAGCTGTGTTTCACCCAGTCTGCACCAGGTTGTGGTCCGGGTGGCCACCGTGCAGACATCTCTCTGGTCTCCTCTCGCATACCCCATGCTTGCTCCTAACTGGCAGGTGCCTCAGTTGTGCACAAGACTTTTATGCTAGCACCGCTCTAAACGCTTAGATATGTTAGCTCGCTCAGCAGTCAAATATTCTTGTATGGCTGCCTCCCAGTTTTACTCTATTTTATTTATTTATTCAGGTTAGGGTTTCACAATGTAGCTCCAGCTGTCCTGCAACCCACTATGTAGACCAAGCTGGCCTCGAACTCACAGAGATCCACCTGCCCTGCCTCCCAAGTGCTGTTATTATAGGCATATGCCTCTATGCCCAGCTGCTTCCCAGTGTTGAAACTGAGATTGGATTGGAAATAACATGCTCAACTATGGCTTCAAAACTCACATTACCAGATCTCTTCAATGACTCCTTAATACACAGTTTGTTTTGTTGTTGGTATAATTATTATTATTTTATTAAAGTCAGAAATGCTTGGGAGCCCATCTCCATAGTTCTGGCCCTGTCTCCCTCTTGCTTTCTTAAAACAAAACAAATAGTCAGCCCTGAAAATAAACAAACAAATATAAGCAATATTATACAGACTGGGCAGTTTGTATTTCTGTATTTACAAACATATAGATATGTTTATAACAACAGTTTAAGAAAAAAGAGGCCATGAATTCGAAAAGGAAAAAGAGAGGTATATGGGAGGGCTTGGCTGAGGTTGGGGCAGGAAGGGGGAAGTGATATAATTATGTTATAATATCAAAAATTAAAAGGAATAATTA
Source organism: Ondatra zibethicus (assembly GCA_004026605.1). Lineage (NCBI taxonomy): Eukaryota > Metazoa > Chordata > Mammalia > Rodentia > Cricetidae > Ondatra > Ondatra zibethicus. The sequence goes on along the minus strand of PVIU01001865.1, from coordinate 127,936 downwards.
AAAACAAACTACCCACATTAGCATGTCTGTTGTTGTCCTTCTTCAACTCATGTGTAGGCAGGGAGGTTGCTGAGATTTTAAGGTGTAGCTTCTGACATTTATGGGAGACACAGTCTCACAGCAAACGCCAGTCTTTTCTGACCCTTCTCCCACAATGATCTCTGAAAGCCCAGGAGGCCTCTACCCTACACAAAGAACTACAGGCAACTAATGCTGAGGGCAGCAGAAAGAGCCTTCCATTGGGGAAGAACACACCAATTAGTGTCTAATACCAAATGGTCAGCACTTAGAACATAAATACACACATGTACATGTACAGACGCACACACATAGGTAACAACAATTGATGAAGGAAGTCTTGGATTTGAAAAAGAACAAGGGAGTATTTGGGAGGATTTGGAGGGAGGAAAGGGAAATGATGCTATTATTATACTATTAAGAAATAATTATAAAACAAACAAGAAAAGAAATGCAGTTCTCTCCAGGACATGGTCTAGAAGTGACATGCCCTGGGTGAGTCCACACATAAGCGATTGGCAGCTCTTATAGGCCTAGCGTTCAAGCGACTGCCAACAGATACTGATAAATTTCGCAGAAACGCATAAGGTGATGATTAAGCTGAAAAGCATTTGACTGGGAAAAACTCAGCCTTGAATTTATAGATCTATGACTACTCTGCACATTTATGAAAAAAATCCAGCCTTAAATCTGAAGCTGAACCATTAATTTGTAAAGCAGGAGAGAAGGTGAAATGCTGAGCTTGGATCATGCCCTGGAGCAACCCTCTGCCTGGCCAGCAGCAGGGGATGGGCAGCAGGACTCTGAGAGAGGGTGGGGCGGCTTCCTTTCTTTCCTTTTTGCCTTTAAATGTTTTATTAGCACATATTAATTATACAGAATTATGGGTTTACTCTGACATTTTCAGACATGGACATCATGCATTTCTAGCATCTTCACCTCTCAACCTGCCTCCCATTTCCAATGAACTCTTTCTCCTCCCTAACTTTCTCCTGTTCTATTTCACGTCCTTTTTTTTCTATTTATATTTTAACAGAATATTTGATTGTTTCCCCTCCCCCAACTCCTCCTGGATCCTCCTCACCTCCCTTCTCACCCAACTTGAGTTTTGTCTTTCTTTCAAAGAAATAAAAGGAAACAAAAACACCACTTTAATCAAAACAAAGAAGGGGGGAATAATAAGAAAAAAATCCCTCAAAAGTCCAAGCCAGATAGGGGTACCAACTCTGAGAGGGTAAAGTGGCTATAGGGTCCCACCCTTAACCAAGTGATTGATATCTGCTGGGAAGGGGAAAATAAATTTTCTCCAAAGGAGTGCCACTAGATATACCAGCCACACTGGAGAGGAAGGCCTCACGTCCCAGAGTAGTTGGCCAAATCAAAATGAACATCTTATTTTGTAGCCTTTTAAAGCTTGAGGTTTTACCTTAGATGGCCAATGTAGAGAAGGCACTTACACTTGAGGGAGAACAATAGGCAAATGCTATGTTGCTCGGTCATCTCAGACAGCTATAGCAGCACACCAAGGGCTGCTGACCTAGCTCACAGCCGCTTATCTTTCAAGGTTTTGGAACCTGAGAAGCCTTGATTCTGCTCCTGGAGAAACCCTTCTTTATGCTTGTGGAAGATGGAGCCTCCTTGCTATTTTGGCCTCGGGGCCTCGGAAAGCACATGGAAACAGAGAATTCTTGTTACTTTTCTTTAGGAAGTTAAGGCCTACCAGGCCAAGAGGAGCCAACTGGGAGTCTGACTGGTTGCTGTCAGAGGTCCTTTGCCTAAGCAATGGGGGGCGATCACATGATGCTGCCTGAGGGCCTAGGAGCAGGCTCTGTCAGAGGGTTGGCTATGTGATGTCAATGGATGGGAACCCTGGGTGCTGGGAGGGTTTCTCCCATTGTTAAATAAACGAGTCTGCTGTGTGCCTTCTACCCAACTCCCAGTGTCTGAGCCATTGATGCTGCACCTTCTCACATCCTCCCCCAAGGAAGATGTTAGGGCCAGGTACAGAAGGTCACCTGTCCTGTTCTGAGGGTCCCACCCTTAGGACCTCACCAGAGGTTTCATCTCCTATATGATCATATTGCAGCATGGGGGACACCTTGGATTCATTACATATTTTATTTTGAATTAATTTTTGCCTTTACAGATTCAGAAACCTTTTATTGTTGCCAAATTCTTTATAACCCTGACATTCAGTTGCATGGCCCCATAAATTTAAGAAACTGGATTATTTTATTCAACACTGTAGGAAATGGGTCATGTTCTTAACTCTGTTGTGAGGATGAAGGAGCTATGGCGTGCACCGTTTCTCCTGATCAACATGAAGTCGCAGGACCAGTTGGGACCTCAGAGTTTTTGCTAGCTCTTGTGTTTTGCGGCTGCATAAGCAATAAAGGGCACTGTTGCTGGACAAGCTAACAATGAACTTGTAAAGATGACACATAAGTATTGGACTCTCTCTCTCTCTCTGTGTGTGTGTGTGTGTGTGTGAGAGAGAGAGAGAGAGAGAGAGAGAGAGAATATCTTATCTAGCTTAGGCTGGCCTTAAACTCATAGTTTAGCCTTGAACTCCTGATTTTACTGTTTCAGTCGCCCAAGTACTGGGATTAAAGGCGTGTATCGCCATCTTCGACTATTTCTTCCTTCCTTTCTTTTTTTCTTTTTTTTTTTGAGACAGGGTTTCTCTGTGTAACAACCCTAGCGGCCTTTGGAACTAGCTTTGTAGACTAGGCTGGCCTCGAACTCACAGAGATCTGTCTCTCTTGCCTTCCAAGTGCTGGGATTAAAGGCTTATGCCACCACCACCCTGCTCTATTTCTTTTTAAGAAACACAGATGCAGGCCAATGTAGCCTCCCCATCTCTTGGTAAGATGATTTGAAAAGTTCCTCAGCAAGGGAGCTTTGGCCGTAGCTCAGGGTTTGTGTCTGGGGCTTCCCCGGGTCTTAGGAAGGGGTCTTCTAGGGAAGAGGAAGTAGCGCATGCATATGCTCTCACTTTCCTTCTTTTGGCTTACCTTCCCCTGAGAATGTGTGTTCCCCACCACTAGCTACAGACAGGACATGGAACAGTTAAGTTCAGACTGGTCTCAAGGTCTGTGCTTATTCACCAGCATCTTCAAAATGTATTCAGTTAGTTGAGCTTTGCTGGGCTGGAGGCAATTCTAAAAGCTGCACAGCCATTCTGGACAGATGAGAAATGGGGTTTTCAGAAGGGCTCTTAGGCACCCCTGCAATGCTGCCTCTCAACATCCTCCACTTCTGTCCCATTGCCTTTTTATGGAGTACCCCCAAACCAGCTTTGCTTGTGTGTGCCACCACATTTGGTCTAAAATCATTGCTAAACACTTATTGTTAGGAGCATGACTCTTTGATCAATAAAATACTGCTGTATATTCAAGCATGGCCTTTACAGCATATATTAAAACAATAAATCAGGTATCAGACACAGAGTTTGAGCCAGCTTTTATTGCATTATTCCATTCTCCCCATTATCCCGCTTTAGAATCCCACCTCCTGCATTTATGATTTTGAAACATTCCATCAGTTATGTCCCCACGGCACTTTAATCTAATTCAACACTTTAAGGGGGTAGGTAAGTGTTTAGGACACTGGGCCAGGCTCTGATCATTTTATGAAACTGTTGTTTTATAGAAGAACATTACCTTTATTGCCAGATTCTATGGTGTGTTTGGCGGGGGAACAATCTGGTTACAATTACAAACAGCATTTTTTAAAGAGCTGCAGTAGAAAGCTCAGCCATTTGAAGATGAGATACAGCTTCCTCAATTGGCCGTAGCATATTGGTACAAGATGCCTGGAGGAAGCCAGGCTAGCCTCAGCTGCAGGCTTCTCCTGCAGGACTTTGCATTCAGTACTGGTGCAGGTGGTTCCAATGGAAAAGCCGACACGACTCTGCCCGGAAGCGCCAGGAGACATCCTAGCGTAATCATCACCTGTATCAAAGGACAGCCTTTACGGACTGGTCAGTGCGGTTTGTTAAACTCACCCCAGAGGAATTGGATGCCATTAAAACTGCAGGGCAGCGGATGCCGTCTTACATGACAGAAGGTCGGACTACCAAAGGAGGAATCCCCACTGCGAAGCTGCCTCTCTGTCCCACGGGAAGGCAGTGGGCATTTGTCTGGAAGCTCCCTCAAGCACCTACCAGAATCCCTGTGTGCAGAGGATCCAAAGCCATCCCTTTCATTTCACTTGCACTAGGGGAATAGCTCAGAGCTAAAGCTATTTTTAAACAATAATCCAAACTATGTCAGTAGTATATTGTTTAAAATTCAAGTGGCCTGTCTTTCATATACCATATGCCCCTGAGAAGCCAATAAATGTCAAACAAATGTCAATTATTAATGTATTTATTGGGTCCGCAGTGCATTTAGGAGGAAGCCTTGTGGCATTTGGTCATCATGTACTTTGAAGTCAACACATAGAGTATGAGCTATAAATACATGACATAAATTTCAGTGTTCACCTCTGCATGATCACCTGCCTGGCATTAAGTAAGAGCACAAGGCAGGTCTGCTCAGGGATTGCCTTTGTTATATGATTCCTTTTGCTCTGATGTCTAACGTGGTGTGCAGGCATGTCCCAGTGATCAGCAGAGGTCCAATTGGATATGATCTTCCATGCCCTTGGTCTTCTTGTTGGAACGTTTTAGCGCTCTTTGGTATTGAGTTGCCTTTGTGTTCAACATTTGCTTGCACATGGGGAGGAGAGCAGCAGTAGTGAGGCGCATGTCCTGGCAAAACTGGAAGAGCTGATTGTTGGCAGCCAGCCATAACTAACAAGCATATTCCACGAGCTTCCTCATCCCTACCCGGTAAGGCATGTGGGGCTTTCTGTTCCTTGTAGAGACATCTCTGAATATAGCTTTGCATGTGAGCTCAACTGAGTTGCATATGAGGACAGCCAACTTGAGTATCTGTCTTCTCTATCAAAACTGAGGATGAATGTGTCATACCCCTTATTAAAAAGTACATAAATCCAGGCAATACTTTTGTGTTTGATATCTCTTTTTGAAGTTCTTCTCTGAAAGCACTTGATTTCTACAGTCAGTGTATCTTTTTTTTTTTTTTTCCTGATCTCAGAGGCCAATACAGGGCACATTTGCTGCACAGGCACTGTATGTAGAATTGACCCTCTGCTTTTCTAGTCAGGAAACTGAGGTTGCAGCTTGGCTAGTCTCCTAGATATGGAAACAAGTGTTAGAAATATGTTCTCCTGTTCCTCCAATCTATTTTGTAGGGTTTCTGTCCATCATCCGAGAGAGCCTCCTCAGAAGTGTAGATATCTTGGGAATATTCAAATGTATTCAATCATGAGCCCCGCCCAGAGGTGGGATCACTACAGAGGGTTCCAAGCTATATTCTTGTTTACTTAGCTTCTCTTCAGGGGAACAGAATTCTATTATCTTCATGACTGCAAATTATGGGAAAAGCAAAATTAATCATCAAATAGTACAGTTCAAGGAAAAAGATATGAACAGGGGATAAAACAAAATTGTGCAGTGTAGTCACCTGCAACGATTATACACCATTTACTTGAGCATTTTCAAGAGAATCTTGAATAGAAGATGAGCGGCTATCAAGAAAAAGTGTTAGGCTTGGTGATACAGAAATATAAGACATGCCTGGTGGTAAAATGCACTAAGAGACCTCAGAGAATTTCTAACTTGGTTGTATCCCTGAAAAGAGGGGAACTCATAACTTCCCAATGCCAAAATTATGTTGGGGCAGAACCCTGAAATTTAGTGATGAATCGTCTTTGGAAGAGGACTCCCCCAGTATGGTTGTGTTCTTAGAATAACTCATCATTGCCCATTTGATAAACCTCCCTAAGCTGTCTTCTTTGTCTAGCCTGTCAGGAAATTTTGTTTGCTCTTGAACCCACCTGTATAATGTTCCCAGGTTGGCCTCATTTGATACTATGCCTCAACTCAGCAGACATTTACATAGGCCCTGCATTGGGTATTTGCTTACATGTCCTTCTGATATGCTCCTCTCTCATGTCTTTTATGGACCACATGGAAGGGACGTTTTTCTAGCCTCTTCTTTGCGATTACACCCAGAGGAAATACTGTGCATTAGAAAAAGAACACAAAAGACCAAATGCATGGCAAAGTTGCTAGACAAATCCTACTTGGGAGACCCTTCATGATTTGGATGCCTCTGATGTAGAATTCACTGAGTTACACACAAACTTGGGAAAAAAGCCCTCATTAATAACCAAAAGTTGGCTGCCTGAGATATTCTTGACCTTCCAGAGAACACATATTCAAAATTCCATTGAGATCCTAATTCTATATCAATAATCAAAATGCAGATAGATTACCAATCATGTAAATCTGATTGCAAAAATGGATCCACAGGAAAACAGAATTTTTTATTTGTCGTTTATTTTGGCTAAAATGTGTAGCTGATAAGCTTACATGTCTGAATATCCAGTAATTCAGTTCTTGTAGCTTTTTTCCTTGTTTATTACTGGGAAGAATTGATTTAATTAGTGAGATTATTTTCTATACTTCATATATTTAAATTTCATATTCAGGAAATTTATTCAAGCAAATAATGTGAGTTTTTGAGAATATCGTAAGAATGTGAACTACAAAAAGGCTCCTTAGGGGTATGGATGCTTTGCACCTCGTTTCTCAACCTTGGCTAAGAGCCCAGATGTGGTAATTAATTTTGTATGCCTAGTATGGCCAGGCTTTGGTGCCCAGATGTTTGGTTCGCCATTACTGCGCGCTCATCTATGTAAGATTTTCTTTGGGGGGTTGTGGGTGTGGCAGTGAATAACATTAGCATTTCACCTGAGGACTTTGAATCGGAGCCACTTTCTCTCAGTCCTGGAGGTGGCTCACCTATGTAGTTGGAGCCTTTAGTGCCACACAGACTGCCCTCCCCAAACAAATGAGAATTTTGCTTGAAGATCGCTTTGAATTCAATGGCTCTGAATGTTAGCCTGTTTGCTGTCCATTCTTGTTAAAATTGTAGCTCCACAACTATGCGAGTCAGTCCTTAAAATAAGTCCATATCTGTGTCTCTCATCTGTTCCTGTGTCTCTGTCCCCATCTCTATCTCCTATGTATCTGTCTCTCAATCTCATCTCTGTCTCTGTACCCGGCTCTACCGTCATTATCTTGACCTCTGTCATCTCTCTCTCCTCCCCATCTTTACCAGGAATGTCTCCTCTTAATTTTGTAGGTATAAGAATCGCTGCACTCAGAGGCTGAAGCAGGCAAGATGGAAGGGAAGATTTTAAAGATTGCCTTGCTATACAGGGGAGTCTGGGAATGTGCAGAGAGCATGGAGATTCTGTTAGCATCTCTCCACGACCATTCTGACGCTTCCGCTGGCTTTCCCAAGACTAGACTATGTAAGTTACAGTCTCCTGATCCTTTTCACTAAACAACAGAAGCAGACACCTCTTCTTCATGAGGAAGAGTATAAAAGGATGACACACATTTCCCTTTCTCAGTTTTCCCTTGGAAACACTTCATTTTGTGAGGGTAGTAGACCATGGGTAGGAGGCTCTGTTTAGGCATGATGATATTGTCTACAAACTGCTTTTGAAAGAAACAACCAGGGTAATTTTTGAAGAAAACAGCTTTTGACTCTTCCTTTGCCTGGGGGGTTTCTGAAAATTGAGCAGGTGCATTTGGTGTTTAGCATGACAAACCTGTGAAACTGAAATGGTTACCATGTGAGGGTCAAGGTGATGCTACCCCTTTTGTTAAGAAAAGAAACTAATGTGTTAGGTCTTGGCCTAGGTGCTTTTGTTTATGTCAGACTTAATACATGAATGCTCATTTTTATTTTGAGTCTTGCTATGTGGTCCAGGCTGGTCTAGAACCTGTTATATAGCCCAGACTGGCTTTAACTTTGCAATCCTCCTGCCTCTACCTTGAAAGTACTAGACAGGCATGCACTACTGTCACTCCTTAAAACACATTGTACACACACACAACACATCATTTACACATTCATCTAAGTTTTTACTGAGGTCTTACCAAAGAGCAGATCCTAGGTGAAGTGCTGGGTTTATAAGGTGAGCATATGACTCTACTGGAGAAAGCAAACACATGGGTATTGTACCGATTGGTCTTGTGTGTCACCTTGACACAGCTAGAGTCATCAGAGAGGAAGGATCCTCAGTTGAAATAAAACGGCTCCATGAGATCCAGCATCTTCTCACCTAGTGATTAATGGGGGAGGGCCCAGCCCATTGTAGGTGGTGCCATCCCTGGCCTGGTGGTCCTGGGTTCTTTAAGAAAGCAGGCTGAGCAAGCCATGTGCAGCAAGCTATGTGACGTAAGCAGCACCCCTCCATTGGCCTCTGCATCAGCTCCTGACTCCAGGATCCTGCCCTTGTTTCACTTCCTTTCCTGACTTTCTTTGATGATGAACAGCCACGTAAAAGAGTGTAAGCTGAACAAACCTTTCCCCCCCCCAACTTGCTTTTCTGGTCATGGTGTTTTGTCACAGCTGTGGAAACTCTAAGTAAGACAGGTGTCTATTTAAATGAGCCCCACTGGGCAGGAACAGGGTGAGGTGATGATGCATGGAGGAGCCCCTCATTTAAGAAGAATGACTTCTCTCTTAATAATCTTCATTTGAAAAAAATTGAGGCTTAGTGTCTTGAAAATGATTAGGCTAGCAAGTCAGTAATGAAGACAGGATTTTCTGCCGTTTGTCATTCCCTCACATTTCTCGTAGGGTACCCAAGTCATCCTCTAACAGTGCTGTTTCCGGGCTCCCTCTCTGGCTCACAAGTGGTTTCTCTTACCTTGCTCTGTTGCAGACATGTGACCTCATCTGTGTCCTAAGCATGTCTCTCTCTAGCTCTTCACTTCAACTTCCCCACCTTCTCCTAACCTTCTCCCCAAGGCAAAGATGTGACAATTAAGAACTGAAGTAGCAGGAATAACTCTCGACATGAGACAAAGAGCAGAATCACCTGCATGGGCCCTCAACTTCTTTGGTTGCCTGTGAGCTCCAGTCGTGGACATACTCAGCTTCCGGCTTTCTTCAGTGGCTTTACAGTGGGAGCCGTAGCTTTTTATTGGTGACAGATATTTCCCACTCACTTAAGTGGTCTGATAACAGTATGCAGAGTAGGAACCTGCAAACTTTTCTGAGAAAGGCTAGGTATAAAATATATTAGGCTACTTGGACATTCCAGTCTTGATTACAAGTACTATGCCCTGTTATTGCAGCACGTAAGTCATCATAGAGAATTCTTAATGCAGTGGTCACGGAGTGTGCACCAATAAAACTTTATTGAGGGCCATCAAAGATTGAATTTCCCATAGTTTTTCAATGTCATGAAATACTCTTTTGCCTTTTTTCCAACCATTTTTAAGGTATAAAATATATTACTAGCTTATAGGCTATACAAACAAACAAACAAAACAACAACAACAACAAAATAGCTGAATTTGGCTCATGGATCATAGATTCTCAGTTCTTGCTCAAAAGTATTGTGGTTAATGCTCATGGCATTCCAGTCTATGATCAACTGGTTTGTAACCTCAGCTTGTAGCTCCTCTGAGTGACATTTTCCACATGGACTCTTACTTTTCAAGTATCTGGCCTCTTAATTTCTTCTTCAGGTCTTTGTTTCTGTGGTATTTTCTTCTTAAGGTGCTCACAACTGAGACTATTTTTATTAATAGAGTCTCAGCCTACAGTGGCCATTCTCTGTTTCCCTGGTCACTTTTCTATTATCTTTATTTTCCTCCTAAAACTTAGAAAAATCTGAATTTATCTTGTTTATTTATTAGTTTACTCATTTAGTGTTCAGCCTGACCACAAAGAATTAAAGCCACAAGCTATTTCAAAAAATTTATTTACCATTATGTGTCCAGTGCCTCAAATAATACATAACATATATCAGTTCTTCAATAAATATTTGTGAACTGGGGCAGTGACTTAGTGAGCATGACTTGGGTTACCCTGAGCAAAAACTCTAGTGGAGGTTTCTCATGTCTGGGGTATTGGAGTTTTTATGAGATAGTTTACAACCCTTATGGGGAGCATTGCCTGCTCAAATGGCATAACTTTGTTTAAAATGTGTGTTTGTGTGTATGCATATGTATATATTTACATAAAATACATATCTATAGGTGTGTATATACATACGGTATATAATTTCAGATGAATATAATATTCTAAATAATATTAAAGGATGTTAGTAAATAATAAATCATAGAACAGAGTGGGTCAAGTCATACCCGTCCTTACAATACTAGAGTCTTAATCATCAGAATTGGAAAGGAACTCAGCAATCAGTTATCAAAACAAATGTGTCTTTTACATTTTTTCCCCTCAGGTTCTAGGAGAGCTTTGGGACTGTGTTGTGGAATACATGATTTTGAGCATTTGTGACAAGCATGTTCCATATGTCTACACCTATCACCCATCCATCACGCATAACTAATTTGTGTGTTTGGGGAATGAATAGAAGGGCTGAGCTAGCTTTCTGTTGCTGTGTAACAACACATTCTCAATCTAGGGGCTTAACGTAGTAGTTATTTGGTTTTTTTTAGACATTCAATGGCTTGGTTGGGCTCTTTGCCCAGGGCTTCATATTCAAGCGTCCCAAAGAGGTCACAGTCTACAATAAGACCCTGAGAGGAACGTTTCTAAGCTCATTCAGGTTGCTGCCAGAATCATTTCTTGTGACCTGGGACTAAGCCTTCTATTTCCTGTCATCAAGGGCTCACAGATGCTATCGGCTACTGGCAGTAGCTTGTCATCTTCTCACAGGCCAGCCTTCATCAGGACAGCTGGCAGCAGTGTCCCTTAGGATACATTTCCATCACATGCTGATTCCTTTATCCTGCCACCAACTGGCTCAAACTCCCTGGCTTACTCAGGTATATTATTAGAATTCGCCTACCCTGATTATCTTCTTTTCCTCAACTGCAAATAAACGATGAATTTAATTGCAGTTTTCAAGAATACCTTTTGCCATATAATATAGTAGTACCATAAGAGTTATATCTCATTTATTAATATAATACAGCAAAGTGAGATGTGTTCATTATCTGGCCAAGCTGTGGCCATGCCAGGAGGTAATAACATGCCACCTTTTCCCCACATTTTTTTGAGTTGTTTGATGGATTCTTGGATCAGGCTTCCATATGCTCTTCACCTGGGCTAGTTTTCTCAAAAGATAGCTTCTCATCAACTAGGAATATGGACTCTGTACACAGTATTGCTTTTTTTTTTTTTGTGAAGATGCAGTACACTGGGTACAATTCCCAGGAACTCAGCTATGATCTGCTTCCTTCTGAAACAATCTCAAGTACTCTTTTCTCCTGATGACAACGTAACAAGTGAAGGGTTTATAAACCAGTTTATAAAGAGCCTAACTGCATCCTTTGCCCCAAATGATTTTCTAGTGCCGGTATATAGTGCTGTTATTACCTAAGCAACTCGCCGGCTGGCTCTTACAACCAGCCATTTTGTCTTGTAATAGAGCTATTCCTCTGAGTTTCAGAGGTTTTACCTTTTTCAATGTTTAAAAGGAGCCACCTGAAAAGGGTTAAGAGGAAAAGTATGTATAGAGTTAGAGTGACATTCTGGTGTTTTGGGGGAACACACGTGCAGGCAGACATGGCAAGCTGGAGGTTCTTAAGCGTTTCAGGCTGTTTCGTGTTTTTGTTTCGTTACACAAAAATGGAAATGCTAATACTGCATCTTAGGAATCGCTTCTGTAGCCACTCAAGTTACGAAGGAGCTTTGAGATTATAGTGGTCAGGGATGAAGGCTTAAGCATGAGAAACCAGGAGACAAGAGTGAGCACAAAGGCAGCTTTCCCAGCGGGGAGTTCGAAGCAGGTGTTAAATAAATGGAAGCTAATATTTAAACTCTGCATGAATCCCAGTTGTTGAGGGTATCGAAGAATTATTCATAAGGAATGCATTAGCAAACGCGCTGTCCTCCAAACAAGGGAGATAAATGTTGCAGAGAATGTAGCTCAGGAATGAACATCATTACTCTCACCAGCAAAGTCACAGATTTAAGAAAAAAAAAAAAACAAAACTTGGCTTTGGGATTGTCTCATGCAGAGTAAGAGTTTGCACATCCATATGTCCAAAGCAAACAGTGAGCAGTTTTAGTGTGGAATCAGCATTTCTAGAGAGACTTTAAAGGTACTGCAACTCCAGAGATTCTTCTAGAATGGTGGAGATAGGAGGAAAGCCTGAGCCTCATTTCCTCACCAGCTGGGTGTTACACCCCCCCACCGCATAGCAGGCAGCCATTATAGTTTTCGACTGGTCTGCACCTGCCTCTTTCTAGCACTCTAATCGATGCTTTTGCCTAAGCATCCCATACCTGCCTGTACCACGTCTGGACTGTGCCAACACTGTAATTTCCACATTTTTCAACCTTGTGTGCATGAATGAGCCCCGTTTTATTGCCCATTGTGGCTGCCCTGGTATTTAGAACACTGTGAGTGGGTTTCTACATAGAGTTTGGAGCCAGCTCCCCTCTTCTGCTTTCCTATCAGCTGTCTGCCCCTTACCCACCTCATTCTCCATGCTTGCCGTGGCTGTTAATACCTTTCTTTCATCCTTAATACGTCTCCATGGCCATTTCCCTGAGCTGTTTTTATTTACCCTATAATCATTTTCTCCACCAGTTAATAAACAACACGATCTGTGAAGGAAACAGTTTGATTAGTGGTTGTTATCAGTCTATGGACATGAGTTTGAACATTTCAGTCAAGACAGCCGGAAAACAAAATTCACAGCCCGCTAAGCCTCGACTGTCTTCAAGGTATTACTCACAATCAGATAACCATGAGAATGGGGGACAAACAGCAGGTTTATCCCTATTCAGTGGGTAATGTAGTTTTGATGTGCTTTCTGTCGCTCGCCTAACACTGTTATTAAGTGGCATAGTAAGAGTGTCCCTTTTCAGAGGGTGTGTGCTTTCAGCACCAATGAGAGCGTCCCGTGGGACTTGCCGGTATCCCCTCTGGCTTGCCAGGTTCTGTTTGTTCATGTGCAGAGTGGGTGGTATAAATTCTCTAGCAGTTACCCAAACACAAGTCTCTCCCTCTGCTGCCTTCACACCTGGATGGACCTGCTGTTTGTCCCCCATTCTCATGGTTATCTGATTGTGAGTAATACCTCGAAGACAGTCGAGGCTTAGCGGGCTGTGAATTTTGTTTTCCGGCTGTCTTGACTAAAATGTTCAAACTCGTGTCCATAGATTGATAACAACCACTAATCAAACTGTTTCCTTCACAGATCGTGTTGTGAGCCTCCGAGAGCTTGTGCTCTTGGACTGGTTTCATCTAGTAGTCTTCTCAAGAGCTGTCTTTTAACTTCTTTGGAGAGAGAGAGAGAGAGAGAGAGAGAGAGAGAGAGAGAGAGAGAGAGCAAGAGAGAAAGGGTACATGTGTGTTTGTGCGTATGCATACATATGTCTATGGAAGCCAGGAAATAACCTTGAGTATTATTTCTTATGGACAAGTTACCTGATTTTTTTTTAAGACAAAGTCTCCCACTGTTCTGGAATGCACAGAGAAGGTTAGACTGGCTGGCCACTGACCCCCAGGGACCCACTTGTCTGCACCTTCCTATTGCTGGGAATCAAATGAATCCAACTCTGCCTGGCTTTTCTATGTGAACCCTGGGGATTGAATTCAGGTCCTCCTAATTGCAAAGCAAACCTTTTACTGATGGTGCTATCTTCCCAGTTTCATAACATCTTATTTATAACCAAAGAATATATGTTCATCAAATCAGAATGATAAAATATAGATAATTAAAATAAAAGAAAATACCCTTCTAATCCCACCACTCAGAGATATTCATGTTTTATCTATAATTATAATGTGCACATGAGGCTATGTGATAATAGTGGGGGTTGTATGTATATTATAAACTTTATGAGAATTTTAGAATCATTCATACAACTATAAGACATGCTTAGTATAATGGAACTTGGTTTTGTGTTAATCCACATTGATCTGTTTTCATTTCATTAGCTAAGTGATTTTGTTTTATCAATGTAGCATACTTTTCTTGAATAGATTTCTTATTTTTGGCCACTTAGTTTGTTTCAGACTTTACATTACATAAACAAAATTTGAGGTAAATCTTTATCACAGCTTTAACCTCGCTATAATAGATTATTGAGTCAAAAAGACCTGTTTGGGTCTTTAAAAACATCCTTCTAAATCGCTACTCCCAGTCCCTGCTGCTCCAGGTCACCTTTGCCACTGTATTCATTTATTATTTGCTGGCATACCCATTTTCTTTTCAGCTGATTCTTCTGCACAAGGAGGGGTTTGGTGGCCCAGAGACAGGTCTGCACATGTTCTTAAGAGAAGTAGCAGTGTCAAGTGTCACAGCAGACTGTCTTTAATTCTCCCATGCAAGCTTTGGAGGCTTCCAAACAGCGCTGGACTCTCACCAGCGGAGCTCCGCCCAGTCTTCTCAGCCCTGGCAGCCCTTTCCTGCTGCCCTCCTCCTTGCCCGACCTCTTCATCTTCGTTAGAGACCTCATGGTGAACTGTGTGTCCCACCTCTGCCTTTCATGTACCTGCTTTCAGCCTCCACATCAGCGTTTGCCACCTGGTTCTCAACTTGGTCTTCTCTCAGAGAGAAAGGTTTCAGATATTTTTATTGTCTTTTTTTTTCTTTTTTGTCAATTAAGCCCAGGACAGATTAAATCCACACCTATCTTGTAGGAATTGTGGTCACTTCCAGGAAGTTAAGTTGAAGAAAAACAATGACATGGTTAGGGAGTTTATGTTGCTAGAAAATAGAGTCATAAGCTGTGCTCTGGGGGAGCCTATTGTTAAGCCCTCTGAGAAATCCATCACATTTTTTTTATTATCCCCTCAAGGAATCCTAGAGCTCGCTATTTTCAAGCTGTGTTACACGGAAAATCGAAGCTTAAACCACACTTGCTTCTTGTTTTTGCTTAGTTCCAATCTCTTGATTTTATTTCCTGAGTCAGAATTAGTAGGAGCAAGGCTATTGTGCTTAGTTAGATGGAGACTGAACAGAATATCCTAGCAACTGGTACACAGGGGATTCCTGACTCCTTTTCAAATCCCTCTTTCCCTTCCTAGAGAGATTACTCTCCCATGGTAAGGGGGAAAATCACTTAACTTCAATGTCAATATTGAGATCACCTAGAATTCCACTCTAAGAGTTTTTCCCCAACCTGCTCAATGAATTACTTTTCAATTTCGTTGAGTCTTTATGTCAATGGGTTGGATGAGAGGACAATGTTGCAGATGATAATAATGGGCTTTGCTAATTCGGGATGGAAGTTATAGTTGAGGTAGTGCTGGCACCCTCAGATGTATATATGCATGCATATATGTAGATTGCATGTAGGTATAGGCACACATGCAGACCTAGAAGCTACAGTTCTATGCCCATACCGTCTGCACAGTGGCTAGAGTAGTTTAGGATGGTAAAGCAAGGAGGGAACAAAAAATGTCAAAGGGAGGTGCATGGTAATCTCCTTGGTCAGGCTTTGGGATCAACCAATTGACCAAGGTTGGTGATTTATTAGTTGGAAACAGCCACACTCAAGCGCTTAGCATTGATGGATATTTTCCTCATTACATTTCAAACATAGAAAATGGTCCTCTCGGAATGAAGAATCTGGGGGCGCTTTAGTCATTAGTCATATGAAACTTTCTTCCTCTCTTGGTGTTACAGGGAGGGGGGAATGACAAGAACTAGAGCACAGTCCTTGCTCTGAACTGCTTCCATAGAGAACAAAGTGAAATGTTCAAGTTTAGTGCCTCTATTAGCTTGATGACTTGCTTATTTTTCTATTTTCTATTTTAGTGGCCTTGTTATAGTCAAATCTTTAATTATGTGGAACTAAGAATAATTGGGTGCGTGCTGTGCTGGGTGCATGAGCCTACATATTAACTCTCCAATGGGTCCCCATGGCACCTATAATAGAATCTAACTCCATCATAGTTCAAGGGAGGTGCGCAATTAATGCTTGGCTGTGGGACCGAATGGGATAAAACAGAGAACGTTCAGCCTTACATAAGTGGAGGCAGATGCTCATAAAACGCTGGGAAACTTCAAAGAGATAATTTAACATTAGATCTGACAAGGTCAGAAGCATAATCTCAGAATGCGTCTTTTGAGTTGTCCTGGTTGCAATCTGGGACTAACGGTGGAATTGCTCTGAGCAGCCAGATACACACAGCTGGGCACCCTGCAGAAAGCCCGCTTGTTCTAATGGTCACATTAGACTGTAGACCTCCCTGGAAGTGACACTTGGTTGGCACCGTTGTCAGTTTCACTGACTTGTCTAATCCTCTGCTCATGCAGGTGAGTTCTCTTAGAGATTCTCTGGGCTGATGCAGATCACATGATTCCTTACCACGGCCCCTCCCTGTAAGAGTGACTGTTTCAGAGGCAGTGGAGAGACACAGTTGCAGTAGCTGACAGCTTGTGGAAGTGTCCACAGACTAGACTTTAAAGGTGATCTCTTCTGTATTGTCTCATGTAATACTCTGGATGTCATGTATACTTTATTAACATTGATTGAATGAGTTAATGAATAAGTCTCAAATCATATCCATCCAAATAAGCTCCAAATCACACCTAAAAAAGCCATAGTGGTGTTTAAAGCATTTAGCATATTTTTGAAGGAGGTATCATTCCATGTCGGTGGAGAACTTAAGTGTTTATAGTCCACCCCATACCTTTCTTTATTTTTTTAAAAAAACTCATCTATCTGCCTAAAATCTTGGGAACACTTATAAATCCATGACTGCCAGACTCAACTAAAACTAAGCCAAGGCTCATCTCAACCTCACAGAATTTTTGTGGTCTACAGAACTTTGGGTTATTTTTCTAAGCACAAGAAAGCCATTTGCTTGATGACAGCCCACTAATTTAAATATACCTTAAAGTATGGATTTTCCATAAACTCAGTAAACAGCCCAGCATATCTGTTTGGCTTTTAATTTAGAAATTTATTAGCACATTCAAGCCATTTGCAGGTGTAAGCTTATTCCTAATTGTTTCATTTTTATTCTTACCCCAAACACAGTAAATCTTAATGGCTGAGCTGCTAATGTTAAGAGGGAATGTGGTAGCTATAGAAAAAGTATTTCAAACACATTAAATTTAGCAACAATATAATAACATTTACAAGCTGTTCATAAGAACTCATTTTGACTTTCAAACAGCAATTGTGATGATCCGTTTATCAATGGGACCCTCCAGATGGACACATTGTCCTCACCTCAAGTCCCTGACATGACATGTTTTCGTTGTCCATCTCTGAGTCATTAAGAGCTGTGAAAATTCCCATCTTTGCCGTTTAATTATAGAACAGGTAGAGAGTGTGTTCTGTTGTTTGGCAGCATTACCGACACACTCTATTTGTTTATGGCACGTTGGGAGAGCCATTTTAATAAGGTCATATTTGCAATTTAAATGAACTTTAATATTTCTTGCAAAGTCTGGGCCTGCTTATTTATGCAAGGGGTGAACATGGTAGAAATTTATGGTTTAAAAATACGTTCTCCTGTTTTCTTTTCCAAATGGTGCATCTCAGGTGATAAACACCTTCAACTATATTTAGAATTTTTTTCCTCAGAAAAGGGCAGAAAATCCAAATCAGGGAAATAAATCATGGCTATAAATGGGGTTGTTAATACTGTATTCTTTGTGCTTTTCCCATTAAAATTTCTATTCCAAACCTCTATGTATGCATTTGTGAGTAAATATCGCTCAGTCACTATCAAATGGGGTGGGTGCTTTGTTCTGCTCTACTTATTATAACACACAAGCAAACAAGCAAAGCAAAACAAAACAGAACAAAGAACACTGCCTGAACTTTAGTGAAAGACTACTTATTGAATTTGTTTAATCATTCTTGATTAAAAGGATTCAGTTGTTTCTAGGTGAGAGGGGCTTGAGAAAAATTCACCTGTAATTTGTTGGGAAATTGTTTCTTGACTGAGTGAGAGAGAAAGCCACTGTTATCTTGTGTCTTCTTTGAACTCTGCTGTTCACTTTTTTAGAGGTGCTCTGTTGAAAACACAGTGAAGGATCAAATATGCCTTCAGCCACTCATGTTGAAACATATCTGACCACATAGGAATAGGATGACTCTTCCCCATTTCTTAAATTTTCCTTCATTCATTGGGAATCCAATCTTTCATTTTGTAGTGCAAATTCTTGTTGGTCTTAAAAACCCAAGTCAGATATTGGAGTTAATGCTGAAAGACCAGAGAAGCAGAACAGCCAGCCACTAGTTCTTACCGCTACTTAATCCTCAGACTGAATGTGGTATCCTATCTCTATGAATCCTCAGACTGAATCCTAACCTCCTGTCTTTTCCTGCCTTATATTCCTTTCTCCACTCAGCCACCACTTCCTGTCTCCACCTCTCTAGTGTTGGGATTAAAAGTGTGAGCCACCACTGCTTGGTTCTGTTTCTCTTTTAGACTGATTCAATCTCTTGTAGCCCTTGAAATCACAGAAATCCATCTGCTTCTGTCTCTTGAGTGCTGGGATCAAAGGTGTGTGCCGCCACTGCCTGGCATCTATGACCAACTAGTGTGGTTAGCTCTGCACTCTGAAATTCAAGCAAGCTCTACTTGCTATATCACAAACAAAATATCACCAATGAAAAAATTTTTTATGACTCAGTTTATCCAAATAGCTTAAGCCCAACAAAGTTAGCAAAGACAAGAAGGCTAAACATACATTTTTTAAGCCTGATAGACCTTGAGTGATGTGGAATTCCTCTTAGTATGCTGTGAATACCAATGGTTAATAAAGAGGTGGCTTTGGGTCAATGGCTTAACAGAATATAGCCAGGCAGGGAAAGATATTTAGAGAGAGTAGGCAGAGTCAAAGAGTAGCCATGTAGTCATCAGAGGAGAAAGACACTCAACAGAGCCTACTGGAACTTTGCCTGTAAGCCACAACCACATGGTGATGCATAGATTAATAGAAGGGGGTTAATTTAAGATGTAAGAGCTAGCTAGGAATAGGCTAAAGTTATTGGCCAAGTGATGTTGCAATTAATATAGTTTCAGTGTGATAATTTCAGGTCTCTGCATCTGGGAAATGAACAAGCAGCTTCTGTCAACAGAATGGCACCCACCATCTGGGGCATAGATTCACATAAG
The DNA here is from genome assembly GCA_004026605.1 of Ondatra zibethicus. Taxonomy (NCBI): domain Eukaryota; kingdom Metazoa; phylum Chordata; class Mammalia; order Rodentia; family Cricetidae; genus Ondatra; species Ondatra zibethicus. The sequence continues at coordinate 108,751 of PVIU01001865.1, read as the reverse complement.
ACCTAAAAAAAAGTGAAAAAAAGAGGACGTCTAGAACCACAAAAACCGGAGCTGGTGGTGAACAGGGGCACCAAGGATCCTTTAAGAGAGGACTGGGACTGAACGAGCATATGATCAAACGGGACTCTCTGAATGTGGCTGCCAATGGGGGCAGACTGAGAAGCCATCAACAATGACACTAGGACCTATCTCTTCTGCATGTATATCTTTTTGGGAACCTAGTCTATTTGGATGCACACCTTCCTAGGCCGGGATGGAGGGGGGAGGGCCTTGGACTTCCCACAGGGCAGGGTACCATGCCCTCTTTTAAGGAAGCAGGGGGAGGGAGGAGGGATGAGGGGAGCGGGAGGGGACTGGGAGAAGGGGAGGAAATGTAAATTTTTTTGAATGGAAAAAAATAAAAGAATATGGAAAAAAAAAGAGAGGTCTTTCTGATTCAGTATTAGCAGCAAAAATCTGCACCGAATACTTAAATGGGGTCTGTGAGCAGCGTGTTACAAATTCCTTAATGGTGACATAGATCTGCTGCAACCCTGGAGCTGGGGTGGTGTGCATGGCTCTGAGGCAGTGAACATGCCTCTGCCATGTTGGACAGGGCAGAGCCAACAGGCAGAACTGCAGAGTTGGTCCTAGCCATGCCTGCTCAGTATTTTAAAAAAAAGTGCTCCTGGTCAACAAATAATTACAGATGTGCAATAAAGACAGATTCAGATGGAAAAGACCTCTAAATGGGTCATGGTTTTTGGTAAATGTGCATAGGCTTGAGAGAAAGAGAGCAAAAGGGTAAGATAATAAAATGAATATTAAACTTATGGAAAAACTAATAGAACAAGGAAAATAAGCTGCATAAAGATGGTATATACATAGAGTGCCTGGATTATGTATATTATTTTATTTTCTTTGAAGGTTTTTTTTCTATAGAGAGATATTTGATTCTGGGGGCTGCTAAGCTAAACCAACATATATATTTTAGAAGTATCTTGATTTCAAAATTTGTGTCTAAGGATATTAAGGATATGTTGCTTTGGAAAAGAGGTTCTGCTTTTGTTTCCACAGAGGATGAGAACCTGTGGATTTCTTCCAGACTAATGTGGTTTGATGGACCAAGATCCCCTGAAAGGTCTCCACAACCCCAAAATTCCTTGCCCAACAAACAGGAAGCAGTTTGGAGAGAACTATGCCCAAATTCCCAAATATTGTTTATGTGTTTATTTACATTTAAAGGGCGATATGCTATAGAGATGAATACTTTGCATTGGTATGGATCTTGGTTTAGTGATACAAATTTGAGGTCAATTTTGTTATATGTATATTTCTGCTCTTGATTAAGGTATTGTGTTTGTGCAGCTTATTTTAAAATGTAATGCATAATTAAGAAATAAAGTTTGGTAGATAGTCATCTATATTAGTCAAGCTTGTAGTCATGTTAGTAAAGTTTTCTAGATGTACAGAGGTATATTCTAGATGGACAGGTATTCTTCACACTTTTCAAAGACTAATAATATGGTACTTAAAATGTTTTAAAATCTTAGGACTTTTCATGATAATGAGAGACATCTGCTCCTGGTAGTACCAATCTACTTCAAGAAGATAATGGGCATTGAAGAGGCTCCTTGTGTAGTTTGTTAGCCATTTGGATAAGAAACTGTTCTTGCCTGGACTGCTTAATAGTATGCTCTATAAACTGGACATGCAGGGCCCACAGAAAAATGACTTCTGAAGTTGCCTAAAGAAGATGAGACAGTCCATCAGGGTTTCTGCTTCATGAAAAAGTCTGCCAGACATTCTTCAGGACACAGAAGGAAGTGACTAACAAACTGCCAATATAGGCGGAACTGTTTTTGAAATTTCCAGCTTCATGGAAAAGTCTGCCAGATACTATGGGCCTGTAAGCTGAAGATGGATACCCCAATGTTACAGAAACTTTGGGTGACTGTCCAGGTAGCAAGATGTCTCTGTCAATTCTAGAGTTTTGGCAGTTGTTTACAAAGCACTTCCTTTTAATGTGGGTAATATTATATCCTTCTGGAATTTTTGATGGAGTTGAAGATTAGGTAGTTATAATTCAAGTTTTCCTTAGTTATGACAAAAGATAAAGTAGATATAAATATTGTAACTGTAATTCTTATTAGGTACCTGTTTTTTTATATGCAATTTTACTATATTAAAGTTAAAACCTTCCTTTTTGTTTAGACAGAAAAGGGAAGGAAATATAGGATTACCCTCAGTATGCTGTGAATACCATTGGTTAATAAAGAAGCTGCTTTGGGTCAATAGCCTAACAGAATATAGCCAGGCTGGAAAAGATATGTAGAGAGAGTAGGCAGAGTCAGAGAGAAGCCATGTAGCTGCCGGAGGAGAAAGACATTTGCCGGAGCCCGCTGGAATTTTGCCTGTAGGCCATGACCTCATGGTGATGCACAGATTAATGGAAATGGGTTAATTTAGGATGTAAGAGCTAGCTAGGAATATGCTAGAGTCATTGGCTAAGCAGTGTTACAATTAATATAGTTTCAGTGTGATTATTTCAGGTCTGGGCAGCTGGGAAACAAACAGCTTCTGCCAACACTTGAGCAAAGAGATACATTTTTTTAAACCATTAGTTAATGCTTCTGATAAATGCCCCATTGCCTAAATTCCCTCCTTACTTTTGGCTAGCCTTTCAGCCTTCTTGGGCCCAGATAACAATGCACCAAAGTCAGCTCGAAGTAGTTAGAGAAAAGAACATGTCATCCCATGTTCCCTGCCCAAAATAGTTTAAAATGCTGAGATTAGGGGGAATTCCCTGGCATGTGAGACAAAACAGCTACCTATAGTGCCCGTTGAAACACCAGAAAAATCAGACCAAAATTGTCAATTGATAGATTTGTTAACTAAAGTAACTCTGCAAAATGGGTTATTCTATGTGGACATGTTCATATACACTTCCTGTAGATATGCCTATTTGTCTGTCAGCTATATGCTTACTGTATAGTTTTGTTGTCTCCAACAGCCTTTCTTCTGTCTTTATTTACTACTGTAGAGTAGATGGTCTTGTCTAATTCATTACACACTTGAAGCTCTTGTTTGTACACAAGAATGAGAAGACAATGTGTAACATAAGCCTGCTGTTTTCTTAAAGAATACACATTTATTGGAAGAGATAAAAATTCTGCAAGGGCTTAAATCTCAATGGAATGGTTTCATTTTTCCTTTTTATTACTTCCTTCCCTCCCTTCTTCCCTCCATGAACACATGTTACATTGGTAGTTTTGATTTCAGAGCAGGACTAGGGATGTACTTGCAGGTTGGAGGGTGGTGAAAGTATGGCCACAGTGTGAGCTGGGGACTGGTCTTATGCTCTGTGCAAGACCCACAGCAGCCAGGGCTTGGAGGAAGGGCAGGATTCTTCAGAGACTCAGGGCCCTGTGTAAATTTTGATGTGCATTTCGAGTGCATTCGGGTTTGGCTCTCCTGGTGACACCTTTGTAGTTGAAAACCTTGAAAGATTGAGGATTTTCACCCACAGGGATTCCAGCCAGCTCTAGGCAGTTGGCTAAAGCCTGGGAAGCATGCACACCTTTCTGTCTCTAAGGTAGAGGCTGAGTCAAATGAAACCGAGGGGAAAGATGAAGAGCTGGTGAGGCTAGGCTGGGGGCATCTAGAAAGCTTTATTTTTTTGTTTTTTTAATTGGATAGGAAATAGCACTTTCTTGCCTTGGGAGTCTGCTAGTACTGAGGATAGCCCTGGTCCTCAATATTCTGAACTTTGGTATGCTAGGAGGAATCCCAGATCTCAGGATCAATAAGGCTGTAGGCTGATCATGGGGGTGTCATGGATGCCAGGAGATACACTTGGCCATAAGGTTTCAATGGATGATTAAAGGCAGGGTCTTCTATTTCACTGTAATTTGGCTTCTGAACGAGGTTGAAGAATGTCCTGGTAAGGACTGAATGGCTAAGTAGCATAGAATACACAGAGACTAAGCATGGTGTTAATTGTATGGAGACCTCTTTTTATGGACTCATATGAGAAAAATTTTTAAAAATCAGAACAGTATGTGTTCAAATGGACTAATATACCATAATTATTTTTATTGATTAAGATTAGAGTTTACTTTGATTTTTCAATATGGAAACTGGAGTTGTTTCTTCAGTCCTAGGAAATTCAATGTTGTTTTTCTTGTCTTTTTTTTCTCCTTTTTCAATATGAGTAGATGTATTTGAGATGTTTTCGCTCAGTTCATTTCCTATTTGAAGTTCTTGTTCATGTTCTCCATCTCTTTACAGTGCTTTGTGTATTCTGGATGGTTCCCTCAGCAGTGCCGATCTTACTAATCTGATCTTTAATTTGCACCATGCATCTTCTGATACATGAATGCCTGCATTTTTCCCTTTTACTGTCTTATTGGATTATATTAAAAATTTAGTTATTTTGAAGCCTAGTTTCCTGTCCTGATATTAATGCTCTTAATTTTTCTTTTGTCCTCTTTAACGATTTTAAGCATACCTTCAGAATTTGGGTTTTGCTGGCATTCTGATTCTTGGAATCCCAATTCAATTTCTATTTTCTTGCTGTAACTACTGATTCTACTTAGGATAGTATATATTTTCTGTGTTTTTTAAAGGTATTTTTGTGAGTGTGGTGCATATCTGAGTGTGTGTAGTCCTAAAGTCAACATTATTTTCTGATGATCAAATCTTCTCCATGTTTCATTCATCAGGACCTTGTCTAGCTGGCCAGCTTATCTTTAAGGTCCCTTGTCTCTGCCCCTTGATTGCTAGCATCCTAGGTGGCCACCATGCCTGTATTATCTTTTATAAGAAAGAGTTTCAGGATTTAAACGTTTGTCCGCGAACTTCCATAGCAAGGGCTTTATCCATTGAATCATTCCCCCTGCCCTGAGTTTCAAGCTGTGATGATGCATTCAGTGGAGGGCTTGCTTTCCGGTAGGAGGACCCTATTTTGGTACTGTGATAACCCTCTACAGAACAAATTTGTATTTTTTTGCCCAAGAGACCCAGAAAGTTCATTACTACAGAAGCAGAATCCTTTCTTTGCAATAGATAGAGATCATTACAGAAGGCCGCAAACCATCAAAGTGCAGACCTGTGGAGCCCAGTCCCAGCGGATACGTCTGCAAAGCAGCTCCCACACGCAAGGCTCAGGAAATACTGGGGAAAATGGGGCAGAAAAATTGTAGGAGCCAAAGGAGCAGGGAGTTTGCTGTGAGGTCTTGTCTCCTAGCAGTGTCAGAAGCTACACTCAGGAAACTCATCTCCATGACTGCCTAAACACAAGCTGAACAAGACCAACAGCGGACATGCCAGTGTGGACAGGGCGATGACTGTGAAGCCTACAAAGAACTACAGGCACTAAGGTGTGCTTGGTTTGAAAGAGAGCAAGTAGGGATACGTGAGAGAGTTTGGAGGAAGGAAAAGGTAGGGGAAATGATATAATTAAAATCTCAAAATAAAAGAGAAAAGAAAAAAGGCATTTTTTATTCCAAAGTAATATAAATTAATACACTCTTTTCCTTGTGAAAGAAAAAATTGGGTTGGCAAAATGTCTGTGTATCAAGCACTTGCTGCCCAAGCCTGACAACCTAAGTTTGATCTCAAGGACCTCTGTTAAAACGGGAGAGAACTAAGTACACACAATTGTCTTCTGACCTCCACATAGATGCCTGCCACATTCAAATCCACATACACCCCCATCATACACATACATAGTAACAACGTTAACAATGTTGTAGTTAAAAAAATAACTGATAGATAACCAGTTCTGATGCTAATTTTCCAGCTTGCTTTTTCTGAACCATACAAATTTAGATTCCATATTTGTTGCAGAATTGGCTGGGTGCTGTGCATCATAAAAAAGATTTTATTGTGCCCAAAATATGAGGTGGTTACGAGAAAGTAGAAATCCAAAGTACTTTGATATTTCCTCACTTAGTTTTGCTTTTTCTTCTTTGGTACATAAGCCCTTCTCTACTTTCAAGGCAGACTTAAAGGACACCTCATCACCTCCCTGAGCCTGTCTGCGCTGCTTACACCACTGGGGATGCTATTTTCTCCCCTCCTAGGCTAGCTGGTACCTACACATTCTTTACATACAGATTGGACACTATTTCCCCTGGAACTCTTCATTTAACTCTCTAGTCCAAATGGTCTAGGTGGTTCTCCAGAATCCTATATGTATGTCTGTCACATTCCTGTCATAATGTATTCTAATGATTTTCTTGCCTATCACCTCTTCTGGTTCTCATTTTCCAACACCACATGGCAGAGCATCAGTAATTAAAGAAAAAGGCCGGGTCTGACTCATTTCTGCATCCTATTGTTGCTTTGCAGCATTTTCTTCCCAGTGTCTCCTTAAAAAGGAGTAAACTAGTCTTGCCTCCAGGTACGGAGGTTCTTCCCTGTAATCACTGTACCTTAGTGGTAGGAGACAATCTGAGTCACTTAGTGAAACATTGTCTCAAAAATAAAAATAAATTCAAGGCAACATATAACCAAAACACTAACTTGCAGAAAGAATCCTTTAGTCTTTTTCTCCAAGCGTTTGAGTTAAACTTTTAATTTAGAAAGATTGCATTGGTACCATATCACCCTTAGAAGAAAGTGGGTCACAGAGGGTGACCTACTAAGGGGCTATGGTAATACTCCAGGAAACCAGAGTCAGCACACTCAGATTCGGATGAAGGGAGAGTGTGGCTTGTACAGTTGTTTGAGAAGCATCATTGACAGACAGTATCTGTGACTAAGGAGAAGCAGGATCTAGAAGCTTTACTACATTCCCAGTATGAACACTGTAATAGGCAGTGACTGTTAATTGACAGAAGAATCCTGTAGAGACCAGGATAACCTTTGCAAGCGGAAAAAAAGGTTCCTGATTTTGAAGTCTTTGCTGATGAATATAGTGAGAAATTGGAAAATGTTAGTCAAAAAAAATGTTAGTCAGAAGCCAGGAGAGACGATGAAGCCAGGCAGTAGTTATGGCTATGTAAATGCTGATTAAAACCACAGAAGAAGTACTTCTCCAAATGATTCACGCAGTGTAAGCTGAAAGGGAATGACACTGGCTTCTGGGGCAGATTAAGGCGTAATAGCAGACAGTGGGGCAGAGCAGAGTCCACAAGGATGATAGAGGAGAAACATGGGACAGTGTCTTGCTGGAAGGCAAGAAGGAAGAGGCAGGCAGTAATAAACATGATTCATGGGGGTTTAAATGCTACATGTGCTGATTCCAGCTCTCATTGATTAACTCTGAGTGAGATTGACGGCAGAACTGCCATAACCTGTTCGTGTGGCATGAGAGGATCCCTTAGGCATCTTACGCAGCAGAGTGCCGTAAAATTATGCATTCATGAATGAATTCACAAAGGGCAAAAAGAACAGTGTTACACAGTGTTTAGAAATGTTGCTCAACAGTTCAAATCCAAAGACAGAGGGTGTGTAACTAAATTACACCATCCTTGAAGGCATTTATACTTTTGAAATTAAGTCAGACTCAGTCCGATATAGAAGGCCTTCCAGCTTCCATTCATTTCCGTTATTGTCACTCATTTAGAGCTATTCAAGAACCTGGAGGCAACATGCACCAAGTGTTCCATAGCTTTAGAGGTCACACCACCACCTGAATTTATGGATTATGCCTGTTAAATCTCACCTCTTTCATGAAGCCTTCCTAGATTCCCCAGACTGTATGTGAATCTCTTTCATCTTTGAGTCTTCTTGGTTTCCTATGCGCAGCACGAATTTTCTTATATTAGCCACAGCGCTTCTGCTTTTCCACATTCGTATATGTTTTATAACCATTCCCACTCTCGTTCTCACTCCCTGGAGGTCAACACCAAACTACTTTCATCTTTGGTACCCTTGGATTGTCCCTTGGATTGGAATTCATACCATCACCTCCTCTGGCTTGAAAGACTTCGGACTCACACCAGCTGCAACTCCACCCCCTTGAGCTGCACCATTGGCTCTGCTGGCTCTCCAGTTTGTAGATTTTCATGCTGTTCTACAACCGAACGAGTTTTTCCTATTAGATTCTCCCCGTGCTTCTTTCCCTACCCACCCGCCCCCAGCACTCCAGATCCTAATAGGCTTACTGGCTATCTTTGCCTAGAACACACTGTATCAGCTTTATTCAGAAAAGCATTGGGAGTTCTGCTTCCAAGCGCCTTCTGTAGTCTGATCTCAGCTGGAGTTTATATTGGCAGCCTTGTATCTTGTATCCACCAAGATGAGTCCATCAGCAGTCAAGTGCTCATGTAAGATCATGGGAGGTGTGACCTGGATCATTTTAGTGTTTGTTTGGAAGTCAGTGGAGCCCTACCAAAGCTTGCTTGAGTTGTGTTGCAATTTCTGGTTAAACTGTTTCTTCTGATGAGTTTCCATCCAGAAGTTCCTATTTGTCTTTTTTAATTGTAAGCATTTTCTCACTCAGATTTTCTCTTGCTCAAATATCAAAACAGAAAGGAGAATTTGGGATAGAAGTTGTGAATGTTCATGTATATATCTTATCTGTCAAATAATCTGGTCAAGGACAATGAAGGCGAGACACCAAAGGCAGGGACCTGAGGAAGAAGTGCAGAAAAGCAAGGTGCTATACACGATTAGCTTTCAGGAACACTATTTCTTCTAAACAGTAGATCCACAGTTCTAATCATTTTCTTCTGAATCCATTTGTATTCCTCAGGCATATAGCATCTGGGATGTTATAGTGCTGTGGGATATTCACCTAGGCTACTTCATGCTGTAAATTATTAGCACTTGGAGATGAACGGAGGAGGAAATACTAGGCTGGAGACACAGATAGAAGGAGCTTACCATAACCTGGTTTTGTCTATAAACATCAAAACATGTCCATTGTCTGAACAGGTGATGTCTAATTCCAGATTACCAGGGTGATAGCCAAGAGTTTGTGGAGGCTCCTGGCCTCCTCTGCAAAAGCTTCCAGATGAAACGAGAAGAGGAAATGCTTTTTAAATGATTTGGTATATTTGCGGAAATCACAGAACTTCAGATCAACAACAAATGTGCTCACCTATCAAAGAGGAATGATCCCCGAGATTACCTCTAGGAAGTTTAAGTGTATGGAGAAAAACAGCCCAGAATATCTAAGAAGTAATGGAATCATGAGTGAACAAGCAGCTTAGTTTCACCACAAATAAATCATGCAAGACTGATCTAGAAGCTGTTTAAAATTCACAGCGGAGGGGAACAGAGTCACTGTAATACATCTTGATTTGGGGAATGCATTTGATACCACATCATGAAATTATACTTATAAAATTAATTGACACTGGCTTGGATATGAACACTGTGGCAGGGATTGATCATTTTCAGGGGATCTGTAAACAAGGCACGGTGATGAATAGTGTGACATCCAGTGAGGGGTAGTTGATTAGTAGGGGTGCCACCGAGACCGGTGTTAAGCCTGATCATACGCAACAATGTTATTAATGGCTTCTAAGAGAAAGTAAAGAGCATGTTAATGATATTTGCAAATTATACAAACCAGGGTGGTGCTGGAATAAATCCAATAAGAATGATGGATAGAATTTATTCTGAGAGATATAGACAGATTCAATATATGGGTAATAAACAGAAAAATGAAATTCATTTTCAAAAAATGTAAAGTAGTATAGATCAAGGGACAAAAAAGAGAAGTTTATTTCTATAAGGGCACTAAGAACTTAATTTGCTCAGTGTTTTGGTTCCTTTAGTCAGGCAGCAGCACACCTTTCTATGTCGCTCCTTTGAGTTGTCGCTTTCTTCTGCTTATTGCTGTCTACCTGTGTCATTCTCGGTAACTTCCCTGAATGGTCTACCATCTTTACATCTCTATAAGTTTTTCCAAAGATTCCTCTCTTTTATTTCTATCAGTAAAAACTGACACATTCTCCAATATCCATTTTCTTTGCCTCTACAGATCATAGCTTTCTCTACTGTGTGGCCACATTGGTTAGCAAATGATCATTGCTGGGACTCTTCTTTCACTGCATTCTGACCCTCAGTAGGGAGAAAGGAGACTGGTTAAGTACACAGATTTGGGAATCAAACAGAATGAACAATGCATGTCAAGCCTTATGCCATCCAACTATGAGTTATTGGCCTTTATGAATTTTTGAGATCTTTCCAGCCTCAGTTGTCCTGAAAATAAAATGGGCATTATCAAAAGAATTGGATGAGCATTCTCTTCTGCAAGGGTCTGGTGAACTAGTTTTCGCTTTTCATTATTGTTAAGGTTAACAATAGCATTTGCTTAACTCTTTTCAATTTGTTCATTTATGAACTCTGAGAGCAAGACATCTGTCCCAGTTTTGTATGTTCCTCCTGGGGCCTCACACAGTGACGCTCTCAGGGGACCACAGGGCAGCACACCAACAGGTTTCTTTCTGCAGCCATTTGATCAGCTCCTCTTGCTGTACCGATTTTGTGTTTTGCATGGAAATGGAGAAGTGAGATAATTCAAGCACACTCAATCCCTTTCACAGATGTGAGGGGAATGTGCATGGCACTTCTGCCTTGGGGCTACGCGTTGCTTCCAACAGCCAGTAGGTTTCCGATGTCTTTCTTGAAGTCTGGTGACATCATGTCTGCAGTGGTATGGGGATATATGGGCCAGATGCAGCCTGATGAATCACAGGTGAGAATTAAGACAAATGCCATGTAGCATGGTCAAAGGGCCATCTAGCCTGATTTATGAGGAGAAACTTTGGGGGAGCACAATGCTATCCATGCAATACTTGTAATTACCTGATACATGGCACCCCAAGGAGGGGTCAGAGCCATAACAGTTTATTATACGTGGAATTAATAGTTTGAATAGCAAAGAGAAAGAGGAGCTTGAACTTAGTATTTCTTCAGACTGATGCTACTCAATCCCTTTGGGTCTGGTATAGTAATTTGTGGTGTGGGCTTGGCTCTCACATTCGTGGACTTTCTAAAAACAGCTGAAGCACTAGGGAGATTTCAGCTAGTCACTCTCTAAGATATGATATGTGTTGTCTGACACGTAGATATGCGAGAAACTTCCCAGCGTGTGTTCCCACACATTTGCCAGAAATTTACTATTTATCAGTTTTTTTGTTAAGTAATGAACATCTCAGTTGAGGATGCTCGACATGCATGGGTCTGTGGTGTCATACAGTTTAATGAATCTACACTAAGTTATGGCCAGGGTGGGCTCCAGTTGGGTTCAAGTAGACCCGCGTGGGTTCCTGAGATATTCTCCCCTCACAAGACTAAACAAGATCACAAGACTATAGAAGATAAAATGAAACCATGGGAGCCCATTTAGAATCTTGGCTTATACCGCCTCCACTAATATTTACTGTCCAAAGTGTATTACATGGCCAAGTTCAAAATCAGAGAGGCAAGAAGGTATATTCAGTTTATATTATAGATAAAGTGCAAGTCACATGCAAAAAACATGTGATTATGCAATGGGAAAAATGAAGAATCATAAAGAGCAACTTCATCCATTGTTCATGCTCAGTCAACAAAATTCCTGTCCAATTGTCATCTCTGGCCAGCTAGTCTCACAACTTCTGATGCAATCTCTGGATGTGACTACTTTTTAGCCTTTCTTTGATGACTCAATTCTCTAGCTAGCATCGGTCTGGTGTCCCCTCCTGGCTTATTTGTACAAGGAGGGGCCTAGAACCCAAGGCTCCTTCTGTTACTGCCCATGTGACCTTCATCATTGGGATCTATGAATTCAGACATTCAAGATGCAAGGCAGCTATCATTTCTTATTGCTCTGTTAAACCCTGGCTACCCTATAGAGAGGAGGAACGTACCTTAGCAGGAAGTCTCTAATTTTTCATGAGATTCTGGCACTAAAATAATTTTTTTTCTTCCCAAGATAGATCTAGGCTGATTTCAATGAAGGATTTTTTTTTTTAAAAGTGTGATTGTGGAGTTAAAATAGGTCGTAGATTGGAGGAGGAGACTCAGTTTTTCAGGTGCATTGAGTAGTATTTGGAAATTCATAGAGATTTTGGGAGGCTTCTTGAAATTTTAACTTCTGATAAGTAAATATGTTTAGCTTTCAGTAGTTGGGAGAAGGAAGGGCATAAGACGTGGCAAGCATGTGGTCAGTGAGGAGGGAAATCTGTTTGAGTCTGGCACTCAGGCAGGCTAGTAGTCCCCTGGGGATCTTTTCAAACTCAGTATCTTTTATTGTCACCCATGGAAGCTGTGTACCATTGATCTCCTTTTTGCTTCTTGACATACCACACTCTTCCTTCTCCCCCAAGACCTTTCCGGTATACTCACCCCTGTCTCTGTCCCATATGCCCTTCCCCAACTTTGCCTGGTTGGCTACTTGTTTATCTTTTGTAGATAACTTTTCAGTAATCATCAAATCTATGTTTGTTCCCGTCCTTCATTTTGTCAGGCATTGGAAGTGGTTTTATGGCCCATAACTTCTTCTTGGGATCAGAAAGTCAGAAGATGAAGAGGGGTCAGAATTTACATATTTTGTGGGTTGGCCAAGTACCTCTATTGGGAGCTTCTATCAAAAGGACACTTCCCATGGCTACATGGAATGGGGGAAGTTGGTAGGATCCTTAGGAAGTGGTGCATATTGGGGATCCTGGGATCATTAAGGGTATTATGGGCTCTCTGTCTCTCTGTGTGTCTATTTTTGTCTGTCTCTCTCTTCCTGTCTCTGTCTCTGTATCTATCTCTCCCTTTCTCCATCTCTGTCTGTCTCTGTTTCTATCTCTTTCTCTCTCTGTATTTGTGTGTGTGTTTCATATATTTCACTGAAACTGCAGAATGCCCTCTTTCACATGCCTGTTGCTCTTTTAGGTTGGTAAAGTTTCTTATCTATTTCTAGCTTTTTCTCACAAACCCAAAACTTGATTCCTTGTTGGATTCTCTCAATAGTTTTTCAGTGAATAATTTTTCTCTAAGTTTTACTTAGTCACTTTGTTTCAAATTTCCATTTACTTCCTAAAGGACCCTAATTAACACAGTTTATACCCATTTAAATATGCTGCCTCATTCCCCTTCACTCATTTTTCTCTCCCTCTGTGCACAGGCATACAATTACATAACTAATTTATTTGTTAGTTTATGCCTGTACTTTTATAGTTGTGAATTTTGTAAAAAAGAGGACAAAACTCATTTTATTTATTACAGAATAGTCTTCACATGATATTATGTCTGGTTCAAAAACATTTATTGTATAGTGTGTAAAGGGAAATGGTGGATAACAAGATACAAATGAGATTCTTGGGAAAGAACCATCTTTGGTTGAGCAATTGCTATTTGTGAGGACCGTGCCCGTGCCTAAGTCATTTACAATTCCCTATAGGTATATGTGACTAATATATCTGAATATAGATAGAAGGCACACACTCGAGGTTACTTTTCCAGAAGATACTGTGCGTAGATGATGACTTCAGGATTTGAACACCTCTCTTGTGCTCCACTTGCTATGCTCTAGATCACCTTGTTGACCTAACTGATTACATAGGTCCTTTTAGATATTCTCAATCTTTTACTTGTTTGTACTGTGGAATGGAACCAACAGATGCATTAAGACCCTTAGCCTCCCCCTGGATGACCAGAGCAGAAGGATCAGGTTCAGACTAATGCCACCAGAAGAACCCCCTTCCTTTATCACTTATTTCCTTAAATGAGTAGTTGAGTTTGATTTTGGTAGGAAGGGTACCTATTCTCACTTAGCAGAGTCTGCTTCTGTGCTGTGTGTATCACAATCTACTCTTAGGTGTATAGAAGGTGTAAAAAGAGGTTAATTCCACACTAAGTGGAACACCTGTCAAAAACTTAAGATCTTAGGTTTACAAAGCCCCAGCCTCCCTTTGATTATTGCTGTAACTCACACAGGCAGAGGATAATCTCTAAATTATACAGGACTTCATGATTAAAATATTTTGCCTCCTTTTCAATAGCTGAGAAAGAAAGAATATGTGACTTTGGAGGCTCAGTGTAAAATTAAGTGATAGCAGATTCAGAAAGGACTATAATAAATATGCAAAAAGGGACTAAAATAAGCATTTCTAATAGGTCCGTACTATAAGAACTTTCTATGTGTGAAATTGAAAGACTTCCTAGGGAAAATCTTTGGCCCATTTGCTTTTAAACTCACTTTTTATGCTCTTTTGTTACAAAAAAATGTTTTAAGCTCCATTATCTTCTTGCAGTGGAACGCGATCAAAGAAATGTTCTCCAAGCTGTGGAGTTTCCAGCAAGTTGGCCTGCAGAAAAGCCTTTGCAGAGGGCAGGTCCCTCCTGAGGCCCCTGATAGTCCTGGCTTTGGGAGGAAGCATCCTTGTTCTGAGTTTTCCTCCAAAGACCAAGGCTATAGCTGTTCCCAGACATAATCCATCAATGAAAAGAACTCAGAAATATTTATGGAGGCCATCTGGGTTAGGCCTCGCAGGTGAGAGAATGAAGGATTGCAACAGACTCAAAGGGATTTTTAAGTTAGCTGAGGACACCAGACACGTGTCTATGGTAATGGATCAAAGATTTGAATCTGGAGAATTCCAAACTTGAGAGTGGATTGATTGCCACAGGGGTGACAATGACCTCTGGGCACGTGAGGTTAACATTCCTACTGGTAACCAGGTAATCCAGATTACCAGAAAGGGATGGAGGGCGGAGTGGGTTCCTGAAACAATGGATTTTCATTGGCAAAAGTTTGGAGTTGCAGCTACACCTAAGACAGCTTCTGGTTGGAAAGAGGACAGCAGACAGCCTGGGAAATGTATTCAGAGTCCATTAAACTCTGAGAGTACCTTTGCCACTCATAAGACTTGTGTGTTTGGTTTTCCTTCAACTCTCAATTTTCATCTTCCCAAAACATTAAGAGAACGGTCAGAAGAGATGGGAAGAATGAGAACAGGCCTTTTGACATCCCAGAATATTTTATCTGTTCTAAAAAAGCTAGGACAATTTGCACACATCAGATTTCTTTGCTCAAGATTTATAACAGATGCTCAAATGGCCCCATCAGAGAGAAAAACTTGTAGACTTTATTTTTTACATATTATAGAGGGATATTTTGGTAACTCTCATTTCAATAGTTTTGTCAGTTTAAGAGGTGTTGTTGATTTATTTAGGGTTTCTTCATCGTAATCCAAACATTAAAGTTTTTTTTTTTTTAAAGTGCCTCAGACTACTTAAAGAAATGTAATGGTTATATGAGTTTTGTTGGTGTCTGAGTTTGAGTTACTTGAAAGAAAAGTTGGTAAACAGACCTGACGGTTGGGCAAATATGTCTTCGTTTCATTTCAGATATTTTATGAAGTAGGTTGATTTTTCGGCTCTTGTGCAGCAGATTACATTTACATGGCAACAAAGAATATAAATGAGCTAATATAACCCCTGTATTTTTCATCTCACACACTATGGGCTGAATATTTATAGGTAATGCATTGCTGAAGTTTGCCTATTTTCTTTCTTTTTCTTTTCCCTTAGAAGCAAAGGAATGAGAAAATAACAATTTATTGAGCACCTTCTACCTGTTTTGTGCTCAGGGCTTGCAAGAGCTTTCTTGTCTAGTTTATAATACTGCACTCAAGGTATCACTTCCATTATCTATAAAATGGGATGATAGTGCCTGCGTTTCTAAGATACAGGATGGCTATAGCCAGACTGTGCTTGTGTGCTACACAGCTTAATATCTTCCGCATAGCCATTATCATTATTATTATCATCATTTAAATTCTATTTACCTTACAAGGTTATTCAATCAGTAGAGGCTAAGATAAAAGGGCCCCAAAAGACTTATACTATTTGTGATTAAGACAAGGAAATTAGTTTACTTGTTTTGTTTTAACCACTGATATGTGAGAAATAGGCTTATAGCGCAAGACTTCTTAGTAGTTTATACAGATTTTTAATACATTCAAATTTAATCAAAGTATAATATCTACCCAAATTCTTGGTTTCTAATAATATTCTCCAATGACAGGACCCAGGACTCTTTGGATAAGTGGCCGATTCTAGGGCTGAGAGGAAGTACGCAGAATAGGTCTGGATCATTTTGTTCTACCAAAAGGGGAAATCAAAAAAAATTAAACTAAGCACACCATAATGGTGGGGTATGTCAAAGAGCCACAGTAGCCAAGTGGAAGACTTCCCACTGCCAAAGCTGAAAGACTATGAACAACTAAATAGGAAAAAGAGGAGTATTGGATTATAACCCAAAGTTTAAAATGATAAATATTTATGAGTACACACTGACATGAATAAATGATTATTAGATAGGGAAGAAGAGTCAAATGACCAATACAGAGGAATCCATATTTAACCTAGGGCAAATCTAAGTCCTCAAGGAGGTGGAATATAAAGTTCCCACTCTAAAAGTATTGACTGAGCATCATGGCTTCTATCCAAAGAGAACAATACACAAGTGGTGAAAGAAGATGAATTTTGTAAAGAAAACTTGAGAGACATGATGTCGGCTAGAATTGAAGAAAAACACCTGCAGAGAGACAACTCATCCCATGCTGTTCCTCCAAGAAACTACAATCTCTGACTAATCATAAGGAAACTGACAAAGGGGTTCTACCTTAGGGATCGTTTACAAAGTTCTTGGTCAGTACAATCCAAAAGTGTTCAAAGACAACAAGTGAAAGTTTAAGGATATGTCAAAGGAGTGTTAAGGGGACATGATTAAATGCAGCCTGGTAACCTGGACAGGATCCTAGAATGGAAGATATAAAGTAGGTGGTTACTAAGCCTCTTCATAAAGTCTAGATATTAGGTGATAGCAAGTTGGCAATATTGTTTCTATATTGTTTACTATAACACGTGAGTCATACTAATTATACTTATACACAATTTTAGTAACAGAAAGAAACTGGATATAGGGTGTAGAAACAACTTCCCTCAAATTAAACTTGACAAGAGTTTAATTGGTCATAGAAAGACTTGTGGATTGGGGAAATCAGAGCAAATTACGGGGACTCCAGTTTGCAGCATGGTCTGACAAATGTCATGGGCAGAAAAGTGACAGCGATGTATAGGAGATGTAACTGAGATTCAAAGAATGTTATTCAGAAACTTCCTGTAACTCCTGAAACTCACATTCTGGAATAGATTAAGTAAGATCTTGAACCCAGGGCTCCTTAGCTTTTCTGAAAAGACATTGAGGTCAATGAAGCCAGAGACATGTGGAACAAGGAAGCAGGCAATTAATTACTTTTTAAATAAAACTATGTTTTTATGTTTTTAAAAAAGGAATCATATACTCATATCTGTATATTCATGTTTATATATTTAATGCTTAATAATTTGTTGATGGGGTTGTTCTGAAAAGAACAAGAAACTTTGCAGATGGGTGCTGTGGTTAAAGCAGGCATCGGCATGAGCTCATTTGGAAGCAGGAAGAGGGTGGTGATGACTTGGGAGTCATCTTAGTAACCTGTGCTGTTGCTGTAATAAATACCTTATTCAACAAATAGAGGGATGGCAGGAAGGATTTATTTGGCTCACAGTTAGAGGGTACAGTTCATCACACTGGGAGCATGAAGGTAGTAGGAATTTGAAACAGCTGGTCACATTGTAAAAAAACAGCAATGAAAATATACTTGCCTCCAGATCACTTTTCCCTTTATTCAGTCCAAGATTTCAGTTCAGGATATGATGTTGCAATGGTCAGGGTGTGTAACATGAGGGTCTGGTTGGTTTCTGTCCCGTCCAGTTCCCACAACCTGCAAGTCCCAAAGAAGGACACATAGAGAGTCTACATTAGGTTATAAACTGATTGGCCCATTAGCTCAGGCTTTGTACTAGCTCTTATAACGTATATTAACCCATTATCCTTATCTATGTCAGCCACATGGCTCAGTACCTTTCTCAGAGGGGCAGGTCACATCCTGCTTCTTCTGTGGTCTGGGCAGGACTGGGGAAAGAGCTTCCTTCTTCCCAGAATACTCCTGTTCTTCTGGCCCCACCTTTACTTCCTGTCTGGTTTTCCCACCTATACTTCCTGCCTGGCCAAACAGCATTTATTTAAAACATGATTGACAGAATACAGACAATTCTCCCACACCAAGGGTGAGTCTTCCAGACCAATTAACATAAACACAATAATTCTCACGATAATTCTCACAGAAGCATTTAGATGCTAGGTACTCTAACTAACCCTTATTTCTCCCCAAAGACTTGTCTCCTGGGTGGTTCTACATCCTGTAATGTTGACAATCAACACCAACCACTATCCATTAAATTACCTATCATTTATCTTAATAGACACCAGGGAAGGATGCTCGCCTTGAAGAAGGAAAAAAAGGATGCATGTATGAGGTAGATCTCATTAGAGAGAAGCATTGTTGAATGGGGACAAGAAGTGAGTCTTTTCTTAAAAAGTCATACAGAAGTGTAAGGAGTATACATATGAAAAATGAATGACATTAAACATAATGTGTCAGAGAGGAAGGCATAATTATGGAGGATAGTGAGCTTATTTGTAGGTGAGCTGAAAATTGAGATGTTGTTGTGACACCTAGATTGGGTGGTCTCTTGGCATATGAAGCTCATACTGGGTCTTGGGGTCAAAACTGGAAATACAGGTTATGGGTAATAATTTGGGAAGGTTGTAGAGATGCTGACTAAGGCTAAATGAATAGGGAAAAGAACAAACACCAAGATACAAACATATATGGGATGCTCAAGGTCAGGGCTAGACATCCGGGAGCAAGGATTTCATGCCCAAGCTCAAGCTCCATCCCTCTCAATATGACAGAATGGAGCCATGTTCCTCTACTCAACCTGCCTCAATGGTAAGCATTTTCTTTTTGCCTTTCAAAGGCAAAGGGCACTTGGGAGTGAAGTGAGGCACCAGAGACATTTCATCATGAAAGCAGAACAAAGGAATGAGGGCCATGCCAAGCAAACCTGAAGTATATTTTTCTAAACAATCCTATTTCTCTCAAGGTCCATTGGATGTAGTAATGTACTATTCTACCATCTCTTCTTTCCTCATGGGTTTCTGCATACATTGATGCTAGCTTCTATATTTCTGGTAATTATTTTAAACAACCCTTTGTTCCATCCTGTATCTCAGCACTAATTTACTTGTATGGAATAGAATGTGTAAACAAAATGTGAATCTCTGAGAACTAATTATTTTCCTAAGGAAATTTCCCAGCATGGGAGTGCCTTTGAAAAACAAAGTCAGGGTTCCATGTGTGTGGACGGGGTAGAGTCAGACTCTTTAGAGAACTAGAAGCTGATGAGCCCAGGAGAGCATGATGGACCGATCTCTCTTTTCCAGTACTGCAAATTCTCTGATAACTTCAACTTTCTAAAGCCCTCGAATAATTATTTTCTGATAACTCACAGTTCCCACTCACAACTTCCTTTATCCAGCCCCACATATTATACCCAATTAGCCACGTTTCAAGTTTCAAGAGCTGCGATTGATAATTAGCCATTACTGTAATACATGCCAACCCCAAAGGGAGTTGATTGCCAAAAATAAGCAAAATAAGCAGAGCCGACAGAATGCTGACAAACCAGAGGCAAGTGGGATGGGTAATGCTTTTGCCTGTTGCCCTTGTCATCAGTGAAGCATGTACCAAGTTGCT
Source organism: Ondatra zibethicus (assembly GCA_004026605.1). Classification (NCBI taxonomy): domain Eukaryota; kingdom Metazoa; phylum Chordata; class Mammalia; order Rodentia; family Cricetidae; genus Ondatra; species Ondatra zibethicus. The sequence goes on along the minus strand of PVIU01001865.1, from coordinate 89,186 downwards.
GGAGGAGGGCTTTAATGTAAAAGCTCTTTTCATTCCTCTTAAAAGGCACTAGATTGGAGAAAGCAGTGAAGGGGTCTTGAAAGTCGAAGTGCCTCTTGGTGCTGCTGCCCTAATGTGAGTGTTCTCCCCATGGTCTTGTTACCTTTGCTGAGTCAGATGACACCAGATCTAGAAATTATAAGCAAGCAGGACAGGCTTGCTTGAAACTTTGTGTAATTCAGTGGCTCAATCTATCCCTTCTGCACAATTATTTAATATGCATGCTGGGAACAGAAATGAGACTTGGTTTCAGGCGTTTGGGAGATTTGGTGGCTAAGTGATAGCTGTGACTTTATGAGATTAATTTCTTTGGGTCATGAGATGCCCAGATATTTGACTAAATAATGTTTCGTTTTGCCTAGGAAGGCGCTTCTTAGGAAGGTTAACATCTGGGTCTGGAGATCTATGAAGCAGACCAACTGCCCACCCCTTCCCCTTGGAGAGTTTCATTCAATCAGTTGGTGGTTTGCCTTCTCCCAAGTACTCTTGATAATGATTAATCTCAGTTGCCATCTTGGTGGGGTTTAGAATCATCATGGAAACACCTGTGTTCATGTCTGTGAGGCATCTTTTAAATCAGGTACTTGACATAAAAGAACCAACCATAAATGTGGGTGGCACCATTCAGAGGGCTGGGGTCTTAGACTGAATAAAAGGGGAAAGGGAACTAACTGGACAGCGGCATCCTTATCTTCATTCTCACTGACTGCAGATTCTGTGTGACTTAAGCACCTCTCATGACAACTTCCCTACCATCATGGATGGAATCTTTGAACTGTGAGCCAGACTGAGCCATTTCTTTCTTAAGTTGATTTTGTCATGGCAAGAAGATAAGTAACTAATATACACCTGCTGCTTGACTGTAAGCTGTGGCAAGTTTGTTGTTTGTCTCTTCCATTTTGTTTTTCCACCATAGAACATTAAGAGAAACATTGGCTTTTCTCACATCTTAAATTTACTGTATGATAAGCATCCTATTGCTTTGTTCTCTGGAGAGCCTCCACCTGCTCCAGATGTTGTAGGCCAGTTGTAAAAAATGCTTGTGACTTAGGTTACTTGAACAATAGTTGTTGAAGCTCTATGTTCAAGATCAAGTTGGTGTGTGGGTTAGGACCTCTAAAGACAGAAAGGGAAGGCTCTGTTTTTGGCCTTTTTTAAAAAATTATTATTATTTTCACCTGAGGCTTACCCATCTGCACCCTGTGTTTCACCCTTTCTCTTCCATACATGACGATTTCCCAGTTTCCTGTTTTTGGAAAGATACAGATTATTCTGGGTTTGGGTCACTGCTGTGACCTCATCTTAGTCACATCTTTGAAGAACCTGTCTTGAGACACAGACACATTCTGAGGTTTGGGGGACTTAGGACTTCATCATTAGCGTTTAGGATGGAGGCAGGGACAAGTATCTGCAAAGACCATTCCATGACATTAGCAGGGCCTTGGTATTAAACATCTGTGAGGCCTCAACCCTACAGAAAGAACTACAGCAACTAAGGAATCTTGAGAGTGGAAGAAATTGACTTCTCAGGGAAGAGCACACTGATTGGTTATCTAATACAAGTGGTCAGCTCTGAAAACATACAGATAAATACCATTATACAGACTGAGCAGGTAGTACTTAGGAGTATATTTGGGTGTATATATGCATATAATAACAATTAATGAGAAAAAGAGGCCATGAATTTGAAAGAAAGCCATTAGGGAGTGTTTGGAGGTAGGAAAAGGAAAGGAGATACGTTGTAATTATAATTTCAAAAAGAGTAAAAACAGAAATAAATGCTGGAAATGACCTACATAGGAAAAAAAAAGAGACATTTTTGTCAGTGGTATTATGAGGCCAAATGCCCTTTTCTTTAAAAGTATCTTCTGTTGTCCTTAATGGAAACAGTTGAAAGGATAAAGGCGGTTGACTGACTCTAGAGATACACAGAACAGGAAGAGGGGATGTTGAAAACTGTCTTTGGATTTCTAAATGGTAAGTAGAGAAATTGCAGTAGATTGCTCGGGGGCATCTCAGTTTAAAAGTAAAGGCTTTTAACCGTGTAGTTTCTCAGTGAACTTCCTGTCATAAGATTCTTCTTAAGTGGAACACATGCATTAACCTCCTGTCTGAGTTAGGGCTCCTTGATCAAAGGCGGAAGGAAGCAGAATCATTCCACTTACGGAAAAGGGGGACTTTATCAGCAGGAATCTTGGTGTTTTGCAGCAGAACTGAATGAGCAAGCGACATGTAAGGCTGAGAGGCAGCTGAGGTCAGAAATGACAAGAAACAGGTATTCAAATGTCATCCGTGTCCCCGCCTTTGCTTCTTACAGCGACTGACTTCATTCCTTATTCTTTCCCTTTCCTTTGCCTCTACCTTCCTCTCTTTCCTTGAAGTCAGAATATAGTCACAAATATTTCTAAAGCCTATATCTTAGAGTTTTATCTATCCAGAAAGCCATCGTCTTTCTCTCTCTGAGATATAATAAACTAGTTTGCTCAGATTGACCTGGAATGATTCTTGGTTGGGTCTGTCTCCACAACAATTCATGTCTAGGATCAGGCCCTTTATTTATTTATTTTTTAAAGGCTGTTCATAATAGGCTTGGAGCAGTGATACTGTCATACTAAAGGACACAGGCAGGCAAGACTAATGTGTTCTGCTGCTTGTCTTATTTCAGGAACTCTTGTGTCTTTTAGAAGAATAACTATTTTATCTAAGTCTACATGTACAACTGGATTGCCCACGTCTTCACTTAGGGCCCATTGGGCTTTTGGTTGAAGAATTCGAACAATAAGCATTAGATTTCTATTAATTAAGCGCTGTTCTGGAGTCATTATGATGAATAATCAAGACAACTGTAAAGTTTCAACTTCTCTAAAAATGAACTAAATGACCACAAAACACTGTAGAAATAAAATATTCAAGGAACTTTTAAAAAGCCAACCTCCATTCAATGTTTTAATAAATAAATACCTGATGCCTGTCAGGGTGATGAACCAATAGGAAGTTGTGTGTTTTACCCAGTGTAGGGCAGGTCTGACAATGATACGAAGCTTTGTTCAAAATTATGATGGGAGAGCATACAGTCAGTCATTTCCCATATCAGATTGCTCACAAGGTTAGAGGAAACGTTTGCTCAAACTTTCTCATTTCTTCCATTTTTTTTCCACAGAGGAATTGTTCTGGAGGAGAGTCCCAGATGTTTCCATTCAAAAGGTCTCAATTTCAATAGTGGAGGTGCATAGGAGGCCTGGCACACACGGAAGAAAGCAGATAAATCTCGTTTGGAGAAACACAGTACGGCGTGGAACATCAAGCCTTTGGTCTGACTGTAGTTTATATCTCTACTCCAGTGTAGAGTCCTCTTCAGGGCCCTTTCACTTAATTCCCCATCAGAAAAACGGCTGCTACTTATGACCAATTGCCACCTGGTGGAAGAGGCTGAAGAATAACTAGTCTCTAAAACTGTTGTTTTCAAGTCCCTATTATCTTCTTATTGTAAGTTCCAATCGACTTAGGACCCCACCTATAAGGATTCAGGCTGGAATAATGATCATGAGAGCATTTAACTTTTGTCTAGTACTGACTCAGGTAAATGGAAATTATTTAAGTCTTACATTGTAAAGAGAGAAGGATGAGGGATAATAACAGAAAGGCAAAAGGAAGCAGTCATTGCAGCATTTAGTAGGCCAGTCACCCTAGAAGCAGAAGGCCCATGGAAGTCTTGACTAACAGAATAAAAGTTCATTCTCTGGCTTTGGCTCTGTGTCATTATCACAATAGCACCTGCAAGCCCTTCTGTTCTCTTCTGGCTCTTCTGCTGGGTCGACCTTACCAGGTTACCCTCCATATTGGCTTAAAGGCCCACATGGCTTGGGATGCCAGCTGGGCCAGCCACTACTTGGAACACACATCTGAACCTGCAGTATGCACCAACAGGGGGTTTCATTTCTTATGAGAAAGATTGAAAGACACTATTTTTGCATGAATTAATGTTAATAACCAAGATATAGTTCCACTAAGAAGTATTTTTACTCATTTTTACTTTGTAAAAATATCTTAGACAATACTGAAATTATGCCATATAGAAACTCATTGACTAGCAAGTCGTGTTATATTCTCATAGACACATTATAAACTGAAAATTTTGCTAATACAAAATGAACCTAATACACTCAAAGCTACTGGACAAGAAAACTTAGCAACACTTCCGGGGTAAGGTGTTGGTGGTTCCCTCTTGAGATCATGGTACTGACTGAGCCACAGCTCTCTGCTGCAGTCTGGCACCATGAGAGCACCACACTGCACTGCATTGCACAGCTAGGAAAAGATTGAAAGTTAATATTGAAGCATAATTTCTGTATCATAAAGTTCAAAAATCATAAGCTGAACCATCATAAATCATCAGTCATGCAGATGAACCACCTAGAAATAACCAAGGAGTTTGTAGCCACATTCATCTAAAAATGTCAAGTCTGGGCTTGGTGGAGAATCAAGGGGGCGTGATGAGCCTGTAGCCCAAAGCCAGTGGGCTCAAGAGGTAGAGTGTTAAGTATATCATAGAATCAAAAGACATTGTCTACCTACAGAATCATTGTTGCCAAGTGCTGCCAGCATAGTGTCTTGGTGTTTTGAAGAGACAAGGAGGCATCTGGCTGGCAGCACTCACTGGAGATGGGCACATCTGTTTTTATGGCTCATTCTATTCTCATAATGGACACATGGTCTTGGCAGGTTAGTGAGTTTCTGGCTGCCTGTTTTCTCACACAATGGAGACATGGAGTTTTTAACCTATGAAAGATATATCAGAATGCCTAGCACACAGAAAGTGCCCCCCCCAATTATCGTTGTATTACTATCTACCATATTGATAACCTTCTTTCATCTTAGTTCTATATAGCGGAGTCCTTTAAATTTTCAGTTGTACAACATGCTCTGCATTGCTCTAAAATCGGTTTGCTTCCTACATTTCTCAGATGGGAGAGTTATGTAGCAGTTTTAACTAAAATGCAAGGTGCAATGGCAGCTGTCAGACTAGCTTGTGTGGCTCCCTTGGTTTGTTCTTTTGTCCCATGGTTCTCACTTTCCATTTTTATTTTCTGTATTTTCCTGAGTGTAAGTTTGCTACTTAAACATCACCACTGCCTTCTTATTTGGAATCTGAAATATCTCCTGTTACCAGTAAGTCAAGTCTTTTATACATATGAAAAGATGTGAGGGGACAAATTGAATTCCAATAAGAATAAGGAGAAAAATGAGCAGGGTGTGATAGCTCCTGGACAGTGTTCACTTACGTTTCAGGAATTCCTGTTCTCTCTAGCCTCCCTTCAATTCAAAGGACTTCTTTTATAATTTATGCATCAGTTTTAGATTGGATGTTTATTTTACCAAATTTTCCAGAGATTTTTCCCTTTTTTTCCAGCTTTAATGTTAAATGCCCATGTGTAGTGATTTTCATTTTTTTTCTTTTGAAATAGAGTTTCACTGTAGCTTTGAAGCCTGTCCTGGAACTAGCTCTTGTAGACCAGGCTGGCCTCGACCTCATGGAGATTCACCTGTCTCTGCCTCTTGAGTGCTGGGATTAAAGGTATGCGCCACCACCACCTGGCCCATGTGCAGTGTTTTGAAGGCATTTATCATGATTTATGATTTCTGAGGTTCTCAAGTATATGGTTTTAGGGAATAATCATACACTTTATCTTCAAATATGTCACCTGCTCTGTTCTTGTTCTCTTTCTTCTGTAATTAAAATTATGTGTTTACATATTTTATATTTTAAACATTAAATCTTAAATATTCTTTTTTCATTTTTTCTTTGCCTTTTGATTTTTAGAATTTCTATTGACCTTTTCAGGCTCACAGTCTGTTTCTCTGCTCTCTATAATCCACTGATAAGTTCATGCAAGCATTGCTGATTGCTGATTTATGAGACAATGCACAATGAATGGCTCAATGTCTCACCAAGGTATAAGGATAAAAGACAATAACAAAAAAAGCCAAATGAAGCAGTCATTATAGCACTTAGTAGATCAATCATTCCAGAAGCAAAAGGCCCACAGAAAGTCCCAATCCATAGTACTTGCTTAGGAATTGTGTCTTTGAGATGCAACTGAGTTAGTAGTTTTAAGATGACATCATAGTGGGTAGAGGATGGGTACCATTATAATGAGAGAGGAAGGCACAAGGAGACGCTGTGGGAAGGTGGAACAGAGATTGGAGAGTACATTCCAAAGCCAAGGACTCTCACAAGCTCCCTGCATCTCAGAAAGGGGGCATGTGATGGCTTTTTCCCTTCCAGCCTCCAGGAGAAGTCAACCGCCCAGTTCTTGATTTCAGGTTTCATGTCTCCAAGAACAAATTTAAGAATAAATTTCGGCCATATTATGCTGCCATATACACATTATTTTTGATCCTAGTTTTTGTTTCATCATTCCTGAGTTTGCATTTCCTCGTCAACATTTCCCATCCTGTTTTCAAGTGCTTGCTTTTTTTTTTTCTGTTAGAGACCTTCACATATTTTTTTCAGTGGGTTTCAATTCCCTGAATGACAGTTCCAACATCTGCATCGTGTCTGATTCCGGCTCTGATGCTAGCTTGTCTCTTCAGGCCCTCTTTCCCTTTGATTTTTAACATGCTTTGTGATGTTTTTGTTGAAAGGCAAAAAAGTATTGAGCCATGGGACCTGATCGAGATGGGCCTTAAAGGGAGAGTCCCACAGTTTGACAAGGAATTGGGTTGTATTTAATGTTTTCAGTAACTGAAGTGACATTGGTTTCAAAGTCTTTTGTGTCCTTATTTTTCTCTCCCAAGTGGGTTCAGACCTTACCTCAGGAAGTGTCTTATAACACTTTTGGTTGTGTTTTAATCTGTCCTGAGCCTTTAAGGTCTGGAGACAAGACATAAAGGAGGAGACACATTTTTTGATTTTAGGGATTAAGTCTGTTTTAAGGGGACCTTTTTCACAGATATAATCTTTATAGTGTTTCTTATCTTTGCCCACTACAGAGATGAGACAGGACAGATAGAGGAAACCATTCAGAGAAAGTGCTTTTCTTCCAAGTGGGCTAGCCTGTGGTAAAGTCCTCCTTGCTTCCGTTACAAAGGGTAAGAAAAATGCTTCATTTTCCTCTCTCACTGCAAGAACCATCAGAGATGTGTTTGGACTCTTCACTGTGAAAATATTAAGAGGCTCCATAAGGTTGAACTTAAGAAGGTGTGAAACACCGTTAAGGCTGTGGGGTTTAAGAGTTTGTTCCTCAAGCTAGGATCTTCAGCCCCGTTAAGTCATCAGCATAACCATGTAAGTGGTCTTATCATTTTAAGACTTTTGTGTCTAAAATTCTTGAATATTATACATAAAACAAACATAAGATTCCAAAAGAAGTCAGACTAGTAAAGAATCACTTTTACTTCGTAGATGCCAGATTGTGAATGGAAGAGAAGCCAGTTAGCCAGCAACAGAAACAGAAACAGTAGGAAATGAACACAGTTGACTGTGTGTGGGGGTTTGTATGAAAATGGCTCCCAAAGGGACTGTTACTATTAGGAACTGTTGCCTTGTGGGAGTAGGTGTGGTCTTGTTGGAAGAAGTGTGTCACTGTGGAGGCAGGCTTTGTGGTTCCATACATGTTGAAGCCACGCCTAGTGTCTCAAACTGCTTCCTGTTGCCTGCAAGATGTAGGACTCTCCTCTACTTCTTCAGCACCATGTCTACTTGCACGCCATCATGCTCCACCATGAAGATAATTGACGGAATATCTGAACTGTAAGTGAGCCATCCCAATTAAATGTTTTCCTTTATAAGAGTTGCTGTGGTCATGGTGACTCTTCACAGCAATAGAACATTGACTAAAACACTGTATGTAGCCAAAAAACTAGAAAACAGGACATCCAAGCAAAAAGAGAAGTTGTGGATGATATCTGCTTGCCCTGCTGCAATGCCGCAGAGAAAACCAAGGACCCATTCCAGTTGACAGCCAGCACTGTGAACGTTTTGTTTGTAGAGATACTGACAGATCAAGGAATACTCTTGTATTGGGATTAGAGAAAACCAAACAGGGAGCCTGGACTTTTTCTACCATCCTTTGAAAAATGAACTTCCTCCCCTATGTGTCAAGGAAGCCACATGATGAACAGTAAGTGGCAAATGAGCCTGTCCCTTCACACTGGAATCTGACCAGCTGAGCCTCCTTGCAGTTGAAGAGCCCACTCTGCTCAGCCGCATGAAGTACCCTTCATTGTGTGACACACAGGAGTAAGGCAAATGGCAAGACTTAACTTTTGCCCCCACTTGGCAGCAAAAAGCAGTTCCTTCTTGATTCTCTTTTATCTCTTCCCCTAGAATGGGAAATAAATGTTATCAAGGAGAAATTGTGTATTTAAAAAAATATAAGCTAGAACTAGAGTGTGGAATGTTGTGTTTGGGGCTCGAGAGATTACTCAGTCATTAAGAGCACTTACTGCTCTTCTAGAGTATCCATTGTTGTCTACCTATAACTCCAGAGGATCTGATGCCCTCTTCTGTCCTCTGAGGGCACACGCACACATGTGGAATACACTCACAACTTACATAAATAAAGCAATTAAAATGTTGCGCTTATTCACTCAAGCTTGTATCAAGCAGACTTAAGACAATTAAATCCGAAGGAGTCCTTATCTTTTTAATTTGGAGGTAGCAATGACTAACACCAGTAAACAGTTGGTCTAACACCTTTTTATTTTAAAATGTTAATTAGCTCCTATTAATTATACATAATAATGGGTTTCATTATGACATTTTCATATATGTAAGTAATGTATCTCACTGACACCTTTATCTCATATTTTAATACAGTAGGGAAAATGTAATTAAATGCTAGTTGTTTACTTAACAGCAGGAACTTTTAAAGGTCACCTTCCCACATGTGCAATTTAGGGTCATTACTTAATGGAGAGGTGATGCAGAATAGGGATTTTTGTTGCTTTGTGTGCAACTCTAAACCCCCATGTGCTTTAACTATAAGCTGAGCTGGTGAGAGGGTGGATATGAAATAATACATGAAAAAGCATACATGAATATTTAGGACAGAAAAACACATGAATATTTAGAGCATGAATGGCAAATAAGTGTAGCTTACTCTGGGCTTGAGCAAGGCTGAGAAAGGGAAAGAGAATAATTATTGTAGAGAATGCTAGTTCAACCCAACACTGGTATGGAAGCCAGTATGTAAAAAGCAAACAAAATGGATCTGCTATGGCTGAAGGTGGAAATACGAGGCCCGGAACTTATTCCCTTACCCTTTCCAGTCTTCTCCCATGACAGGAAAATTCCTCACCCTGCACTCTGAAAACCATTTATCTAGAGTGGCTCTCATTTTACAAATGAGGGAACTGATAGGGAATCCGCTGTCAGAAACAGCTTATACCATGGTATCATGTGTCCTTCCCGACCTATCAATGATAAATATAATGACATTTATTCTGTGTATTGTCAGCCTTCTAGGCATAACTAACCAATTCCAGATGTGGCTTTGGAATTCTTCTCAATGCAGTAATAAGCTGTGAACAATTGATTGGAGATGACATGTAAGCTGCACTTTATTGGCCATTTGTGTTCTAAATATTCACGTGTTTTTCCACTTTTAAATATTCACACATAGAGTCTGGGTGAACAGAAAACCCTCCTGAGAGGTGTAGCATTAAAGTTTGCACTTAAAGGAGAAGCAGGGGATTTTTGTGAGGTGTCATCATGTTTTAGTCTAGTAGGTTAGTGTGTTGATGTTTCTAAAAGATATAATTCAAAATCTGAGGAAACAAGACTAGATGTGTGTGTGTGTGAGTGAGAGAGAGAGAGAGAGAGAGGAGAAGAGGGAAAGGAGGGAGGAAGGGAGGGAGGGAGGGAGGAAGGGAGGGAGGGAGAGAAAAAGGAAGGGAGGGGTTACTGGCGTTACTGGCGGCCCTTCATGGGCTTCCATATATCAGCACAATTTGGCAGATAAATCAGTGAAAGCCTAAAGTCCTGCATAGAAAATGGCCCAGGGTGTTCCAAAGTCAGATTCACAAACCACACTACACGCTTGTGGGATTGCAGATACATGATGCTTTTTAACTCTTGCACCATTCTTAAGCCTCCCCCAAATCCATGCAACTGAATTGGTAATGAGACATCATTTGATGGACAGGGGATGGGTTTTGATAGAGGCTTCAGCTGGGCAGTTGGCAGGTTTATAGGACCTCTACTGCACTCACTTTGCCTTGGCCAGATCTGGAAGAATCTTCATGTATTATTGCTTTTCACTCTCCTGGGTACCAGAGTCTATCTATCTTAGCATCATTCTTCCTTCCACAATTGCCAAGATCACAAACTCTTTTTTGCTTGCAATTCAGGCCTGGAGAAACTCTCCTGTCTAATTACTTTTGTGTGTTTCTGGAGCCCCTGCAGCTGGATCATTTGTTTGGGTAGGGTTGAACAATCCATTCTCGTGTTGCCTTGACTGGGCTCGCCCTAAAAGGTGGTTTGATCTCTGTATCCAGGGAGCACTTCATTGTTCCTCTGCTCTTGGCTCTTAGCCTTTCATGTTGCCCTATTCTCCCTTCTCTGTAAAAAATAACCAGAAGTCAGCTGTGATCGGCTCACATGTTCACTTTCCCTCCTCAGAAGCCCACACGTGCCTCGGTGCCACCTTTGGTTCCAGCTGAGCAGAGACTGAGTCTGACAGTGACTGGAGGGTGTCGCTGCCCTGATTCTTCTTGGAATTCCTGAACACTCCCAGCCCCCTCTCAAAAATAAGAAGGCTGCTCCAATCAGAGCAGTGAAGCCAATTTAAAGGCAGAGACGTACGTCTTGGACACTTTGAGGCTCTTGTCTCAGGAAACTGTGTATGTAGCGCACGTGTGCACGTGCGCGCGCGTGCACACACACACACACACACACACAGAGGTGTATGTGTTAAAAAATGTAATTATGCAATTATGGAATTCAGAGTACAAACACTAGCTGACATTAAAGAGAGAATAGGAAAGAAGAGGTTTGGTTTTCCACAAGAGGTTTCCTCTGGGTGGGAGACAGAAGGTTCATCTGGATGCTGTGAGTGGAGGTTGTTGAATCCTTTTGGATCTTGCTACCCCCAGTATTCCTGTTGGAAACACATGCATTTGTTTGGTAAATGTGCTACATCAGGTGCTGTTCTGGTCCTGTGGCTATTCAGATGAGCAAGAAGGGACTTTTGCCTTTTTATGCTTTAGTGTAATGAAGGAGATAAGTTAAATGATTATTATAGTAATAATAGCCGGTACATTGACCTAACATGAATTGCAGAAATGTATTTAGGACCAAACTCTTCCTTTTCTCCAACACTCATTTGTACCTACTCTACGGGGCTCTTTTTCCCAATCCTTGGATGAAGTCCAGGAAAATTCTCATGGGTTTTGGTTATAATTAAAAGGTCTCTCATTGCTTTCAGCCAGAGAAACAACCTTAATTATTTTAACTCCTAAACTATAATAGAAAGAAAACTCAGCTTTACTTTAGTTTCATTTTTTCTATTTATTTTTGTTACCAATATACAGAAATAAAAAAGTTGTACATATTAGTTGGTTTTATATAATGTACAATACATGTTTGTGGTACAAAATGCTTCATCAAGTTAAACATTTTTATTTCCTCAAACATTTGCTATTTCTCCACGATGAAGACTCGTCATCTTTTCTTGTAACCTTTTGAAATGTACACTATATAATTCTTGGCTACACTTAATGTACCAAGTGCTGCTTGTAACCTTCTAACATCACCCCTACTCATCCATGCCAGTCCTGCACTGTCCCCTGCCTCTGGTAACTGCCACTCTTTGTTCTACTTTCAAGGCCTTGGAGATGATTGTTTTAGGTTCCTCTTGAGAGTCAGACCATGCGTAGTTTGTTTCTGAGGCTCCCTCCTGTTGGCTGCCCCCTGCTGTAAGGGAAAAGGGAGCACGTAGGGGTTGATGGTCAAAGAGCAAAAACACTGTTAGCTCTGACTCCAAGAAGTGTTAGTCAGTCACTCTAACACATACCGGAAGTAGATAGCTTATAAAGAAAAAAGCTTATTTTGACTTAGTCGTGGAGGCTTCACTGCACAGTCCACTTATGGGCTTGCTGGCTTTGGGTCTGTGGCAAAACCATGTATCACAGAAATGGTTCGTGGCAGAGTAAAACCCTCAGAGACAGGAAACAAGAGAGAGGAAGGAGAGGCTAGATCCCAGCAAAACCTCCAATGGCCCTATGACCTCCCATTAGACCTCCCATCTTAAAGGTGCTATCGTTGCCAAATAGTGTCATGTCAGGGCTAAGTCACTAACTTACTGTTTGCTAGGAGAGACATTCAATCCAAATAATTACACCAGCACCACATTTTATTCCTTTGTCTAAACAGGTCAGGCGTCCACGACTCCTCTGAGGGAGGATTTAAGGCTGAGAGAAGATTCGTGGTTCTTACATATCGTGGAAGATACAATAATGGCTTCCCTATATGTCTTGAGCCTACTTCCTGGAACTACTGAGCGCATCATGTTGCATGGTAAAGGATAATTAAGTTTATGGGCTAACTTGAGGTTGCTAATCAGCTAACCTTGAGATGGTAATCTTATCCTGGCTTACCCTTGTGGGCTAAATGTGATCCCAAAGGTCCTTATATGCTGAGAGGAGAGGCTGTAGTGTCAGTATGATTGTAGTAGCAGTGCCATGACATGGAAAAGGCTCAGCTGGCCATTGCTGGCTTTGAAGAGGGAAGAGGATGATGGGCTAAGATGGCCTTGAGATGCTGGAACAGCTCCTAGAAACGGAGACCAGCCTTATCGATACCTCCATGTTAGCTCATTGAAGCTCACTGCAGACTTCTGACCTCCAGATAAGTAAAAGAGCATATCTGTGTTGCTTGAGTCACTACGTTTGTGATGAGTTGTTATGGCAGCAATACAGACTCAAATACTGATTAATCCTGGCTTAAGTTTGCCTTGCATTCCTCAGGTTTGACAGTGTACAGCTGTTTCTTCCCCTCCTGTAGTTGTTCTCCTGTTTCTTTCTCTGCTCTCCCAAATACCCTTTTTTTCCCATATCATGCCCACCAATCCTCCCAACACATGTAGAGAGTCATTCTTTCTGTGTCCTTGACATAAGAGAATACATATCTGTTGTCAGTATATAAGGGTTCTTCCCTTAGCTCGTAGGTATTTCTAATTTTTGCCTGCAGTCTTCCTTAATGATGACCCCCGATCTTCTCAGCTGTTCTTACATGTGGCCTGTACATACTCAACAAAAACCACTGATCCCCTTGGTCCAAACAAACCCAGGGATGCAGGCTAATCTGTTCTTGTGCCTCCCCACACCACAGCAGAAAACAAGCTATGTTTTTCCTGTTTCTGGACCATAAACCACACACTTGCTCCTCCAAATGGTCATGGTGAAGCTTTTCTCACAGTTTGAGGTGAGCCAGTGACATGTTTTCCTTGGGAGGGGCAAATCATAACCCTTTCCACCCTCACTGTGGGTGAGGAGCAAGGAGTCCCAGTGTCCATTTATACTTGATTGACATTTCCTACTTGGTAGTCTCAAATGTGGACACAGTCAGCCTTAAATGCCCCCCCCCCCCACACACAGACACACACACACGTACCAAAGTGAAAATGGTAGAATAAAAGGAAGAACATATATAACACATGCTCTATGTCAAGCACTCTCAAGATTTAACTTGTTTAGAACTCCTCTCAGCCCTGTGGGTAGGGAATACTATGCCAGTTAAGGAAAAGAGGCACAAAAGACCCTACAGTTAGTAAAGGAAGGAGCCAGAAAGATTAAAGCTTATTGCTCCTCCATGCATGAGTTTCTGTTCCTTCTCTTCCCTTCCCAGCCCCCTCTTTCCTCCAAGTCCTTATCCACAGTACCAGCTTCCCCGTAAATGCTTCCCTGATGACTGAGACACTTACTGTTTTCCCTTGCACATCTGCACAGTTTGCTAATTGCTTTGTCCATATTAGTCTGGCCGCCTGACTTCAAATAAAACTGGAAATAAGATTTAAAACATTTCCTGAAAAACAAGTTATGTCCCATTGCCCTCATATATCTGGACTCAAATGGACCAAAGAACAGCTTCTTCCGTCCACAGCCCCAGACCCAGTGAGGAGGTCTCATTCTGACCCAACTCTACAGTTGTTATGCTGCTATAGAGAATACTTAGCTGAGTCCCTGGATGGCTGTGTGCAGGTGAGCATGACTTTATTGTTTTCCCCAAGACAAACTCATGGTTTTCTTGCAAGAAGTGGTTTGTAACAAGGAACTGTTCAATTCTCCAAATCAGCTGAGGCAAAAAAAGTGCTTGAAAATTTGAAATAGAGTCCTGTTGTTCAGACGTCTGCTGACACCAATGGCCTCCTGTGATTTGAGTGGGAATCATTTCCTACAAGTTAGGCACACTGCTGGGCGGGAGGACACCCACACAGTTTGGGCCTTACAGAGAGTGTAGGAAATTGGATCCTTTTTGTCTGGCATAGGCTTCTCCTGGGAAGCAAGGCCTGGTTTCTGGAGAATGATGCTTTGCCAGAGTCTTTTAAATTTCATCTCTTATTTTACATACTGTTGATTCTTCTTCCCATTGCTTCAGAGACTATAAGCCATAAGAGAGTATGCTTTTTTCAAAATAAACTCATGCCTCCCTTTCCCCACCTGTGCTTTTGTGATGACAGGGGTAGGTCCTCCTGTCTCCTACTCATATTTCCATTTGCAGCCTGAATTCCATATGATCTCACCTTACCGGACTGTGATGCCAAGGTTGCCTTCTTTCTTGTTCATCCATTTGCCCCCCTCCTCCCTAAAGCAAACCCTTCCACTGGATTGTGTAGACAACTGACTTCCCACCACTTGGAAACAAAACCAAGCAGAAAAAGAATGCACAAGCTGTAAAGAGGCAGACCTAACAGTCCTTCCCCAGCCTTATATCCTCTGCAAGTCAGCACTCTGTCCCTTGTCCAACATGGTCTGGCTCCTGTCCTTATTCCTCATGTTCTTAGCTCCATCTTAGGCCCTCCTCAGTGATACTTGGTCCAGACGATGCCTCATCTTCATCTTCCTTGACTTCTCAGTACCGCCTGTATCTCTACATCCTTGCTGTCTGCATTCTCTTCTCTTTAATATCTGTGGTCCAGGATCCCAATTTTCCTTCTGCATCTGGAAATCCATGTCCTTTATAGCAGAATCCATCTGGACACAGACAATGATGCCTCTCAGAGATTTGCTTAGTGTTTTCTGTTTTCTACCTTTCCCTCTTTCCCTAGAAAGTCTCATTACATAACCAAGACTTTTGTCTCCACTTACTCAATCAATATGTTTTCAGGTCAGAACACTTTTGAAAAATTTCCGTGTCTCTAATATCTTAGCTGATACATCATGAAGTCAGGGTGCTCAACAGGAAACTGAAATCCCTTAAGCTTCTCTTCACACCCCAAAAATGGGTTTTCCACCTGAGTCCTCGTCCCAGTTAACACCACACCACTCATTCAGTTATGTAACCCAGATCGTGTCTGAGTAACTGTAAGAGGAGAGGGATGCAAGCTGGATGGCTTGCAATGAACACAAATGTATCTTTCATGGTTCCAGAGTTTGGAAAATCGAAGATTAAGATGATAGAAACATTGCTATCCAATGAGATCCTGATTCTCAGGTTGAGACTGTTCCTGTGATCTTGTATAATCTAATGAGTAAGAAGGTTTCTCTTGGTTGTTTATTTTTTAAATAAAGGTGTTACTCTTACTCACACGGTGTGGGGGGACAGAAGTTTAGGATGTGAAATTGAAATACAGAGGATGCATTCAGTCTACAGCTTTATTCCTGACACCTGCTTCGCCATCACTCCTCATGACCAACCTTGCAGCAAATCAGAGCATTTTACTCCTGATGTCTCTTCATTTCTGGAATTCTTTTCCACTGCTTCTGAGATCTATCATCCCAGTCACTTATCTCCTGTTTGCTTCAAAGCTTGCTTCTGCACACCCCCCCCCGTGCATTTATGCCCATGGTGACCTCGGGCCTGCTCATTTCCATAGGATAGCCACAACATTTGTAAAATTGAGGTCTGTCCATAGCATTCCTCTTATCCACGCGTGGATTCCTGGTGTAGGAGGGTCCTTCTGTATTTGGGTTGCTTTTATTGGTTAATAAAAAAACTACCTTGGCCTTCTGATAGGGCAGGACTTAGATAGACAGAAGAAAGAGAACAGGATACTGGGAAGGGGACAGAGCCAGAGAGAGCCGCCCGCCATGAAGACTCGCTGAATCTTTCCCGGTAAGCCACGACTCGTGGTGACACACAGATTATTAGAAATGGGTTAAACAAATATGTGAGAGTTAGCCAATAAGAGGCTAGAGCTAATGGGCCAGGCAGTATTTCAATGAATACAGTTTCCGTGTAATTTTTTCTGGTACACACTGGGAGCCTGGTGGCACAAGAGGCCCTGCGCTGGGAACGCAGTCCGAACCCCTCATTGCAACAGATTCCCACTCAGACTAAGCATACTTTAACTCTCATTCTTATTATAGAGTTTAAAAAGCCTCATTTTTCTGAGGGACTCAGTGTGGTTGGTTCAGCGTCTGGGACTCATCTTACGCTAAGGTCCTCTTTTCACACTATGCTAGTTACCTCTATAAACTTCTGCCACTTCTGTCTGGACTGGTCTTTTCACTCCATCCACCCCTCTGCCAAGTTATCTATGGCTCTCTGACTTAGTCACCGTGCTATTGCTGTGAAGACCAAGGCAACTCTTGTCAATGAAAGCATATTAAATGGGCACTTGCTTACAGTTTCAGATTAGTCCATTATCATCATGATGGGGAAGATGACAGAAGGCAGGCCTGGTGCTATAGAGGTAAATGAGAGCCGCATCCTGATGTGTAAGCAGAGACAGAGAGAGACAGAGACATAGACACTGGCCTGATGTGATCTTTTGAAAACTGAAAGTCCACCTGTAGTGACAGGCTTCCTC
Organism: Ondatra zibethicus; assembly: GCA_004026605.1. Classification (NCBI taxonomy): domain Eukaryota; kingdom Metazoa; phylum Chordata; class Mammalia; order Rodentia; family Cricetidae; genus Ondatra; species Ondatra zibethicus. The sequence goes on along the minus strand of PVIU01001865.1, from coordinate 72,174 downwards.
CCAGAAGGCCACATCTCCTAGTCCTCCCAAACAATTCTACTCTATTCCCTTATGAGTAAGCATTCAAATCCATGAGCCTATGGGAGCCATCCTTATTCAAACTACCACACCCTCCTCAGATCTCAATGCCACTACTTTTTCCTTTGTAGCTTCTTTGTTTATATGAGATCCTCTGATTTTCCCTTCTGAAACTCCATGTAGTTTTACAGCATTTAACTGAGTCATGGAACCACCTTTTTTCAGGGATCATACTGCTGGTGTTTGTTTTCCACTGTGCTTTGGACTTCTCCAAGGCAAATATTGTAACTAATGTTTGTGTATGATATTGCTATATTAATTATTTTGGATAATACTTATTAAGCCCTGTCCAATCTGTAAATTGTAATTGTCAATGGCTCTATCCAAGAAAGTGAGGCAGGTCCAGGTTTTGGAGGCCTGAGCATCTATAATTTGGCTATTTGTTTTTAAGCCAAACAACAAATCATGAATATAAAATGTCTACATTCCCCTTGAGAGCTGTTGCTGATGCTTAAGCTTTGTCGGCCTTGTAAAAGATATTTCTGCCCAGCGTAAGCTATTTGTTCAAAAGTGACTCTTGGCTGGGTTGAGCCAGGTTCAGCTGCTGAGAGAAGAGGGCTTGGGAGACTGATGTCTGCAGAGAAGGGAACTATTCTGTCTGTGGATCCCAGCCAGCTAGGGATCATAGGTCAACACATAAGAAATGGCCATTTGTGGCTAGCAGAGTCATGGGCATACTGGCTCCCACTCTGAGTGCATGGAAAACACAAAGAAAAAAGGCCAAATACTCTCTCTTTCAAGGTCTAGGATTAAGTGCATGTGGTATTGAGGACCCCACGTCATTCTGGAAACAAATGATCTGTGTTTGATTCCCTTTTATTATAATTACAAACCATTTAGCCCTTTGAATACTGTAATGGGTTGGCCCATGGCCCCTAAATGATAGGTCTACATTTGAATACCAGGAACCTGAAAATATGACCTTATTTAGTAAAAAAAAAAAGGTTTTTGAAAATGTGATTAAATTAAGAATCTTGAAATGAGATCATCTTTTATTATCCAGCTGGACTCCAAATCCAATAGCCAGCGTCAAAAGATTAAATTGGCTTATCTTTGTGATTCTAGACCAGGGAAACACATGCACTTTGGGTAAACTGACCAGAGGAGGAGGATGCAGGGCGGAGGCTAAAGAGAGCAGACACAGAGAACTGGAGCTGACTACAGCATCTCCAAATTACTTTCCTTGCAGGATTAAAACAGCAAGTTGTCACTTTCTTGTGACATCAGTTCAGGTTGACTGAAATCCATTTCCCTCTTTTTTAAAAAAAAAACTTTCTCAAACTAGTCCATTTCAAAATTCAGTTCAGTCACGTGACACTTAGCACAAGTAACTCTCCTCTGATTTGGATTGGCCTTCTGGGGGCCAGAGACTAGACTGGTGGATGGCCAAATATGAAACTTGCTTGTCCCAAGAATCTTTATAAGGGGCTGGCAAGATGGAGATGGAGGTTGGAATGACGCAGCTAGAAGTCAAAGAGTTCAAGGGGTCATCAAGCGGGGTTTACCTCTCGAGTTTTGGAGACGCATGGCTCTACCATGCTTGGTTTTTAAATGTCTTACCTGCACAACTTCTAGATAAAATTTCTGTTCCTTTAAGCCAGTAAGAGTGTTGTCATTTGTTAAGGAAATCTTATAAAATCCACAGAGAAAGCATCCTGCATTCCAACTTACCACCCCATTTTTAGCCATTCAATTTGCCAGCCAGCAAAGTAAGCATACATGTTTTCATGAGCAGCACTAACAGTGGCCACTTCATGCCTCTCACTCCTATCAATCTCTGTTCTAGGAGTTATTTTCTCTGCATTCATAGATCTGAAGGGCAACATTATGTTACAGTGATCAGAAAGCAAGTGCTCTCAGGAACTGAAGCGGGCCTGCCTCAGATCTCAAATAAATGGCTTGGTGTTATAAAGAAATATTAGCGATGACTGTTTGACAACCATTTGAGGAATTGAAATGTTTTTCCCCTTAGTAACATATTTGGCAATTACAGACACAAGTAGGATTCTCTCCAACATGTGTTTAGAAGGTCTGGGCTTAGTTGGGCCATAGAATATGGCTCTTATCATGTGAGATTAGAAGATATAAGCTCTGTTTTCTGAAGAGAAATGTGTCTGTCAAAGTCAAGATGTAAGACAGCAAACCCCTTCCTTTGCCTGTCAAAGTCAGTGGTGAAAGAACAGAGATTAATCATTGTAATAACAGCGGCGGTGGGCTGTCAGCTTGGCGAGCGAATCCAGATGAATACCCTTCTTTGTGCCATCAGTTTTAAGCAAATGAAAGGCCCAAAGCAAAGAGCAAAAATAACAGCTGTAAACCGAGAGGATGACTGTAGACACTGGAGATATTAACTGACAGAATTTCCCCTTTCTTACTTGCTCTGCAAGGATGACTAGACACTGCTAAGCCTTATTAAATCAAAGGGTTTACATTTATGATTTCCTTATAGCTCCAACAAGGGCTGTGATTGGAGGTTCTTATTTCCTTGTGCATGCCCAGTGTCGGGCACACCGTAGCGATAATGATAATGACAACAGTCATGAACATATGTTGCGCATTTACCTTCATTTCTCCTTGCAACAACCCTAAAAGGCAGGTGGTCTTATTATTGCCATTTCTGCATGAAGAACCCGAGGTGCAGGAAGGGTGAAGCAGGTTGCTTACACTCTGTGGTTAGTAGGAGTGGAGATGGCTTTGAATCTAGACTTCTGTGCTCAAGATCCTTTGACTTTGCTGTCTTATTACAAAAGATTGGGTATGGGGCTGGTGAGATGGCTCAGTGGGTAGAGGTGCTTGCTGCCATGCTTGGCATCTGGGTCAGATCCCTGGGACCCATGTGGTGGAAGGAGAGAATTGACTCCTGCAAGTTGTTCTCTGACTGCCACACATATGCATGCATGAGAGAGTGTATATGCACACATATGAGTGTTCATGCACACACACACACTTATAAAAAGAACAGCAAAAATTCTCAGTGGGTAATAGCAATAAATAATAAATAGCAATAAAATAAATAAAAAAGTTCTAAGTTCTTGCTTAGAACTTGCTGCATGCCTAGCCCTGTTGTCTGTTTCATATGTTAACTCATTTCCTATCCCTCTGTTGTATAATTACCCTTTTATCTGTGACTTACATATACTGTAAGAAAAACCAAGCCACAGGCACAAAAAATGACCTGGAGCCCATAGCTATTAAATGATCTTGGCAGATTTTCAAGCCAGCATATCTGACATATCCCCGTCTAACCATGAAGAGTTTCACCTGTCATATTAATAAGTCATGAAGTTCATCTTCACTGTAGCTGTGGGGAGGGGCACTTGCTATAAATGACAATGGCAGTATTTTAAGGCAGTTTAGAAGCAATGATTTTTTTTTTACAGTTTATTGATAAGTGTCAAGGAAGAAAATAAAAATGGAGGAGGCTTGGCTGGAGGTACTTAGAAGGAGGCACAGTTAAGTTTCGTCTTACTCATGTGCAGCAGGAAGTCGCTAGAATGTGAGCTGATGTTGGGACTGAACTGGAGTCCAGACTCCTGAGTCATGCTTACCCATTGCTAAACTTCTGTACAGCAGGCATCTTCCCCAAGACTACCTTCAGACCACACTGTACCCCACCCTGTTCTCACAGGACACTTGAACTTTTGCCAGCACCAAGCCTAAGAGCTGACTAGCAAGACATATAATTTCTACCCCTCCCTGTGACTTAAAGCTATGAATAAAGATGTATAGGATAGCATGCATCTGTGTCCTCCTACACGGCAATTTTAATGAGACTCAAAGAAGTATTTTGTTTTGCTCTCAGCTACTTTGATTTTACTCTCAGTCAACATAAGTGACTGACTCCAGCTCCTTCCTGACATCATCAAAACACCTTTCCCAGAACGTTCAAGTGACTGCAGTGGACACAGCTATGCAAAGGGTGGTGTTCAGATCTGAAGCCCTGGTACCACCCGGGACTAGCGAAATGCCTGCTCTCCAGCTTACTCGAGATTCACAGAGCCAGAATCTGCATTTTGACAAGCCTTCATACAATGCAGAGCAAATTGAAATCTGAGATACGCTTGATTTGTTTGGGGTTCTCGACTTTTGTATAAAGAATCCACCAGGAAACGAGAGTTTGATTGAATTGGTTTGGGGCATAGTCGGAGCAATGGGATTTTAAAGGCCCCCAGGTGATGAAAATTCATAGACAAGGTTAAGAACCATTGAGCTAGAGCCACGGTTCTTAACCCTGACTGCACATTAACATCATCTGGAGAGCTGTAAAAAGTGTCATAAGGGCCAATCAATCTGTCAAAAATGGGTGACATTTTAGAAGGATGCCTGCCCTAGTGATGTTGATGTGCAGCCTCGGCATAAAACAATAGGTGTAGGGGACAAAGTGTGAGATTTGCAGTGTTTTGGCTATATAACTATTCATTCAACAAGAATTTATAGCATTTTTCAACAATGCGATCATTGGGTGGATACTAGGGTTATATAACAGTAATTAGACACAGCTCCCAAACTTGGCGAGTGAGCTGGGTAAGTTACTTATCATTTCTGTGCTTCGGGTTCCTTGTTTGCAAAATGTGGTATACTAGATGTATTTCAGGCGACTGTGCAAAATGACATGTAGGTTAAGTTCCTGTAAGTGCATCCGGCTGAGTGACTAGTGGGCTTCAGGTATCTACTTTCAACGAGACCTCAGCCAGTTAGAAGTGGTCAGACCATGGCCTGGCTTATTGTCTTGCCCCCAAACAGTGATTTGCTGGTGTGTTTCTGGATCAAAGGACACCTTTGCCTAGAACTTGAATTAGGACTGGGATAACAGACCACACCTACAAAGCTCTTGTTTGCTACCTTGCAAACTGACTTTTGTGAAACTGCCTTTCCCAGGATGCTTTGCAGAGTAAGGCCCATGTGCCTCAGACAGCAGCTGGCCAGCAGAGGCCCAGAGTATGATCCTTTGGCCTGACCTGTCACACACTGCACTCTTGGTACTTCATTTTGAGGTCTTTCCCGTGTCCATGCAGCAGCTATTTCTATTGTGAAGTCCTTGAGGTTCACGTCACAATAACCCAAAGGGAAATAATTGTCTATGTAGAGTCATTTGGTGTCAGACTTTGTGAAAGAAATGGTATTTTGAACAGCTAGAGAAGTGGTACACAGGAGGCTTCGGCTGCATCTCACAGCATAACCTCAGGTGCGTCCGTCTGGGGTCAGAACCAAACACTGGTTACATCATAGCGCTGTGATGTTTTGCTTGTTTTTGCAGTTTGACCTTGAGTTCATGCTTCTTAGAGCTTGTCAATTTGCTAAGGAGAATTTCTTAAAGACTATTTTTTCCTCTGTTACGGTAAGTTTTATAGGAATCTGAGAAGGTATATCACTGTGACCTACAGAAGTGGGCCTCCATCATTTTTCTTAGATGGATGGTTATCTAATTGAAATTCTCCTAGAAAAGAAATTACCTTAAAGTTAAACAAAACCAGGACCATGTCTATGCTCCATAATGTTTTTCTGACGTTTCTTGTTTCTTGTTTTTTCCCCCATTTTCTGCCATAACCTGTGTTGTGTAATTTGAGTAATCTTATAGGTATCTAATGGATATTTTTTAATTCTTGAACATTTTATCAAGCTTTTCTATACTTCTATTGATGCTAATATATCTAATGTTATATTTAGAAAAAATGTGTTAGGTTGAGTTACTTGCTAACTGTAGAAAATATCTAGTAAATACATAAATTTAAATTCAGTTAGTCATGTTTTGACCAAAATGGAAGTCATACATAACCACATACAGCAACTGAACACTTGAAATGTGGCTTGTTTTTATTGAGATATGCTTCATATGGCTGGAGACCACATATTCAATTTATTTCTGTAACAATAAAAATATTGTAAAATATTTCTTTAAATGCTTTATATTAAAAATATAATGGAGGTTATATGTTGAAATGATACAATCTTATACATAATAAGTTACATGTAAAACTGTAGTTAAAACCAATTCTACCTATACTTTTTACATTATCTATGACTTTCATAATGTTTACATTGGGCTAGGTTGAACCACAGCAGATAGACAGACCAGGGAGAATTAGAAACCTGTGCAGAGTGAATACTTTTGGAGGGAAGCGTGGGATCTACTGAGGATGGAGAGAAGCAAAGAAATAGCGACAAAGAACATGTAGAATTTTGTGCTATTTCTCATTTTGCTACTTGTATATCTTACTTTGCCCCAAAGGCAAAAGCCCCCTTTGCAAATACAACCCAGTACTGATAAACGTCCTGTACTTTCTGGGGGCTATTTCTAGTGTAATTAAAACTCAGCTATCACCAGAATATAGCTGACAACTCCAGCTGACAGTTAACCAGAAATCTCCTAGCTCTCTGCTGGCTGCCATGATGTTCCAGCACTGAAAATAATGACTGTTGGGAGCACACTCTCTCCTGAGGCCCTTTGGAGGGGCTTCTCGGACACAGTGGGGTTGCTGTTCTGATGTGATGAATGGCCTCTGGGTTGCTGAGTCAAGACTGGGAGGCTCAGGCCCACCTGGCACCTTCTGAACAGCTATAGAGAGCAGGCTTGGCCCTGGGGAAGGCTGCACATGACAGCCCCTGCTTAGAATGGTCTTAATATGAGTACCAGTCTCGCGCACATTCCCCATAACTCACTGGAACTGTGAGCCTTTTAGGACTGATAGGAATTGAGTCAGAAAACGCCACAAGAACTCTAGAAATAACCTGGAGGGAAGGGAGCAATTTCTTTCATCAATTTGTGGTGAATTTTTAAGAAGTTTTAAATAATAGTGTTCCCCATGCCTAATGCTAAAGCTTTAATTGTGCAAAGCAAGGACTATTATATCAGCCATGATGGCTAATTTTATAGGATATGCAATGCCTATACAGACACTATTTCTGGGTGTATTTATGTGGACTATTCCTGATGTGACCAGCTTTGGATAGGGGCACTGAGTCAAGCAGATGATATCAGCAGGTGAGCATCATCAATTCTTGGACAGTCTTAATAGAAGTCAATCAAAATTCCACCATCCCACTCTTTTTTCTCTAACTGGTAGCGTGGAATGATGCTTCTTATCTCTTTGTCCCTAGCCTAGACGTACTTCCTAGTCCTCTTAGTTTCCAGGCCTTCATGAGCACAGCACTGGCTTCCCTGGATCTTCAGCTTAAATGTGGCAGGCCATGGGACTTCTCAACCTCTGTAATTGCATGAGATGGTTTTTCTCATGTTGCTTCTGTTTCTCTGGAGATTACTGCCAGTTCCACCATCATGACTGAAACCCACTGGCTAACTGTTTCAGTTAGTCGTTGCTATGTGCTTCAAAGCACAGTAGCTTAACACAATAGCTACTTTGTTTCACAGGATCCTGTGGCATAGATATTGCATTATGGGATAGCAGGGACAAGTAAGTGTCTTCAGTTAATCATATTTACAGTCTCAGGTGATGTCACTTAGTAGGGACTGTCCAAGATGATCTGACTCTAGCCCTATGATTGTGGTTCTAGTTTTGGCTTTCAGCTAGATATCATGCTCCCCCCTTTTGGCATGTAGTGAACCTGGGTTTCATTCTAGCTTGGAGGTCTCAAGGTAGCTGGACTTCTTATATCATCAATGGACTACTCTAAGCAAATTTAGAAGTTGCCAAGTCTGTCAACTTTAGTTTCTTCACACTATGCAGGGAAAAAACAACCATTGACATTGAGGTCATGGCTGGGCACTATCAGCTATACTTTTGATTTAACATGAACTATCCTAATATTCACCACTATATCATGGATTTTTTTCCTATTGAACATAATTATTTTCTTCATGGACTGATATTAAATAAGGTTAATCTCCAAGCCAGCAACTTCCATTGGAGCAGGCCTAAGCCAGCTGCCTCTAAAGGAGCAGGCCTGGGTCAGTTACCTCTGCAGGATCAGGTATGAGGGATCAACCTCCAATGGAGCAGTCCTGAGCCAGAGATGTCCGTGGGAACAGGCCTGAGCCAGCGACCTCCACAGGAGCAGGCAGAGATAGCGACCTCTGTGGGACTAGGCCCAGGCTAGCAACCTCTGCAGGCCCAGGCCCAGGTCAGTGACCTCTGTGGGAGCAGGCCTGAGACAGGGACACCTGCAGGAGCAGGCCCAAGAAAGTGGCCTCTGTGGGAACAAGCCCAAATGACCTCTGGGTTTGCAGAGCGACCTCCAGGAGCGCCAAGTGACCTTAGGGAATTCTGAGTGACCTCTGGAGTGACTGAAATCGTGGCCCGTGACTACACCATGAGGAGCAACCATCTGAGCCTTGGATTCATGAGCACCTGGAAGAGACATAGCCCCAACTACACCAATCATAGGAAAAGATAGGTAGACAAGGTAAGAACACAATACCACAAAGAGCTACACACTACCAGCAAAACCTAGTGGCTCTATATCAGCAAGACTTGAAGACCCCAATACAGCTGAAGCAGAAAAAAGTGACCTAAAAATAACTTTAAGAAAATGTTTGAGGCCATTAAAGAAGAAATGAAAAATTCTCTTAAAGAAATAGACCGAAAAGACAAACAAAAAGTTGAAAGAAAGCAACAAATATCTTAAAGAAAACCAATAAAAAGCAATCAAACAGGTGAAATATAAGGTCAATCTGTGGTCTAGTCTGTAATCATGATCAAAGGCAGAAAAAATAATGACTGTGGTTAATATAAATGACTACTGCCTCTTTACTAATTACAATAAAAATCTTGTTTCATCATTCTGCTTTCTAGAAGGAAAATTATTAAGATATCAAATCATAAAATTACTTCTACTTTCACTTCTACTTCCATGTATTCCAGGACAAACACCTATTCCAACTTCAAATCCCCCAAAATTATCTACCATAAACCCAATGGTCTAATACACTCTTATTGAGACACTTAGAGCTCCCTATAGGGCCCAGTGTTCCTCCTTTAGCTAGCCAACAAATTCAAATGACTTCCTTATCATGTGCTCCTGGTGACCTTTTTCTGTGGGCAATAAAAAACCAAATTGACATGACCCCCCCCCTGCCCTGTATTCTATTGATTGAGGCAAGTTACAAGGCTACCCACTCTCAAAAGAAGAGGAAAAAAGACTGCCCCTGGATGAGGGCAACAAAGGTTTGTTGATGATCCTAAAGTTCACTAGAAACAATCTACAAAGGTACCATAGGGCATGTAGTTACAATTTCCAGAAGGCAACTAAATTTTAATTTTGTAATATATGCATGTCACTGTTTCTGGGCACTTGCTTAACTCATATTTTATGGTGAGGCTTTACTCAAGTAATGAAAGGATTTAGCTTCCCTCTACACCCTCAGAATGATGATTTCTGTGTTTGCCTTCTTAAATACAGGGAGGTTGGTACACGTTGCTTTCATCCAACATGCTCACAGAACCTCTGTTCTTTCCTGGCCTCTGGTGACTGCTTACTGCTTTGCATTGGATCTTCTTGGTGGTCACTTTCTGGAACTGGGTCAAATGGCTTTGATGGTTGTGTTCACCATCCTAACATTCAGGAGTATCACTAGGACCAATATTGCCCTTCTTCCATGCCTACCTTCATTCCTCTCAGAAGTCACTAACTGCCAGCCTATTGCGCACAAGACCCCTTTGCACATTGATTACTGTGCCCAGGAATCTGACAATGTAGTATCTAATGGCTCAAATCTCCACATTTATCTGTCTCAGGGAGGAGATGGGTATGTGTTGTGTCTTTCTTGCCTCCACAGTGAGCGAATGGCCATGTTGTCTTGATACTTGTGGCAGCCAGACAGATAATAGATGATGGATAGGTAAGTATGTAAATATGAATATATAGATATATAGATAGGTGATAGAGAACAAATTGCCCTATATTAACTATGGATAGCTGTGTGAGAGTGTTGGTGCTTTTGTTCCTTGGTTCTTTCTGAATTTATTTTTCCACAGTAAACATGTATTGCTTTTATAATATAACAAAATCTCAAAGATGACGTTTAATTACAAAAAAGAAGGCACTGTAACCAGAGTGGCCTGCTAATTAAGATATTTGGAGGTCTTTCCCCTGAGAAGGTCACGACTTTCTGTATGACTTTGCTATCAATCATTTAGAACATGGGGTGGTAGTGGAAAAATCTATTACTTTTTCTTTTAAGACATGTGATCAGAGCAAGTCCTAGCAATGAAATGAGGTCTGAGCTGCATATGGACAGAAGACATTGGCCAAATTAGTAAAATAATCAGTGTAGTTAGGGAGTACCTTGGGGAAGGAAGGAACTGAATTTCTTGGCAGCTCGCGAGTGCACAGACTGTACCCAGGAGCCTCAGAAAACAGCATCCCAGGACTCATCCTGGAAGCAAGATGGAGATGATGTCACCTTAGAATGCGATCCTTCAGGGACTTTGCCTTGAACAGAGCTCTAACAAGTCCCAATATCGACAGCCTTCTTTAAGTAAGGGATGGTCTGCTTCTAAGGATGGGTGTGCTTTCCTGGTACCTGGCAAAATGAGAACCCAGGGGCGATAAAGACATGCCCTTTAAACTCAGTAAAGGGGGACAGCATGGCTACTTTTCTCCAGCGACATTTTTTTATGTATTTCTTTGCACATTAACTTTTTCACCCGCATACAAGAAGAGCGAATGAAGCATGCAGAGACTGTATAGTTTTGAACATGCATAAGCACCTCAATATGCATCCTACTGGGCCATGCACATTTTCACATATTACAAAACACTTATGACAACAGCAATAACAAGAGCTATTCACTGAGCACCTACTGCGTCCCAGATGTTATATTCTGTCCATGCGCTGTTCAGGCCAAACTTGCCGCCTTTTATTTTAGGAATGAAATAACTGACGGAAAGGTTAAGTAATTTGCCTGAGGCCATACAGCTTGCATGAAGCCATTCTAGGAGATGGAATGTAATACAAAATCTCTTGCCTTCAGTCCTGAGATATTTCTATCAGCTTTGCCGAAGCCTCTTCAATTTTGACTATTAAACATGCTTTTTGTCCTTAGAAAATGATTTTTTTCTGTCTTTCATTTTGATTTTCTGTGTGAGAGCCAATCTTTAGTGTGGATGTGGAGGAAAGACTACAGAAGAGTCTGTCTATAATGTTCCCAAGATTTCCCTCCTCAGACATTTATCTATTAAATATCTGGTCTAATGCAAACATACTCAATGATTTCCACTTACAGTGTTTTACTACATATTAAAATTTCTCTTCTTGTTCCTTTTGGGCAAAACTGTAAAAGAACATCCACAGCAATCAGTTAACAAGAGCAAAACCTGTGGGGGATATGAAAAGTTATGTGCGTATTCTGTATTAGTCTGACATTTTCCCCTGGAATTTTTTCTCTGTGAATGATGCAATTTGAAATGAATCCCCCCTAGTGAACACCCAGGGCTGCTCAATAGAGAGTGATAGAAATGATGAAATGTTAAAAAACAAAACCCCAAGGAAGAGACAAGAGAATTGAACATGTTCAGCTTCAAGATGAGAAGATTTGGGGAAAATAACTCCATCAGCATGTATATGGATGTGATGGATCAGACCAAAGGCAACTATTCTTTTTATAAAGAGGTCAGTTGTGAACTAGACATTATACTATGTATGTGTGTGTGTGTGATTTTTAACTATTGAAAATGTATTTAGTCTTAGACTTAATAGTAACAACAGCTAGCACTAAACACGTTTTGCCATTTAGGCATTGTATTTATAAATAGCACATATGCATTGCTAATTTACTCTTCACAACATTGTTGTAAGGATGACGCTAAGCTTGTCATTTCACACACTGGCCTGGGCACTCATACTCTCATGCAAGAGCTGTGTTTGAGGATCACGAGTATTGCAGGTATTTACCCAATGGAAGCTACACGTATTTTGTGCCCGTCTACACTTAGAACAGTTTCCTAAAAGGTGAACGTGGCTATCTGAAAACACCAAGAAAACCCCTTTATCTCTAAATAAACCACTGAGTTTCTGAGAAGAAACTTATCCTGTCTTCAGTGTGACATGATTGGGTTTCTCATACAAGAGGCCATTTTGGTCATCCCAACATACCTTAGTTACAAAGAACACTAAAAACCTGTCCCATTCACATATGAATGTATTCATAATACATTCCTTAGCTGCAATGGCAATGGAAAGTGATTATTGAAGCTGAAGTGTCCAGGGTTTTGTTTATAGAGTCCAATGGTTTTTCAGACTTGACATGTTAAGAATCTTCCAGAAAACTGAAAGATATAGGCTTCTGGGTATAAGCCCTAGGAAATTCTAATCCAATAAGTTTGTTAAATGGGTGTTATTCAGTTGTAGCAATTCATCACCATTTCAATTAACCACCATGTGGTGGTTCCCACATCTGTCTTTGTCTTTATCCATTCACAAGTGAGAATGTGAGTTCTCAAGATTACAGTACTAAACTCAATGGTGAATTTGGGGCTTCTTCTTTCCTAGCCCCAAATTCTGGCATTGCTCAGTGTTGCTTCTTAGTATTGGAGTTTTTTTTTTTTAAGGAAACGAACGTGGAAGAATAGTGAACGTGGAAGAAATAGTGGCCTCCTGAATTTCCACGGCAATAGTCACATGGTGGGTGCCCTCTTATCACCCACATTCATTGTGCATTTTTATAGCAGCCCCTTAGATTTTCATCATTGTTAGTGCAGTCCCAAGACTGATTGCAGACCCGGGTGGATTATGCAACCAGTGAAGTAGTTAAGAAAGCTTACTATATAAAAGGCTCAGTTTTAGTACTGCATTACTAGGTGGGCTAGTGATTGTCATGAAGTAAGGAATAGTGTATTTTTCTTCATGGTTTGGGGTGATGCCAGGAGGTAGAAGGGAAGATGAGAGAGATGACCCAACCTGATGTCTCCATAATAGAGGAGCAAAGGGAATCATATTCATTTGACCCACCATTTTCAGATCTCCAGAGTCATCAAAGAGAGCATCGATTCTATGCAGAGGGTATGTACAAGCAAGTGACTGATTCTATGTGCGTAGGTGTAAGTGTGACGAGCTTAACAACTTGACATTGGAAGTAAAGCCTACTTCATTTTAGACACCAGGAACAGATGCACAACAAAAGGTTAAGTAATTTGCTTAGATTTTGGGAACACTTGGAATTTAACTTGCAGTCTTCTGACATCCCTTCCTGAACTCAGGTTTATAGGTTTGTTTGCTTGTTTGTTACCTGACTACCCTAGAAAAAAAATGTATCAGGCCAGGGTAGAAGGAAGAAAGAACCCATCCAGGAAGGCACAGCCATATGTGCATCTGAAGGCCATCTGTCTGCTCTCAGTCTTAGGAGTCCATATCCTATTTCCTGTTTACTGCAATAACTCTGGGCTAAGTGTCTGTGCATTTGAAGGCTGCCCCATTGGATCCCTCCACACTGGCTACCCCAAGTTTGAAGGTTCACCCAACCTGGACCAAGAGACTCAGAGCCTTGTCTGTAACTTACAGTTCAGCCTCAGTTCACGGTCAGAAGTCCTGACTGGTGCCTGCTTGTGCACAGCCTCTGCCAGCCTCCTGCTTTTGTGTCCATCAGTGATACTCCTTATCATACACCATCCGTGAGAGCCCATGACCTGAAGAAGAAGCATACTAAGGAACCAGAAAAGGCTAAGACTGCTCTGTGTGGCACAGCCTGAGGTTAGGAAACTAGCTGGGGACAAGGACTCATCTTGATGCTAGCATGGGTGGGCAATGTCATTTGTCCACTTGTAACATCACTCTGTCTCTTAGACATTAAAGGAATGAAGAAAATGGGAAGGTAGTGAAACACGAGCTAAATTAAATTGTTTATTTCAGAATTCAGGGTGCATTTTAAAAAAGATATTGTATATATTTGTTTTGAAAACACAAGAGTCTAAGCAGAAAATCTATGTCCTCTCCTTCTCTGACTCAGTCAGGGAAACACTGAGTCTCAAATTCTGGATTCGTTCACAGCGTCTTCTTTTGCTTCTGTTCCCCTTGGTGCTACAGTAGATCACTGCTTCCCACAACCCGACATCCTCCTCCTGTGGGCTGCTATGACTTAATCTCTTCATAGTTACCCTTGTTATTATCACTCCAGCTTATCTGTGGTGATCCCAGCATGCTACAGCTTGCTGAAAGGTGGGTCTATTAGGAGATACTAGTTACAGCAGTAGGAGAGAGCAATAACACACACAGCTATCCAGCTTAGCATTTGACTGATAGGTGTTTAGACAAGAAAATACTGTGACTGGATTCACACGTTTCAGAGTAGTTCAGCAACATCAAAATGCTCTGTGTGAGTGTCTCTAATGCAACCTCCTGGATTACCCAGTATGTGCTGGGATCTATATCACACAACCGGAAGACATGGAATATATTATCTATGCAGTTTCAGTGTTCACGCTCTGCTAGGAATTCAGGCCAATAGGATAAGAAGATTTGTTTAAACATTTGTTTGAAAACCTTCTACTGGAAGATGAGAAGTCTTGGTGGATAAAGGTGCCCATCGCTAAGCCTTACAACTTGAATTTATTCCCCAGAACCCACATGGGAGAAGAAGAGAACCAATTTCTGTAGGTTGCTTTCTAGACTGTACATATACACAAGTATGTGTATATACACATGCACACAGTACATGAATAAATGTTTAAAAAATTAAAAATTATTAAGTGGTTGTCTTAGGGTTTCTATTGCTGTGAAGAGACACCATGACTATGGCATCTCTTGTAAAGGAAAATATTTAAATGGGTTGCTTACAGTTTCATTTTATCATGGTGAGACATGGTGAAATACAGGTAGACATGGTGCTGGAAAAAAAGCTGAGAATTAATTCTACATCTTTGATATGCAGGTAACAGGAAGTGAACTGAGACACTGGGCATGAATTGAGCATATATGAGACCTCAAAGGCCACTCCGACAGTGGCGCACTTCCTCCAACAAGACTACACTGACTCCAGCAAAGCCACACCTCCCAATAGTGCTGCTCCCTATGAGCTCATAGGGGACAGTTACATTCAAATTACCACAGTAGTTGTTTGTGCTAGCTTGTATGAGCGGTATTTGGAGGAAAATCATGTGGTTTCTAGATTTAAGGAGCTCGGTGCTCTTAAGTATGGAAGACAGTTGCTTTGGTAGAAGGACTTACAAGACTTACTCAGCTCTGTCTCACCGTTCTAGCTCATCATGCCCTTGTATTAATAACTATGTGCATGACGAGAGATTCCTCACTATATGGAAACCATCTTTCAGATATTTCTGTTATTGGATTCTGAGTTTTTGCCCATTTCTTTCAGTTTAACCGCATGAACTTGTCATATAGGAATTGTATTAGTTGCTTTTATATTGCTGTGATCAAACATCATGACCAAGGCAACTTATAGAAGAAGATTTTAGAGTTTATGATTCCAGAGGGTTAGAGTTCATGAAAACAGAATGAAGACATGTTAGCAGGAACAGGAAACTGAGGGTTCACATCTTAAACCACAAGCAGCTAGAACAAACTGGAAGTAGGGCAAGGCCTTAAGTCCTCAAACTGACCCCAGTGACATCCTTCCTCCAGCAAGGCCACACCTCTGAAACTTCCCAAATAGTGTCAGCAACTGGGGACCAAGTTAAAATTCCTAAGATTGTGAGTGATATCTTGTTCAAATAACTGCAGGGATAGAAAGAAGATTTAAGATATATTGATAACTACTATCATTTTTTAACATACTGTGTGCCAGTGTGTGAAGGGTGAATATGATACTTTCTCATTATTTCATGTAAAACACACACACACACACACACACACATGCATACACACAAATAACAACAACAAAAATCTAGTGAAGGAGCAGTTATTAACCTAAGAGATCCTGTCAAGCAAATGATTGCCGGAGAGGTTTGTTTGTCCAAGGTAAGCTGATCAGGAAGTGAAGGAGTCAGGATACAACATTTGATCTTCATTCTGTACACTCAGCTGTGCTGAGTGTGATTCATTCTGGCCTTCCTATAAGGAATTGTTTGAGGGCTCTCCCACCTTTGACCTCTTTACTGCTCACTACAGCCCTTGAAATTGTGAACTGTATCATGATGGAAAAAGTAAGTTTCACAAGGGGAAGTAACTGGTCCATGGCTGTCATGTAAGTGCCAACAGTACTTAATATTTTCTTTCTGACTTTGGAACACCCACCTGCACCTTCCAACATATAGAGAAACAACTGCTCTCATGTTGAAGGGAAGTTCTTATGCTTACTGAATTTCTCCTTTATATTACAGCCTATATAATTTTTTTTTTGTCCAAAGCATTGCCATTCAGTAAGAGTCATTTCTACTTACCTCCACAGTATGGTCCCAAGGTAGAAAGAATTTATTTTGCTTTCTTCGTTGTTGTTATGTAGGGTCATAGGACAAATTAAATTTGAGTATGATATGATAACTGACTTATTTCCTCTTCCTCCTATCACCTTGATTTCCAAAAAATAGCAAAAATTCATCTACAAAATTATTTTTGAATCAGTTTTTCACTTCTGTCTTGATTTTCTTCAGTATATCCTTGATGGAATGCCCTTCCTGTTGTAATAGAAGTATCTATTCTGTGCTATTGTACATTGAAAGTACAATAATTTTCCTTTTGATTTTTACAGGGGTTTGCGGTTATGAGATTGCTGTGAATCTTAGAAGAGAGCTTAGCTTCTGAACAGTTTGGGGCCATTAAGACTATTGGGATTCTTGAAGTTAGACTAATGTACTTTACAGTATAATTTGACCACAGTCCTATGGGTCATAGCAGTGGAAGTTGATGTTTTGAATCTTAACTATCCCCCAAAGAGTCTGTCTAACACATTTGCCTCCCAGCTGTTGGTACTAATTTGAAGGGGGTGAAGCCCTTAGGAGGTGGGGCCTGACTGACCGAAGTAGGCCTTTAGGGGGAGGCACCTGAAGGTTGTACTCACCTCTCCTTAGGGCTGAAACTCTGCTTCCTGATCTTTACATGGGAACAAGTCAGCACCAGATGCTCCAAAGGCCAGAAATTAACCCCTCCCATCAGGCATTCCGTGCTATTATGGACTGAAAGTTCTGAAACCATAAGACAAAACAAATTCTTCCCTTGAGTTGCTTCTCTCAGGGACTTTGACATAATGAATAAAGTAATGAACATTAAGAAATACCGAGAGGCTGTTGCTGGTAGTGCAGACAGTTTATATTCTTGGTGAACTGTTCACACATGTGTGCCAGAACCTCCGCACAGTGCAGTAGTAACCTCGGATTATGAGATAAAGTACAATGGCTATGGGCTAAGGACTTTGCCAACCTACCCCTGCCAGGATCAGGCACAAAACTCTAAAGACTGCCTGAAACTGGCAAGTTTTAAGTCACCTTACAGTTCATTGAGGGGCCATATTTTTTAGGGCAACTGATAGAATCAATTTTACAATAGTTTTCTCATTCAGTTTATAATACCTAAAAATGGAGAACTATAGTATATAGGCCTCCATTTGTCCTCATGACTCTGAGAATGTTAGGGCTACGATTATCTGAGGCTGCTTGCATGTAGATAGGATGGAGAGTCAAAGCTTGGGAATTTGGTCTACTGTTAGTCTGTAGACAATTGGGTGTTTCCAAAGATGACTTAGCTGATCTTTGAGAAGGACTGGTCAGTGTCAAACAGTAGTGAAACTGATTTCAGTTCTCTTTGGGACTCATACACTTCCTTTCCTTAACTACATGGACTCTATGTGCTTCTTACGGTTGTATTTTGAAGGGATAGAAATTACAAGTAGTGAAGGGTCTTCAAGAGCTAGGGAGATGGAGAAACAATCAACACAATTGGCCTCTGTTATGATACCACTTAAAATCAGGACAATAATATAAGAGAATAAAATGATATCATATAATATCTCTTAGACACACACAAACACACATTAAAAGAGAGCAATCCAAGAGTCTCATGCACATAAGCTATGGCCCAAGCTCATGGTACGTATTGCTAAAGTTCAATCAAGGACCCTTTTCTCCCCTTTCTGTTTTGATGAATGAAACACACACTTCTATTTTATTTCCTGAGATAGTTTGCAAATGATTGATATAAAATTTACTATAACTCTGTCTAGCAACATTGTATGAATACTTTCAGAAGCAGCTTTGAATGTCCTGTGCTTTCCAACTATGGAAGTATAGCAGGGTTGGAGACACCTTAGTCCTCCTCAGTTAAGTGACCAGCACTGACAGTCAAGTGGTGAGTTGTCTTGAGATGCAGGTGTCATCTGCTCCAGTGTCACCGTCGACACATCAACATTGGCTTCATCTCAGTTACTTTGATTTATTGCCAGAATTATCTGTACTGAGTTCAATGCCAGAATAATGCTTGGAATGATGAATTATAATATGGACTTCATTTTCTTGAAATGCCACATGTTCTAATGTCCTAATTTTTCTGGGCAGACATTAGCATAATGCTTAATTTTATGTGTCAACCTTGTTAGGTTTTAGTATCCAGTTAATCAGTTTAACAGTAATCTGGGAGTTGCTGTGAATGTAGCTGGAAGATGTGGCTACTTTCATGAAGGATTTTATCTTTGATGATCTGGATGGACCTCACCAAATACACTGATAGTACTTAAAACAAAGCTGAATTTCCAGTGGGGAAGAAGAAATTATCCTTCTAGGAAGTGCTTCTAAGAGGCACCATGCTGGTTGAGAGTTTCTGTCTGCTAGTCTGCCCTTTGATTACAGGCTTGCTAGTTCCTGTGATGACCATGCAAGTATATTTAAATACATGCAGACATGGGACTAGAGAGATGGCAATGAAGAATAGTTGTTGCCCTTGCAGAGGACTGAGGTTTAGTTTCCAGTCCTTGTGTGGTGTTTCATAACCACATTTATCTCCAGTTCCAATGCATCCAAGGACCTCTTCTGATCTCCATTCAGGTAAGAAAAAAACCCTCACATACATAAAATAAATCTAAGATATATTTTTAAAATATGCAGAAATATTATTTGCATGTATTATATATAGCTTTTTTATTTTGTGGTAGCATTCTGAATGATACAGAATTTGGTGCTAAGAGTGGTTCTAGAGAAAGACTAGAGGAGTTGAATCTTAAGTCTGATTTGATCTGATGGTGCTATTGATGCTTTTTCCATGTAGAGAAGGCAGTGGCAGTTATGGAGACATATAACATGCTGTCATTATATACTCCCAATAAATGTGTATAAAATCAAAGTTCTATGACACCATGTATTTGATGTTTTAACCACACTGCAGCAGAGAATGAGACTGACTGGTTTTACTGTGTTTGAGAAAGTGAGGAAAGCAAGGATGAGCTCAGTGCTTATATTTCCAGCTGTTTAGTGACCTAACATCTGTTTAAATGACCTAATACCAGGCTGCTATTACAAAGTACCAGAAGAAAGTACTTAATATAGAACAGAAATCTATTTCTATCAGAAGCCAAGCTGCCTTTAGAAGTTGTGTCTGGTGAGGACTCACTTTATGATTCATACATGGTCACATTCCCCAGTATTTTCTTAGGGTGCAGGAGACAAGAAAGCTCTCTGGACCATTTTCAAATAAGGGCACTAGTCTCATTTCATTCACAGCACCATTGTCTTTGTGGATTAGCTGCCCGATCAAGGCAACTTACAGAAGAGGACTAGAGTCCATGATGGGAAGATAAATGCATGTAGGCAGCAGCTGGCTCAGTAGCTAGTACTCACATCTGGATCCACATACAGGAAGCAGGAAGAGACATTTGAAACCTCGAAGCCTACCTCCAGAGACTCATCTCCCCACACATTGCCACACCTCCTATTCCTTCCCAAACAGTTAGACCAAGTATTCAGAGCTATGAATCTGGGGAGGTGACTTTTACCAAAACTTTCATTAAGATGTGCAGAAATCCAAATGAACCTGAAGATTCTGATTTGCTATAGTTGGCCAAGTCTTCTTTACCAGTGGAAGTAGTCCTAATCTGACTGTCTGAAAAGGTAACTGTACTTTGAATAATTAGTAAAGATTTTTCTCCAATGTAGTTTCCCATCAAAGAACCATTAGTTCTCCTCCAAAACAGACAATCCACCCTTCTTTGCTTCTAAAATTCTAAATTGACCCAAGTTCTGGATGGTCAAATAAATAGTGTGAGCCATGAACACATATACTACATACCAAAGAACTGTGTGTTTTCCAGTTACATAGACAACAAAGAAATCCCATTTGTGAGACTAAAGATTAGGGCAATGTTGGAACACAAAGTTGGATAAGTTCAAATATATTGACATTGTCTCACTAAATGAAATGTCTGGATTATTTGGGCTTACGAATTTGGATAGGATGCTAGCAATTTATGATGGTTGAAACATGGTTTCATACACTGAATGCAGTTGAAATTCCAGGACCACTCTGACACATTAAAGCATGCTTATATCTCTTGTTGTTTTTAAAAATACTTTTATTGATTATTTGAGAATTTTGTATCATGAATTCCGATCAGGCTCACTTCCCAGTCCTCCCATTTCTACCCCACAGCCTTGTGACCTCTCCAAAATAAAAAATATCCAAATTGCATTTCCCATTTATTCAGTGGAACAAGGTCAAACTTCCTGGGACTGTACCCTCAAAGAAAACTGAGTCCTTCCCCACTGGCATCTCAGCCAGAAACCATCAATTGTGGAGAGCTACACTTCAGCATCCTTATCACAGTTTTTAAGAGTTCTCTGTGACGGCTTTCTGTCTAGGCTGTTACTTTTTGGGCAGTGGGGTTAGGAATTGCCACAGAAGCCTTCTATGTCCCTTTCTCAACTGTGAGTCTGCAGTCATGGATATCACTGCAAAGTACCTTGCTTGCCCTTTACAGTCAGTGAGAGCACAGATCAAGGATTTCCACGTGGTTTCTGGTGACAGTACAGACCATGGACATCCACATGTAACTGGGTCAGCAGCCACAGACCTCAGCATAGTTTCTGATGAGCACACAGACTGCAAGCACCGCTATGGCCCTCTGCCACAGCATGACCCCTAACACCATCTATACCTCAGTGGCAGCACAGGCCAAAGACGTCAACATGGTTTCAGGAGACCGCACAGACCATGGACATCTTCATGACCTTTGGTGGTAACAGGGGCCACAGACGTCAACACAGGTCCCAGCTGTAGTAGGACCATGGACATCAACATGACCTCAGATGGCTGCACAGGCCACTTGAATCAACATGGCTTCCAGTGGCGGCATGGTGGGTTTAGAGTGAGTGAGCAGATTTATCAAACAAGATGGGCTTCCCCACTGGCGAATACATAGAGGTCAAAAGTTCCACTAGGGCTTTGAGAAATAAACTTGTGAGGGTAGCCTTAGTGTCCTTTGAAAGAGCTCTGTGGTCACTCCTCTCTGTAGGTCAGAAATTACGGTGAGAACTGCAAATATCAAAGGGATAATCAGAACACTAAATTATCAGTATTACTCGTCATATGACTTTGTGAGTCTGACAGCCACCAGGGCTGTAATCGATAGTGCTAAGAGATGTTCTGAGGGGTTTAGCAGCCTTTTGCTAATCAGAATCAACTATCTCAGTTACCATAGAAACTCCCTTCCTTTCCTATTTATTCACAGGCATGAGGAACCAAAGTGGCCACACGGAAGTCTTGACTTCTAGTAATTGCTATTCCTCATTAGAAATGAAGACCTTTAGAACAACAGAGAATAAGGTCATGAGAACAAGGACAGGAAGCAAAACTCTTTTTTAAATTAGTGAATTATTAGTAGTAATAGTAATTGTTCATTTAGACACTTGTATTCTAGATTCTGAAAAAAAAAAGCTATATATTAACTACTGATTTTGAACATGTATCCAGCGTTATTGGTCTGGCCCTGCAAAGTAAGACGGTCTAGCTGGCATTGTGACTGAGTCTTCAAATAGCCATTCCACTGTTTGGCCACTCTAATTGCTGCCATAGAATGATGGGGAACACACTGTTATAAATTTCATGATGCCAGGACCATTGCCATACTTACTTAATTTCGTATTAGTCTATGACCAAATCAAAGCTGTATGCAAGGTTACTATGGGAGCAAAGGATTTTGCCCATTTGTCAAGTTAATCTGTCTCTGCTTCCCTGGAGCATCCTTGTTAACTGCTTCTTCTAATTCAGCAAAGTCAATTGTCAACTCATAATAGGGAACTCTCTATGAGGTTAGAGACACAACTTTATGGGGGAAAAAGTTGACAGGAGTAGGGCCCATGATAATTATGGCAATCTCTTTATATTCAATATAATATATAGCACTACTATGTCTGTAAGGACCACTATCCATAAACAACTGGGATTCAATATGTCTGGTAAGAGCAAGTTTGTGCGGCATGTTTCAAGTAATAGGGACACGGATTGGCCTACGGTGAAATGTGCAGCTGAATGCTGTTCATCAAAAGGGAAATAATTATTTTAAAGCAAAGAGTAGCGACTTTCCCCAAACCTAAGGGTTTGTACTGTTCTGTCAGTGTGTTGTTATTGGTGTTACAGACCAAAATAATAGCATGTCTTATGGAAGGAAAAACAATCAAGTCCTTTATGGATGGGATTATAATTTTGGGGTCGATAACTGATGTATGCCTGAGATATTGCTGGTATTGTTAGCTGAAGCTAACTGCTTTTGATGATATTTACTGATGAGTTTTTAATTTAAAAAATGTGTGTACGAGTGTTTC
This sequence comes from Ondatra zibethicus, assembly GCA_004026605.1. Lineage (NCBI taxonomy): Eukaryota > Metazoa > Chordata > Mammalia > Rodentia > Cricetidae > Ondatra > Ondatra zibethicus. The sequence continues at coordinate 49,446 of PVIU01001865.1, read as the reverse complement.
ACCTGCATGCCTGTTTGTGTACCACTTGAATGCTGTGTTCCCTAGGAGGCCAGGGAGGGGTGTCAGATCCCCTGACACTGAACTACAGATGGCTGTGAACCGTCAAGTGAATGCTGAGAATTGTGCCCTTAACTGACGAACCATCTCACAGTCCCCGATGGGTACTTAAAAACCAACCAAACCAAAAGAACAGAACAAAACAAAAACCGTGCTTACCGGTCAACAGATGAATGTAAGGGAAATAATGAGTTACTCAAGCAATGAGTCCACATTGGGATAACAGCTGTAATTGGAGGCACCATCTGGTTAACAGTAATACCCTGTCATTCTTTGAGATGCACCTGTCTTTTGTGCAGACTAAATTGGAGAGTTGATGGGTGTGTGATGGGAACCATCACCCCTGCATGGTCTTCCAAGTCCTTGCTGCTGCAATCTCTACAAGCCCTCTAGGAAAGCAGCAGTATGTTTGGTTCAGTATTGTCCCAGGCGGGAACTGCTTTTAGAAGTCTCTACCTGAGCTTTGCTATCATAGCTCCTTTACTGCACAGATCATGGAATTGGTATGCAGATTCTGCTAACTGTGGCGTGCATTCACTACGATTGTGCCTCATAAGTGAGACAAGAACCACAGGAAAGGTTCAGAAATCCATAGTACCTGCTGAGTTATGAATATGGGCTGAAACCCCATTGATCAACTGACTTCTACAAGCCCCCATTGGGCCTCCTATGGTAACCTTTTGAGTTTTCTGAAATTTTGAGTTGTCAGGAGATAGAGTACAACAATCTTCAGAAAGTGTATTTTCTTTTTGTAAAGAACAATCATTTAGGTATAAGATCATGGGTCCCTTTGGAGAAACGGGGAGGAAGATTAATGGATAAACCTTGAAAAAATAGCAGAAACCTCTTAAGGACTTGTCTTTTCCTTCATTCAAGGGGTTCTGGATCTGTAAACTTGACTGAGTCAGAGGATTAACTAAAAAGCAATGACTCTGTCTTAGCTTGCTAAAGCTGCCTAATACAACAGTACAAAGGGATGGCTCAAACAATACACACTAGAAGTCTAAAATCAATATGTTGACTGGTTTGACTTCTTCTGAGTTATATATCCTTGATTTCTAGATGGCTAGTGTGTTAGCTTTTCTTTGCTGTGTTAAAATATGATAGAAAAACAACAAAGAACCAAAGAAAGACATTTTGGTTTACATTCCAGAGATAACAGTCTCTGGTAATTTGATTCCTTTGTGTCTGTGCCTGGGGTGAGGCAAACATCCCCAACATTAGAAATGTCTACTGGAGGAGGCTGGTTACTCCCTGAATAAGAGAGGTAGGGAGAGTAGTTTTTAAGTGCACGCCACAAAGAACTACTTAAGAACTACTTCTTATACTAGTCCCTACCTCCTACGTTTACACTACCCCCCCCAGCTCATTAAATTGTGGGTCAACCCACTGGTGTTCTCAAAGCCCTCTGTGATGCAAACATCTTCATAAAACCCTACCTGAACACTGAAGTGCTGGAAATAAGACTTTTAAAAAAAATAACCTGTTTTTATTTTACATACCAATCCCAGTTCCCTCTCTCTCCCTTCCTCCCACTGCCCCCACCTTCCCTTCACCCCTACCCCTATCAACTCCTCAGAGAGGGTGACACCTCCCATAGGGAGTCGACAAAGTCTAACACATCACTTGAAGCCGGACCCAGGCCCTCCCTCTGTATCTAGGCTGAGCAAGGTATCCCTCCATAGGGAATGGGCTCCAAAAAGCCAGTTTATGCACCTGGGATAGGTCTTGGTGCCTCTACCAGTGGCCCCACAAACTTACCATACCACATTCAGAGGGCCTAGTTCAGTCTTCTGCAGGTTCTCTAGCTGTCAGCCTGGAATCAGTGAGCTCCCACAAGCTCGGGTCAGCTGTTTCTCTGGGTATCTCCATTATGGTCTTGACCCCTTTGCTCATATTATCACTCCTCCCTCTCTTCAAATGCTCTCTGGGAGCTCAGCCCAGTGCTTAGCTATGGGTCTCTACATCTGCTACCTTCTGTTGCTGGGTGAAGGTTCTATGATGATAATTAATGTCGTCATCAATGTGAGGGGAAGGCCAGTTGAGGCGTCCTCTCCACTATTGCTCAGATTCTTAGCTGGGGTCATCCTTGTGGAATCCTGGGAATTTCTCTAGTGCCAGGTTCCTTGCTAACCCCATAATGACTCCCTCTATCAAGATATCTCTTTCCTTGCCCTCCCCACTCCCCTTGCACCCTCCTGCTTCCCCCCACATTCTCAGTTTACTCAGGAAATCTTATCTACTTCCCTTTCCCAGGAGGATTCCTGTATGTCTCTCTTAAGGTCCTCTTTGGGAAAAAAGTTTTTAATATTAGCATTGGGAATAAATTTCAAACCCAAACCTAAAACATCTATATTCACACTGTGTCCTCACATGGCCTTTTCTATGTACTCATTCATCCCTGGTATCTCTCTTCTTATAAGTAAAATAGTCATATTGGTTTAGGGCCTCAGCCTTTTTTTTTTAAACAAAAGTACTGTTTAGACCTAGCTGTCCTAGAATTTGTTCTATAAATCAGGCTGGCCTTGAACTCATGAGTGCTGGCATTAAAGGCATGCACCACCACCACCAGGTAGAGGACCTCAGTCTTCAGAGCTCAGGCAATGCACTATAATGCTTTATTTTGATCAGACTTTTATATATTTATTTACTTATCTATTTATTTACTTTATCTAGAACTTTTCCACTTACACAGACCCAGAAAGAATTTGGAAGAATTTCCATCTATTCCTTATCTAGGAACACCACACTTGCTTAGCCAATACCACATATCTCACTGAAACAAACATTGCCATAACCCGTGAATAAGACAATGGAAAACTTGATGGCCCAATTCAGGCAATGCTGTGAGTGACCCAGACCCCTAAGGAATGAAGTTTTGGTTCACACTATGTCTTAATTAATTTTCTATTGTTGTTATTAAATGCCCCAACAAAAGCAACTTAAGGGAGAAAAGGTTGTGTGTGACTCACACTTGCAGGGTGCAATTAGTTCTTTCATGGCGAGGAAGCCATGGCAATAGGGGCTTTAGGGAACCAAAGCCATTGTGTCCATAGGCAGAACACAGAGAGTAATGAATACTTGTGCTCAGTCACGTTATTATTTTTATACAGTATAGCATTCCAGACCAGGGAATGGCGGTGCCCGTGGTGGGTCAAATAACCTGACCAAGATAACTCACCACAGGCGTGCACAGAGGCCTGTCCTTTCAACAATTACACCTCTTATCAAGTTGACAGTTGAGAGTGATGATTGCACCCTACCTGGCAGGGAAAACTGTGATGATCTGAAGTGATTGCTGTGGGCAAGGGAAATTTGGGTTGGACCACGGAACAAGTTACTTATAACTGTCAGTAATGATAATCAGCCAGCCCCAGAGACAAAGGTTATAATTGTTCCCAATATTCCTTATTTTTTATGAATGTTTTTGTGTAGGTATGTGTATGTGCATATGAGAATAGTTTTGTCCCCTTACCATCTAATATAAAATGCATTAATAACAGAGAAAAATGTTCACAGTGTTTACATTATAAGATATCATATCAGAGAGCACATCACCAGCAGCTAAAGAGCTTGCATCCTCTTCTGGAGACTTCGTTTGTTTGGGTTTGTATTTTGAATAGTGATGCCCTACTGGCTGCAAATAGTACTAATTTTTGCTATCAGAGTGCAAGAAGTAAGGAGCTATGTATTGGTGCCAACTTGACAAGGGGCTGTTGTGTGTTTACTAGGCTAGATTACTGATAGTAGTTTTACTCAAGCACCAATTTAGGTGTTGTGGTGAAATTATTTTCAGGATGGCATTAATATTTACATTCAGGGGCTGGCTATAACCATCACACTCTCAGGAAATAGAGACAAGCAGATCACCGTGAGTTCTAGGCCAAGCAAGGGTTACATAGTGAGACCTTTCTCAAAATAACTAGAAGAAGCAAACAAATAGAAAAAAAGCAATAGCATTTATTTGGTTTTAAAGGATATCATTTCTTTCATTCTTTTTTTATGGTTTTTTTTGAGACAGGGTTTCTTTGTGTAACAGTCATGGCTGTCCTGGAACTAGCTCTGTGGATGGATCTGGTATCAAACTTACAGAGATCTCTCTGCCTCCTGAGTTCTGGGATTAAAAGTGTATATCACCACTGATTGGTAGGATGTTATTTCTTTTTTTTTATTGATTTTATTGAGTTACACATTTTTCTCTGTTCCCTTCCCTTCCTCTCTCCTCTCTTTCAACCCTCTCCTATGGTCCCCTTGCTTCCAATTTACTCAGGAGATCTTGTCTTTTTCTACTTCCCATGTAGATTAGAACTATGTATGTCTCTCTTAGAGTCCTCATTGTTGTCTAGGTTCTCTGGGATTGTGATTTTGTAGGCTGGTTTTCTTTACTTTATGTTTAAAAACCACTTATGAGTGAGTACATATGATAATTGTCTTTCTGGGTATATCTCACTCAATATGTTTTCTAGCTCCATCCATTTGCCTGCAAATTTCAAGATGTCATTATTTTTTTCTGCTGTGTAGTACTTCTTTGTACACATTTTCTTTATCCACTCTTCAGTCGAGGGGCATTTAGGTTGTTTCCAGGTTCTGGCTATGACAAACAGTGCTGCTATGAGCACAATCCTTGTGGCACTATTGAGCATATACTTATTCATTTAGTTGAAGGGTCTCAAATGTAAAATTCAGCTTTAATAAAATTACAACTGCATAGCAAAATTAACTTTGCTTACAGCTGGCTGATTATCATTACTAAGAGTTACAAGTAATAAGTACCTTAGAAGGTAGCATGCCACGGTTAGTCTCAACTCTCAATTTGATGAAAGGTGCAGATATCACAGAGATAAGCTTCTGAGCATGCCTTAGGAATTCCAGATTTTCCCACTCCTTCATAAGATTAGCTAGTTCTTTGTAAAAGCATTATACATAGTGTGTATTCAAATTTCATATTTTCTATATACACATGCTACACATACTTGTATATGTGTTTGCTATAATGACTCATAGAACCTGGGGAAACCCTAATCCTTATTATTCTAGTTCAGTCTAAGGAATGCAATTAGATGGTCTCGTGCAGTGCCCAAGGTGAGGTGTGACAGGGTCCTGAGCACGGGATTGCTCTCCAGGTGTTCCTGTCTGTTCACCATACTGAAAGCTCCCTATGCCACCTGTTTAAGAGATTTGAATAACACGACTTCCACTCCTACTCCCCTCCCCAAGGCCAGGGGCTGGTACAAAGACCAAGTTTCTGGTAATCAACTCCCATTCTGACACTGTCTGGGAGCTCCACCCTGAGTCACCTCATTGGAGTTGACTCTAGTGTTTTCTCAAGAGGTTCAATATGAAGAACCAAAGACATACTGATTGCTCAATGAATTTCAAGGGTCTCAAGGGTCTCTATGCCAGGAGCCGGATCTATCACTCTGAAGTAACACTGCAGTGGGTTTTGCTTTAGCCTCACATACCCCCCTGAACTCCTCGGCTTCTGTTTGGTTCCTGTGTCAGAATCTCTAGCTTCTCGCTGTCTGTTAGTGACAGGGTCCTCTCTCCACTAATACCCTCCCAAAGAAATCCTTTGATTAAGGCAGCTGGAATTGCCTTTTATTGCTTGCCATTAGGACCCAGCTGACATGAATGTGAAGAACTCTAGTGAGTCACCAGCAGATTGGGACCCAGAGTGCTGTTTGCATATGTCATTATGTGGAGTGAGTTTGCAATGTTTCATGTGGGTGTAAAATTCCAATTTACTTCTCTAATAAACCCTTCAACAATGGACCTGCTACCAATTTAGCTGTACATTATTATAGCTAAACGTTGCTTGCTACAAAAAGACCTTGTTTTGACCCCATAAGAAAACAACATTGAAATCAACTGCAGGCAAGCAAAATGTGTCCTAAAGTCAGGAGAAATTCACTGTGTTTGTGTTTCATGGCTGGCTCTGTTCTTATTGCTGTCTTTCTGCAAGATAGAAATATCTCATGTACGTTTGACTACCATTCAGTGTTATCAAACAAATATTACTCTAAATGGGCACATTCTGTGTGAAAAATTCTCTGCTTCTTGCAGGTGTTTAGTGGTTTATGATGTTGAGGTCACAATAGGCCACTTGATTAATGAGCTGTTTTATTGGGATGCAAATAACGCCTGGTGTTATAAGATCCATATGTTGTACATTACAGGGGTATAAAACTTACCTTACCACAGGATGAAAAATTTAAAGCATCTCTCTTGAAAAACATATATCATACTGAACAAAAAGGATATGACTATTTCTGATATTTAAGGAGTGGGTAATTTTCATGCCAGATTTGTTTGGTTTTAATCTTAACTGATGCATGTATGTATGAATTCATCAAAAGAGACTTTATGATTTGTGCCTCTCAGTCTGTTCAGACTAGTTGAAAAGAGTCAAACAGTTGGTTCTGAAAACACACAGTAGCAATAACTATAACCTGTCTGGTTGAGAATGAAAGAGCTAGAAATTGGAAAGAAAGTGTAATGACAATAAAAATAGTAATGGGAGATTAGAGACTGATTGTCCATGTGTTTTCAGGCCGTGGGTATGAGGACAACATGAAAGCAATCAGTCTATTGGATGAACGTTTCAGAGAAACAAAACTCAGGGTTCAGAGACAGTGGATGTGACTCCTAATGACACGGGGTTGTTTTGACCAGTGTGACTTTCACATCTGATGTAACTATTGGTGAGTCTCTGATTGCTCTGTGCCTCACTAGTCACTCCCATTTTTGTTATCTCATTTTTTTGTCTTCATTGTTTACTATATTCTATTTCAGAGGATGGGATCCTCATTGAACCTTTTTTTTTTAATAGCTGCAAATATAGATCAGTGCTTTGAACATGTGAAGAACTCAATAAATCGGGCGTGAGTAGATGACTCAGCGGATTAGTGTCTATTCTGCAAGTATGAGGACCTGGAATTGGATCCTTAGCACTTCGGTGAAAACCAGGTGTGTTTATGTTGCAAATGTAATCCCCCAAACTGTGCAAGCTGGTGACATGGTGGTGGGGTTTGCTAGTTGACAGCCTAGCTTCAGGGTCAGAGAAAGACTTTGTCTCAAGGGAATGAGTACAGAAAGATTTAATACTAAATACATAGAGAATGAAACGGAAAGATACCCAGTGTCCTTCTTTGCCCTCTACCCATGTGTATGAACATCTGCATGCACACATCTGCATACAATACATGTACATACTCAAGCACAAGCACATACAAGAAAATAGCAAAAGAATTCACTAAATATATATTTAAATTTGAATTTAAAAAATGGAATGGTAGCAGTCTTCTCAATCTGTGATGGGCACAGAAATCATCTCCTCAACTTGACAGAGAAGAGCTGAACACAGAGAAAACAGTATCTTGCATTATTTATACTACTTATAACAGTAATGATGATAACGATATAATAATTGTCACAAGATAAATCTAATCAACACTCCTAGTAAGGAATTTGCATTGGCTGTGCTAGTCAGGAGCTTCTCTTAATATGTTTTCACAGTAAAGCTTCATGAACTTGGCTCAAGATCTAATTATACCAATTATTTAAGGGAGATACCCTATGTGGCTGGGAAAAAAAAACCAGTTTTTTGAAGCTGTAGTATATTAAACAAAAACCCCTGTGCCAGGTATGGGATACCTCTTTAAGAGTTGTTGGTCAGAGAGGTCCCAGAACCTGCAAAACAAAACAAAACATGCACTTGTAATTTCTTTCAATTGCCCACCAGTACTAGATAGTAAACCCTATTGTTGAAAATACCATTTACCTTGGTTGTATGGTACAGAGAAATCAAGTTGGACCTGAGCTGGAAGCTTCTGTTAGCTACCAGCTACTTTCATGGAGCTGAAAGGTGCTCTTCAGGCTGCTGGGGAGAGAAGGCTGGTTTCATCCAGCTCTCGGCCCTGTAATACCACCATGGTGGCCAGGCAAATGGTACCCACTTTCGTAAGAGTGGAACAACTGCTACGTGGGTAATCAGCCACTCTCTGATTAAAAGCCCACTCAATAGGAGAGAACCCATACACGCTACTGTAGACTTATTCAAAAGCCCGTGGCAGAGAAAGTCATAGGATCTAGAGGGAATTTAATTGTGTTGTTTAGCTGAATTGACAAGGTTGAGCCACTATGTATGTGAATGTATGTATGTATGTGTGCATACACACACACGAGAGAGAGAGAGAGAGAGAGAGAGAGAGAGAGAGAGAGAGAGAGGATACCACGCTCGGCTTTGTGTATTATCACTCTGAGTAATACACAGCTACTGCAATCATGAACTGTCAACAACTATAGATGACTCCTGCATAAAAATGGTCCCATCAAAAGTCAGGCAAGGATAGAGGATGTACTTGGGCCCCTATCCTCCAATGCTTAAATATTCCCTATGGGAAGACTCAGGGAAAGGAGAAGTCATGGCCTTTTGTTGAGTACCCACAGGTGACCCCACCAGGTTCCAATACATGATCCCACTCCAAAGTCTTAGAGATGGTCCTGATTAAACTATGAATTTGGGAAAAAGACAAGTTGGGGATCAATAGGGTAGGAGGGAGATAGGAGAGTTTGGGAGGGAAAGGTAACCAGAGAACACTACATGCATGTGTGAAATTGTCAAATAGCTGACAATAAAAATATATTAAAATGTGAATAAAAAATTGTCTGTTATAGAAATAGGAATATGTCGCTTTGCATAAAAATTCTGACTTCATTAAGAATTAGGATATTATGGCACTGACTCAGCATTAAAGCTCTCCAGGCAACAATTTATACTGATCTGAATCAGAATGCCCTTTGGGACCCCAGGGTGCCTATTGGTCCTCATTAGAATATCCATCTTCTCTGAGTGTTAGAAAAATAATACTTTTCTCAGAAATCTCCAGCTTGCTAGACTTTCACATGCTCCCCTGTTACTTGACAGAATTTTATTGTATGTCTTTAATAAAATTGTTGTTTAGGGCAAATACATGTCACAGCTATTTTATTTATAAAGCCCACCAGATATAGGCTTTGCTATTTTGCTGTTGTTGTTCAATCTGAAGGCACTTATTAGATATTCCTAAAACAAAAAGTTGCCAGTTGCTGACAATACAGGAATAAAGAGAACACAATATCTGACTTCGAGGAACCCTTAAGCAGCGGAGGCAAGCACATACAGAGACAATTATTTCAATTAAAAGAAATAAATGGATCTCAAGTCAGTTTTGCCCGGAAGCATTCATATCTATTCACGAAAAGTGCAACTGCTTGTGAAACTCAGCCATGGGCTCATCTGACTTCTAGTAGGTCATTATGACTGTGTAAATGTCCCTTTAAAGTCTGATACCCCAAGAGTGGGTTGTTATGTAACCCAGATTTCTTAAGAACCCTTCCCCTGCACCAATCCTGTGGTCAGGGCATCTACAGCTCTAAGTGGAAGATCAGTGGGCATCCCGAACTCAGTATTCCAGAAAGAATCTCTGAATATCCCACTTTCTTACTTCTTTGATGGCAGCGCTCTCCTGCCTTTGCTCTCTCCTGCCTTTTGCTCTGTGCTTCCTTGCTTGAAACCTCTGTCTCTCTAACCCAACACATTCTGCTGGCTTTACTTACAGAAATCTATCTCCAGTCTAACTACTTCTCTCTACTTCTACACCTATCTTTTAGTTCAGGATTTCACATACATTGCTGTATTCTTTTAGCCAGACTCCCAGAGGCAGTACTGGCTCGTTTAAGGTCTTTGTCTTGTGTTTCAGCTCTGTTGTGATTCTCAGGGCCTGCTGGGCTCTGGTGGAGAAATATTGTCCTGGCTGTTATTGACTGTGTTTTCAGGCTGGCATCAAGGCATCTGGGTTTGGGAATGTTATGATGCTAGTTACTGATATCCGGTCCTAAGCTTGTTGTGTGGGTGTTTTGTTCCTTGGTTTCTCTTGCCCTCTCTGGTTCTTAGGAGAGTGTGGAGGCTGTGTGTTTTCAGGCTATGGACTTCTCTGGGATCTTGCTAGGTGTGACGACTGGGAGTTCCAGGTAAATGTATTTCTAGATTTTAGGAACTGACACTTAAGAATCAGGGTGGGGATGAGGGGTCCACAGGAGGGAGAAAAATCAAAACCAGGGTCTGTTTAGTCTCCTGGGAGCAGGGGCAGAGGATGCAAAGAGCCTACAGCAGGTAGTCTTCAACAGAGCTGTAGTGAGGCAGGGGACTTGGATTTGGACGAGAGGAGGAAGAGTGAAGATCTGAAGTTCACCTACCTTCCTCTCTGGCCTCCATGTTTCTCTGTCAGGCTTGACTTGTGAGTTCCCAGGAAATTCCTTCTGGAGTTGGGGGCTGGGATGACAGGATGGATGAAGGAGATGGGAGGCTGGAGATTTGCCTGATCTGCAGGAGATGGGGGACAGAAGTGGGGGTGGGGCTGCAGCAGTTGATCCCCTACAAAGATGGCATAAAGACTTAGGGATTGATTTTGTAGGAGAGGAGGAAGAGTGAAGATCTACAGTCAGGCTCTCTGCATGTCTGGCTGGAGAGGTCAGTGGGTTCCCAGGGAACCGGCTTCATTCTGAAGCTTTCACAGATGAAATGGAGAGAAATTTGATCCTTTCTGACTTAAGCGCCTCTCTTGGATCCAAGCTGTGAACTAATGGCCATTTTTTTCCTTGATAGAGTTGCACTCAGGTTTGTCTGACCTGCTGGAAGGTTAGGGCACGGGAGAGAGCCCAGTGGTGAGGGGTTGTAACCATTGTTGTGAAACTTCCCTTGCTGGTTCACTGCACAGTGGAGCTTCCATTCACGGAGATTGATTTTCTCACAGTGAAATTCTGATCATTTCTTCCAAGGGGCTTTTTTTTTTTCTTTTTTCTTTCCTTTTTCTGGTCAACAGCTTCTCTGTAAACCCAGAAGACTTTAGTCTTTATTTACATATTTCAGAAATCATATCTCATATAATAGGGCACTCATATTTAAAACAAATGGGCCATAGTAAAATGAAAATAATATTTTATTAACTGTTTTGTTTTAATACAACATACACGAGGTATTAAAACTCAAGAGATTTAGGAACAGTTGTTATTATGTGTGATTTTTTAAAAATGTTTGTACTATTGCTACATGGACTGTAAATCGCAATGCATAGTATTACAAATTTCTTTCCTATTTTTATGAGAATAGGATCAGTAGGACCATCCTCTATAATATGTTGGACAGTGCCTGAAAGGAGTGATGATAGACAATGGGTTTGACCAGAGCCCAGGCATCAAAGTCTGACTTGCCAAATAATCCTGAAAGGGAAATAGGGAAGGGTTTTGGAAACCTCTAGTTCCCATTTGGGGTATCAAGAGAAGAGATGAAAACCATCTCAAGCAAAAAGACATGGTGGCTCTCTGACTTCACAGAAAGTTCAAGGTGGATACTATCAGCCTGGCTGCCAATAGTTCTTGGCTGATGGATTTTTGTGTTTGAACTTGTAACATTAGATTCCACTAGCCTTCTGGATGGTCTATAGTAGTCTCAAAGTAGTAAGGGAGAATGATTCAGTTCCAAGGGAGCTAGGCACCCATAACTTATTTTCTTTGATTTACTCTTTCTAGCCTATTTATTAATTTCTTGAACTTAATTTTTATTAAAGCTATGGAAGCAATGCTTTGTGAGTCAAATAGTAACAGGTTTGTGATGAAAACTAGGTGCAGACAGGAATGTAGCTTAGAAATACAGAGGGACTAGAGAGAGGGAAAAAATTCTGAACCTGTTCTTGCATCTTATGGTTTTGGGGTACTGCCCATTGGTTAATCTCTGCCAGATCTAGAAGCCCTTGGAAATGGCTTTGTCTCTGGGAAGTGAAGAAAGTAGCCCAAAAATCATTCTTCAGCAACTAATACATGTATTCAAGTGGTATTGTTAGGGTGTAATAGATAAATATATAAAAAGCACAAAGAGGACAGTATAAAGGGGCCCCCAATATATTTTTCTTTCCTATCTCTTTTTCTTTTTCACGTGGATCCAAATATGCTTTCCTAAACTTGAAATTCACTGTAATGCACAGATATTAATTATCTTAAATAGTATTTTAACAAGAGGCAAAGAATTTTAGGGGGTTTAAATATTAGAGACTCAGTGAATAGCTTCTGGTGACAGGTGGGTAGGAAAGAGAGTGGCATGCCCATGCAGCTGCCTGTTCAGCTTGGCACTGGGGCCTTGAGGGCTGAAGTCATTCCTCAAGTGCTCAGGGTTCCTATTAGGCCTTTAGTAGGTCTCAGGGTGGCTCTTTTCTCAGGAAGGTATTGGAATCCTCTTGAATCTCTGTGTAAGCTGGAGAGTCTGGTTGCCCCAGACCACTGCCTTCCCATGGTACAAAGGGTCCCAGTTATATGTAGAAGCTTCCACATTCTCTGGGCATGTAGATCTGTAGCCACCTCCTATGACTCAGTCGGTGCCGAAGGAATGAATCTCTCCCTGCTAGACCCTTTGTTTCCCATCGGGCATGTTCATGATGTTGTGTTCTAAGGGGCCTTCACAGACTCTTTCCCTCACTTTCTGCCCCTTCAATGGATGGAAACTAAATCCACAGTCTTGGGAGAAACCATCAGGGCCAAGGAAAGAGGATGAATTTCTACACTGGAGCACCTGCCTCAGTCCTCTGAGGGTGAACTTAGAAACACTGAGTAAGAGATGTTGGCTTCTTAGATTTATTTCTGACTTCTCCAAGGGGCCAGCCAGCACAGTGCACCTGAGTCAAGCTGAGACTTGTCTTCGGTGCAGAACACAGAAAGAAAAGGCATGGGCTGCCTGTGGACAGTGCTTATCCACTTGAGTCCATGTGTGATCGTATTCTCTCAGTTTCTCCACTCCATACACCCATAATCCGCTCTGCAGGTTCCTCATTAAAATAAAGTTCATCAAACTTCTTTTAATGTGGCTCTTTGTGTTTCATTTCCTTTGTTGGTTAAAAAGTGTTTCCACTGAAACATTTTGCAAGGTTTCTATATAGCACACACATTTTGAACATTTTGTTCCTATTAACATAAAATATTATTCTCATTTCCCTCTGTTGGGAAGAAAGTGGAAAAAAAAGCATTACAAAAATTAAAAAAACCCTCTTTGTTATGAAGGAGATATGAATGATTTATGAACATAATAAAGGCAAGTCTCTTTGGTCAACATTATGAATTTAAAAATAAGACTTCTTTTCAGAATTTTGAAATGATTTAGATGAAAGTAGGCACTAAAATAACAAAGGAGACCAGGTAATAATGGGAATTCCCTTCCTCTTCCAGAGATTTTGTATGCTTCCTAACCTTGGGAACCCACATAAAGTTATCCTATGTTGGATCAAGGGAATGTGACATTAAATAGCCTCATCCAGATATGTCTGAAACCAATCTTCTCTGCTGACAGACACATTGTGAAATTCCTTCTGCTATTTTGATAAATCCTTACAGAGTGCACATCACCAAAATCTTACCAGAGAACGGAAGGAAAAGGCCTCAGCCATTGCTGTATTTGAATGTGCTGTCCAAATATACTGTGTCGGAAGTTTGACCCTTAAATCCCCCTGTTCCTGGCATTTGGAGGTCAAACCATTGGGAGACAATTAGGATAAGGTGAGGTCTTGAAGGTGTGGCCCATAGGTTGTTATTAGTGGGCTTAGAGAGGGTGACTGGAGTGATTTGCCTTGTCATGATCTCTGCCATGCTGTGGTGCAACAAGAATTGCCCTTGTCTGTGGCCCATCTGTTACTGGCCTTCCGATCTTGAAATTTCCAGCCTGCAGAATTTTGAACCAAGCAAAGGCCTGTTATTTTGTTGTTGTTGTTGTTCATTTGTTTTTAAATTATGTTACCTGCTTTTGAGTAGTCAGTTAAGCAACAGAAAATGAGCCAAGACACCTATGTTTGGTGACTTACCCCTACACTCACACACATTGTTGTCTTCTCCTCAATATACAAAACCTCCCTCTTCTGCCACACCGTGTCTAGGCACCCCATGAGACCCTTTGATATCTGTGTTTTGACCAGTTATAGTTCCCTGCAAAGACCTTCATTGGCTACAAAAAGAAGCTCTTTGAAGAGGGGTGAGCCACTTTCCTGTGGCTATTAGGGTGTGTATTTAGGATGCAGTTAGGAGTTGTGCTGGTTTAGCAAAGGCTTTCCTCTAAGATCCATGACTTCACTAACTCCAGGAAGTGGGGTAAGTTTCCCAGGCCAAAGTATGAGTTTCCTCCTGTTAAAAGGGCCGTAAGTCCAATTGGATAGCTGTTGGCTAATGACAAGATATGTATGCTTCTATTGTACTTTTAGGTGTATCTTGAGATGTTTGTCATTGTGTTTTATAGGTGACATGGCTGGATAGGACCAGTACTCTTGGTCTCTTTCCTCCCTTGGAAGCTTGCATAGCACCTTCTGGTGCCATGAAAAGTGGACTCTTGGAAGGAAGTGTTCTGTTAAGATTCCACTTGGATATTTTGGTTTAATAATTTTATCTTTTTTGAAAATTTCATACATGAGTACAACATCTATAACACTTCCATTCCTTGCTCTTCCATGTCCCCCCTCCCAAATTCATGATCTCTTCTTTAACTATTAGTGTTGAATGTCTATGCACATGTGCATATGTCTATACAACCTACTGTGCCAATTTGGCTTTGCTCTTAAGTACATGCATGTGTCCAGGGCTGACCACTGGGATTGGACAACTTCTGTGGGAGCTGGTCCTTCATGCTACCACTATCAGCACATCTAGGGGTGAAGGCATGTGGAATTTCCCCTGTGCATGTTGGCATGTCAGGATGGCATTGTCATTATGCTGATCTTGTTCAAGTAACCTTGTTGTTGAGACTTCATGGGTGTAGCTTCCCTGTCACATGTATAGGAGACATTATCTCACAACAGACATTCTGGTCTTCTGGCTTATACAGTCTTTCCACTCCCTCTCCCATGGTTTTCCTTGAGCCTTAGATGTAGGGGTTGCATTGGAGATATATTTTGACTAATTTTCCACTTAAAAATGACATGACTTCTATTCTTACCTATATAAACACTGCTTTTTTAATATCCACAATATCTTACATATAATTAGTTGTATGTTATAATAGTTTACAGTGACCATGACCAGTTTTTTTCTGTTTTATTGTGTTATTGCTTAATTTGGGGCTTCTCTCAAATGTTGAAGGGTTTGCTGTGTGTTTGTTGGAGTATTTTTATGTTGAAAGCTTTTCTCAGTCTGATCATCTGCTTACATATCCTAGGTTTTTAAAAACTTGATTAGAAAAAGAGAAAGTATGGGCAAGACAAGTTTTTATTTATTTTATTTGGTTTTGAGTTGGATTTTTTTTTCTGTGTAACAGCCCAGGCTGTCTTGGAATTCTCTTTGTAGTCCCGGTTTGGCCTTGTATGCCCAAAGATCCACCTGCCTCTACCTCCCAGGTGCTGGGATTGAAGGTGTGAACTAGCACACTCAACAAGTTTGTTTTTTATTTTATGTGTATGAATGATTGTCGGTTCAAATACCTGTGCACTGTGTGTGTGCCTGGTTCTCATGGAGGGTAAAGGAGAACATCAGATCCCCTGTGACTGGAGTCACAGATGATTGTGACCTGCTATGTGGGTGCCGGGAATTGAACTTGGATCCTCTGCCAAGAGTAGCAAGTTCTCTTAACCACAGAGTCATCTCTCCAGCCCCTGGGTATGGTGTAGTAATGAGTAATGTTGAAATTAATGGGGTTGGCATAATTTGTATATGGAGATGGAGTTTATTCTGGTTTGTGGTTTCAGTCTATGTTCGCTTGGTCTTGTTGCTTTTGGGTGCGTGATAAGTCAGCATATCATGGTTCTTGGTAGAGCAAGCTTCTGGGGAAGAAAGGGAGAGAGATTCCACCTCCAATCCTTCCTCTCTCCCCCTTTAGGGAGTTTCCTCAATGACCTAAAAGATTTGCCTTATTTTAGTATCCCTTAAGTTATCGTGGGCAATTTCTCTAGTCTCCCCCTGAGGAGAGTAGATCGAGAAGAAGGCATTTCATGTGAGCTTCCATTTTCAACTTCTGACCTCTTCTTCCCTGGATTTTGACCAAAGTCTTGAGTATTTTCCATTTAACATCTTCTGAGAATAAGCTATTGATTGATGATTGATTGATTGATTGTGTGTTTCCTGGAATGAAGAAGCAGTCTAGGAGCAAACCACTTCACAAAGAGACTTTTAACTGTTTCCTTTCTGTATGTTGTGAGCTGAACTTTAAATTCTCACAGCTCTTATGTTAAAATACCTCAGCATATGATTAGCATTAGAAGTAGGATCATCAAAGAATTAATTATGTTATAATGAGTAACTAAGATGGGCCATAATTTAATATGACTAGTGTCTGGGTGCAGACAGCTTTAGAGGAAGACAACGAGATGACATGAAAAGCAGTTGACTACCTGCGAGTGAAGGACAGGGTCTCAGAAGAAATAAATTTTGATGATACATTGGTCTTGGAATTGTAGTCTCCAGAATTATAGGATATTTAATTTTCAAGTAAGTCATTGTATTAGCTTTCTGTCCTTGTAACGAAAAGCTGAGATAACAATTTGCATATGAAGGTGGAGTTTATTTGGGTTTGTGGTTTCAGTCTGTGGCCACTTGACTTTATTGTCTTTAGATTATGACAAGTCAGCATACCATGGTGCTTGGTAGAACAAGTTTCTCAGAGAGAGAGAGGTTGTGGGAGGGAGAGAGAAACTATTTCACCTACAATGTTTCCTTTCTCCCATTTTAGGGCATTCACTTAGTGACTTAAAAAAAAATAATCCTGGCCCTGCGGTGGAGGTGCACGCCTTTAATCCTAGTACTCGGGAGGCAGAGGCAGGCGGATCTCTGTGAGTTCGAGGCCAGCCTGGTCTACAAGAGCTATTTCCAGGACAGCTAGGACAGTCACACAGGGAAACCCTGTCTCGATAAAACTAAAAACTAAAAAAAAAAAAAAAAAAAATCCTCCTACTGGATTCCAAATATTAAGGATTTCTACCACCTTCAAGTAGAGCCAAGAAACACCTTCAAGTAAGCCTATGACACATGAACCTTTGGGAGGAGCATTACACATCTAAAGTGCAGCCAGCATCTAGTCAGCTGGACATCAGTATGGCAGCCCAGGCTAACAAACTCTGGCTTGGGCCTTTAACATTGCTCTTGATTTTCATGAAATCTGCTTTCTCCTAATTCTACAGCTAACAAAGGCTACATAGAATGAACTCTCTCTGTGAAGCACTGTGGCAGAGTCTACTGACTCTCTCAGTCTCTGCTCTTTCATTCGCTTGCTATGTTTCTCAAATTCGCTGAATTTGAAAAGATTTCTTTAAGTCTTCCTCCCATTCTCTTTGTCTGTTGGGGTTTTATGCTTTGAATAGTTCCTTTACTGCCATCTTAATGTGTTTTCGTGAAGAGGGAGAAGTTATAGATGGGCTTTAACTGAAACTATTTTTCTGAATTCTTTTTTCTTCAGCAGTTGAAAGCTCTGACATGACAGAGCTTTGAAAGCATTTTTGCTGTACGTACTCGGTCTGGATTTGTTGCTTTTCAACTCCAGATGAAACATCTTTGCCTTGGTTTGTGGCAGGAACTACAGCTGTAACCATCTCCTTTACTAGATGAATGGGCTCTGGAGAGGGGCTTGTAGAGAAAGAGCAGGCTCACCCCTGTCCTCCCAGGTCCTATGACTACCGGTGGGATAAGGTTCTGGGTTAAGTGTGTAGAATCACAGTGACATGAAACATTCAGAGAGTGTGGCAGGCTCCACAATAGCAAACTCCTGTTGCATCTTAGTGCCAGCCTAATAGAAATGGGCTCCCTGAGTTATGAGAATGGCCCCAGACAATATGTAGATAAATATGCAAGGGTGTACCCAGGCACAAGGCTCATGCTGACTCCTGTTTTGATACATTCCTTTCTCCTTTAGTTGGCAATCCCTTGTAAGTAAGTCTTTCTGTTAAAATTCCCTGTTCAAATTAACAGCATGGTTTCTGTTTCCTGCCTGGACTCTGGGCGTTGCAATGGCACTTTAGACAAACATGCGACTTGTTTGATGGGCTAGCAGACAAGATGTTGCTCTGAATTTGAAAATTCTGGACAGCAATGTTGAGGGAGGGAACGACAGAGACACAATGAACACAGCTCTAAGCAATCAATTGTTAAGCCCACTAACATTGCAGGCAAGACCTTTTTCTGTGTGTAGAAGGAAGTATGGGAAAACATTTGATAGAAATAGAGAAGAAAAGGAAAGAAAACCCTCTCCTTGTCAATTATAAAACACAAGGACTGTCCTCTAGTTACCTATTGAGTAAAATGCTCACATTTATTTTAGCACAATTTCCTCAAGATCTTCAGGCAAATTTGAGACTGATTCAAGGTGCATGCTTCCTGTGGAGCCTGTGATGAATATTTTCTAGGATGACAGTCCCACTCCTCCCAAACTCTCTCTAGGTAAGGTACATTGCAATTCATTAGCTTTCTGTTTTCTCAACGGTTGTCGCATTCTTGACTCATCTCCCAGAGATTATCCCCATCATCGTTATTGGAGATTTGGGTGTCTGCAAATTCTTCAGCGACACATTTACAGGCTGCTTTTCCTTTGTGCTCACAGATGGCTAATCGCAATTGTACCACATATTTTACTAGCTGAATTCTCAGAGGGTAACCTCTTTGCCAGGGTTTTATTTCCACAATACATTGTCAATTCTGTGAATAGACGCTATGAAGAAAAACAATATAACAGAGAGGGTCTATCCCTATCTTGCCCCAAAGACATGGCGGTAGCACGTTCTGAAAACTGTAACTGGGCTAGAGACATTTCTGCCAAGTTCCCTGTGGCAGGATGGGGAGGGCAGCGAGGGGAAGGAACATGCTCACGGGCAGCCCTGATGTAAAAGTGTCAGCAGCTGGCAAAGCCTTTGCCCTCACTGCTCATCAATTTTCCTCTTCATTATGATACAAGCAGGGAAGGTTGAAGGGTCAAGTGTTTGAGGTGATGAATGAAGATGGAACAGTAAGCAGAGGACGCCTTATTGCTGGTGTCAGATTTAAACCTCTACAGGGGAAAAGGGGAGGGGGGAGACTTATTTTTTTTTCTATGCTGGCTGAAGTTGAGAGTTTTTAGGGACCTGTATCATCAGTTGAGCAATTTCTATTCCATGCCAAATGGATAAATCTGGGGTATAAAAACTAAAAGGACTTCCTGATGGGATGAATAAGGTGAGTAAGGCCCAGAGAGTGACCAGAGAGGAGTTTTTCCTAAGTAATTACAGGAATGAGGAATGTTCATTTGATGAAGATATGTGGGCTAAGCTAAAATAGAAGGTTTCATAGAACATGCCTAGACTAATAGATGTTCTTTGAATATTGTGGTGGTTTGAATAGGAAAAGCACTCATAAGCACATGTGTTTAAATTCTTGGTGCATAGAAAGTGGCACCATTAGAAGGTGTGACCTTGTTGTAGTAGTGTGGCCTTGTTGGAGGAAGTATGTTACCATGGAGATGGACTTTGAGGTCCGATATGCTCAAGCTACACCCAGTGTGACACACAGTCTTCTGCTGCTGCCTGTGGATCAAGATACAGAATTCTCAGATTCTTCTCCAAGCACTATGTCTGCCTCCACACTGCCGTGCTTCTACCATGAGGATAATGGCTAAATTTCTGAACTGTAAGCCAGCCCCAATTAATGTTTTCCTTTCTAAGTGCTGTTGTGGTCATGGTGTCTCTTCCACAGCAATAGAAACCATAACTAAGACAAGCATGCTGAGTTTTAGATTCCTTGGTGGCCTTTACAAGCCATGTTTGTACTTTCTATAAAGCTTTATAATCCAAAAAATGTATGTTGATGTTTTTATAAAATTCCTCTACATTTAGGACTGACTGACAATATATTCTATATATTCCTGGGACTACTACATTCTTTTATTTTTTTATTATACCTTAAAAACCCCATTATTTAGACACTGTCTGGTGACAAAGCACTATAATCCCAACTCTTTGAGAGGCCAAGGCTAGAGGATCAGAAGTTTAAGTCTTTCTGTGCTACAGAGTAAGTTTAAGACAGCTTGGTGAACTTGATGAGAACCTGAGTCAAAGCAGTCAAAATGAAACCCCTAATCAAAAAGCAACAACACACAAAATAAAACCAACCAATGAGCAGAAGTAATCACAATGTCATTTAGAGTGTTAATCCCTTACTGAGCTAGCAGCGGAGCTGGCCGTAGAATTTGGAGGACTTTACTCACTCACTTTGGAAGAGTTTGGGATTCTAATCTGAGCTCTTGTCAGTGCTAAAATTCCTTCCACAATTAGAAAACTCTTAGGAAGCTGTGAGCCCAACAATGCATTTGGATAAAAGCAGGATCTTGTTTTCATGTAAATGAGGTTTCATAAATAAAAAATGAGGGGGAGAAGTGGACTCAGTGCCAAGCTGTAGAAGAGTAGATTTTCTAAGCTCCAGCAGTTTTATAAGGAATTGTTTTCTTGTTTGCATATGCTAGGATTGCTGGGGAAAAGCAGATCCTATGATCATGTCCGAGGAGTAGACTGTCAGCTGTGAACCAAATATATAGATGCATATTATTGGGACCCTGTCTGAATCCATACTCCTCAGCCTGGGAGATGAGGAGTAGCCAGGGAGCCATTAGTACTTGCTGAGAAACCAATACTACAAATGTGGAAGAAACCTGCACACAATGCCCCATAAACAACCCATTACTCACCTGTGCTCTCTGAATCAGCATTCTGTGCACTGGCATAGATATCCTGTAAATTACACACTTGTAAATTACCCATTAATAACACCTGCCAATAGCAGCATAGAGGCAGACAATGCTGCCCTTTCCCTCTGCCTCAGCTCCATAGAAGCTTACTTGTTTTGTTTTTTTTTTTCTCCTTTTTTTTCCCCACTCAGGCCTAAAGAACTCATATCAGCCACTGTCGGGCTTGGTAGTGTTTTGATGTTTGCTCTGGTTTATCCAGATTGCCTCTCTGATCTATTGTTAATAGAAACTTCAGCCTAGTGGCATGCCAGGAACCATGCTGGACATTTGGTACTAGAGTGCTGAAAGGGACAGTCCCCACTAAAGGCATTGTATTAGATAACTTTTTTTCTCATTGTACCAAAATATTTGAGGATATGTAATTTATGAAGAAAATGAATTTATTTTGATTACAGATTTGTAGGCACAAGCATAAGACTGAGTGGCCTCCTGGTTCGGCCTCCGATGAGTAAACCATCGACTAGACTACGAGGAAAACAGAACCACCGTTTTTCCCACCCAACTGAATAATCATGTTGTGGGAAAGGAACACACCACGAGATAAGAAAGTGGGTGAGGTCTCACTCTCCGGTGGGCCCTAGGCAGATTCCTGAGAACGACATTAATCCCTCCCAAGGACATTGCTCTCAATGACTTAATTGCTTGTCAGTTTTCTGAAAACTGATGGAATGTTTCTGCCCTCATTGCTCTGAACTCAGAATTATTTTCTCACTCCTTGTGCTGTTGCTTAAGTAATACAGCCAGCTTCTACTTTTGCGAGTCATGGCCCTTTCCCTGGTTCTTCACATAGCCAATAGTGTGGTAATTCAAGCAGCTACCATGGTGCTCCACTGGGCTAGCGGAGAGCTCTCCAATGGCTAGCTGTCACGGTCTTCACTCAAATCCACAGGGCAAGCAGCATTTCTGTTTGATCTCCACTTTCTCTCCCATTTTGCATCTTTGTTCCTATGCCCACTTTTTCTCCTCTCTGTCTCTCATATGCCCGGCTCATCCTCATGTGAGAAACTTTACATGCTCTTCTCTGTACGTGGCATGCTCTACCCAGTGTTTCCTGGGGTTGTTCCATCTCTCGACAGCTCTCAATTTAGATGTCTATCTGCAGAGAACCTTTTCTTGACCTCCTCTCAAACTCTACCATCCATCTGAGTTGACTCCCTCCTAGTTTGTACCACCTGCTGAGGTCATCTCATTTGCCTAGCACCTTCCTAGAATGTATTATCGACTCCACTAGGGACTTGAGTCTCTGTGGTACACCCATCCCTGGCCATCGTGAGAGCACAATGAAGTTTTGCACACCCTTGTTTGGTGTGTGGAGATGGCAGGTACGAGAGATGGAAGAGCACTGAAGTCATGGTTCCTCAATAGTGGACGCTGCGATGGCAGTGGGAGGTGAATGGCAAAGCTGAAGACAAAGACAGACTCTGCAAAAGCCATTTAATGTCTCTGCGATGTCAGTTCTCCACTCATAAACTAGTATTTCCTATATTCAACTCAGGGTTCATACGGGGTGAGGAAATGTGCTCATAGATATGAGGCCCTTTAGATAACTACAGAATGACCCCTCACACATTTAACTTGAATGTGTCTGTAGAGTCCAGGTTCCGGGAACTCAGAGAATGAAAAGCATATATTCTTTCCCCTCAAGGAATCTACTGTCTGTTAGAGAAGAGAAACAGAAAAAGCCATAAAAATGTTTTATGGTACTGTTATTTCAGGCTCTCCCAGGCCTAGTATCTAACCTCTGGTTGTTTGTTATCACAGGGTCTGGATTCATTTTGTTTCTCTCCTGGGCTGCAACCGTCTCCAGTTTTACATGGGTCTTCATATCTTCCATGTGACCTATAGGGTCTCTGCCAGCTCCTGCTCTCAGGGGGCACTTGGACTGGAAGATTCAAGGTTTTTTTTTATTTTTTTTTATTTATTTTTAACTGAGACCTCGAAATCCTGGACCTCCCAGCTTTGAAACTTGACCTTCTTCCTAGGTCAGGTAGTGTCATAGTTTGTCAACTTATCCCAAACCTAGATATACCTGAAATTAATGAATCTCAATTGAGAAATTGCACTCCACTAGACTGGCCTGTGAACATGCATTTTTTTCTTTTCCTTTTTTTCAATTTCATATTTTATTTTTTTAATTTAATTTAATTTTATTAAAATTTTTAAATTTATTTTACATACTGACCACAGTTTCCCCTTCCTTCTCTCCTCCTGTTTCCTACCCCTGCCTCCTATCTAACCGCTTCTCAATCCACTCCTCCTCCATTTCCATTAGGAAAGGGGAAGGCTTCCCATGGGCTTTAACACAGCATGGCATATCAAGTTGAGGTAGTACCAAGCTCCTCCTTCTGCATCACTGCTGGGCGAGGTAATCCAGCATGGAGAACAAGTTCTCAAAAGCCAACTAAGCGCCAGAGGCAGGTCCCTGACCTCACCGCTAGGAGCATTACAAACAGACCAAGCTACACAACTGTCACACACATGTAGAAGGCCTAGGTTGGTCCCATACAGGCTCCCTAACCTGCTTAGAGTCCATGTGTTCCCACAAACTTAGGTCAGCTGTACTGGTGGGTTCCTCTGTCATGACGTTGACTCCCCTGGCTCTTACAATCCCTCCTCCCTTTCTTCTGGAGGAATCCCAGAGGTCAGCCCATGACTGTGGATCTCTGCATCTGCCTCCATCAGTTACTGGGTAAGGGCTCTATGATGACAATTATTAGAGTAGTCATCAATCTGATTACACTAGATGGCTAGTGCAGGCACCCTCTCCACAATTGCTAGGAGTCTTAGCTTGGGGTCATCCTTGTGGATTCCTGAGAATTTCCCTGGCATCAAGTTTTTCCCTAACCCTAAAATGGTTCCCCCATCAAGATGTCTCTTTTCTTACTCTCCTTCTCAGTCCCACCCCCAACCAGCCTCCCACGCCCAACCTGCTCCCTCAAGTTCTTATCCCACCAAATTCTCACCCCACCCCCAGTTTATAGAAGAGATCTCCATGGGGGCCATTTCATAGTTGCTAAATTATTTAGAAAGACCTAGTCCACTCTGAGCAGTACCACCTCTATGCAGTTGAGCCTGGGTTGTATTCGATGAGCTAGTTGTATTTAATGAGCAAGCCAGAGGGAGCAGACCAGTAAATTGCAGTCCTCCATGGTTTCTGCTTCAGTTCCTTCTTCCAGGTAGGGACCTTGTCTCCTGTTCTGATTTCCCTCCGTGATGGACTATCACCTGTAAGCTGGAATAAACCCCTCTCTCCTCCTAAAGTTGCTTTTAACCACAGTATTTATCACAACAGAAAAAGAACATTAGGATAGAAATTGGTACCAGAGGCTGGGAAATTGATTTGATGGACCTGACCATGTTGTTTTTGGAGAGGATTGTGGAAGGATTTTTTTTGAGCTTTGGGCTGTAAAAGTCCATTGAGTGATCAGAGCTTAATGAGTTGTTATGGGAGCTTTGAAGACAGGAATGTTGAAAGAGGTGCCGAGGATGGAGACCTGGCTTGTGAAGTTGCAGAGGGAAGGAAAGAATCTCTCAGAGCTGTTCACGTTGTATTATGGATTCAGAATCTGTGGAAATGAAGACTTGACTTTACTGCTATAATTGATGCTAGTTAGCTGGGGCAGAAGAATTATCTGTGATTAAGAAGAGACCAGCATCACTGAAGTAAAATCTTCTGAGAAGTTTTTCCTCAGGTTGCATGTTAAGCTGGCAGCTGAACTTGGCATGTTTAAGAGTCTCCGAGGTGGTACTGGTTTTGGCAATATGACTGGTTTTGGCAATAAGAGACTTTGTATCACATGACATGCTTGAAGTCCTTGAAAAGAGGCCAGGAGAGACCATTGGTGGAGGCACAGCCTCAGATGCAGTGGAGACCCCCCGCATGTTGAAGATGTCAGAACTGTAGGATGACCACTGAGGACAGCAGCAATTGTGAAGTAGAGCCAGCTTGAGCCTATGAGATAAGCTTCTTCTCTCTCTGTCTCTTTCTCCTCTGTGTGTGTGTGTTTTGCATCTGTGTGTGCAGGCACCTATGCACTGTAGGTGACAGAGCTGGAGAAGTGGGACTACCCAAACCCTTCACAGTCCAGAAGATCATGAGTGGCTTCTATTTGCCAGGTTGAACTGTTTGCATTGCTAGATTTGTTTTGATTTGAATGTAACTGCGCTGTGGTTTTTCCTTTTTGAAATAAGAAAGTATATAACTCATCTTGGATTTTATAGGTTCCCAAAGATAAGAGATTTTTGATTTTTAAAGAGACTTTGGGCTTTTATTTTTTATTTATTTAAATATTTAAATTATTTATTTTTATTTATTTATGTTTTATTTAATTTTTTTCATGCAGTGCATTTTGATCATGATTTTCCCTTCCTCCAAACTTCCTCCCAGGTCCTCTTCAGCTCCTCACCTACCCACTTCATGTCTTTTCTCTGTCTCTCTCTCTCTCTCTCTCTCAAAAAAAAATCAAAAATATACAAACAAACAAAAACCCATAAGATTAAAAAAATACCAAAACAACAAAAGAAGGAAAGGAAAACAGACTGGGGGTAGGGGTTGTTTTGTCTTGTTCCATGACTCTTGACTATGAGACCAGCCCTGAAATGTGATTAATATACCTAATGACACTCCATTGGTGAAAACTGATTTTTCTTTTTCCAGGTATCAGTGGCAAATAACCTCTTGGTTAAGGATAGGACTTAGTGTCCACTTTCCCTTTTTCATGTTGGGATTTTGTCTGGTTTGAGCCTGGGCAGGCTCTGCCTGTGCTACCACAGTCTCTGTGAGTTCATATGTGCTCCAATCCTGTTGTGTCTGGAAGACTGTTTGTCTCTGAAGTCATCTACCACCTATGACTCTTACAGTCTTCCCACCTCCTCTTCCATATAGATTCCTGAGGGTTGATGAAGACATTCCTTATGACAGAGCATTCCAACATCTCTTTGCATATTGTCCAGTTTTGAGTCCTTGTATGAGTACCCTACTGCTAGAAGCTTTTTTGAGTGGTGCACTGATCTGTAGTATAGGAATATGTCGTTAGAAGTCATTTTATTGCCATTTTCCTTTAGCAGAATGACAGTAGTAAGTTTCCCCAGGCCCGTGACCTATCTAGTCTCAGTTTCTTGGCCATTTTGCTGTGACCCTGACTCCTTAATTTATTCATGCTTCCCCTTTGACCACCTCACTCATTTTCCCCTTGTTTAAAGTCTCTTTTCTTTGCCCAAGTTTGATCTGAAATAGCTTGAGGTTTTGCAAATGATTGTGTCCTTTGTGCCTGAGGAATGTGTTTTAGGTTCTCTGACTCCAAGGGATAAGCCATTTTCCCAGAATTCCTTGTTTCATTCCATAAATGTATTCATCCCTATGATTACTTTTGGTTCAGTACAGCTTGTTTTGACTGTGGACCTTTGGGATACTCATCTTTTACCTTTTGCCTCCATGTACATACTTGGCATCCAGAGAAGATCGTTGTTTGTGAACAGGGTGCTCAGCAGGCTCTTTGCTGACTTCAAACCCATCTCTGCTATTTATTGTCTGTAGGTAAGATGTTATTTTTTTCCATTACTATAAAACCAACTGGGACAATGCATCTGCCTTCAGAACCATGGGGCAAAGAGCGAAAAAATGTCGTGTCTCAAGGTTAGATTTCCAATGTCAGCAGTGCTCAAAGCCCTTGCCCCTTCATTTCTCTTTATTGGATAACTGAAAGTCTAAGTATTATTCTCTTTATTGGATAACTGAAAGTCTAAGTATTATTCTCTTTATTGGATAACTGAAAGTCTAAGTATTATTCTCTTTATTGGATAACTGAAAGTCTAAGTATTATTCACTCTGTTTATGTTTTCAGCTCAAGATTGGAACTGTAGCTGGCTTGAGGGAGGAGGTGGCATCTGTGGTGACAGATGAAGAGCAAGAGGGTAGGATTAGATGCAAACAAGAAAAAAAATTTAAGCTAATGCTTTTTTCAAAGATTTACAACATGCCCACTCAATAAACCTGTTATTTATTGCTCAAAGCTGATTTCTTTGGGATGATTACTCTGGCATATAGTCTATAAGTAATGTCAACTTAACAGAATTGGAAAACTTTAGGTGAGGGGACCTTGGAGAGTAATTGCTTTGTCTAGTTCATCTGCAGGATTGTTCCTGGTGGGGGTGGGGGTGACACACAGAGGAAGAAACCCTCTTTGGAAAGTTGTGGGCATGTGAAAGCTGTCTTGAATCTGTGACCTCATCTGTTAAAAATCTGTACCTTCTAGCTAATGACGCCTACTTCTGATCAGCTCTTTGCTGCACACAATCTTTTTGCCCCCTTCTAACAATACCTAACTATCAATTTGTCAGAGTGTTGATCAATAGTTCTTCTTTTTATAAATATGGTGTGTGCATGCCAAAGCATTCCTTCCATAATTGATAACAATAAAATTTGGTTACCTGTGGAGATCAGAGACATTGAAAAAGTCCCAGGGAAGGTACAAGATGGTACCAGCAGGTTAGTCACAGTGCCATCTGCTTTCTGGTTCCCTTGCCAAGGCTGCACCTGTTACCCAGAGACCCCACCTACTTTTGGGGACTGCCTGCTCCCCAGGCCTTCTCTTGATGCTTTCTTTAAATAGGAAGAAAAGTTTCATCTCAGTTGGTGATGCCTCTCATTTAGAAAAGGTGGCATTTTGTTCAGATTTTCTGCTTCTTCTCTCTAGATAGATTGTGGCAATTTTTATTGTTTAAATAGTGCGTTGACAAAAGCCATAGCCCCGCCATGCAAGTCAGAGGCATGCTAAGGACAGTCTTTCTTCTTTTCAGATGTAGACTCATGTTTCATTGGTTCAGGATCTGGTAAACATGGTAGGAGCTCACTCAGCATATCCAGAGCACCAGATGACCTTTTCATCTGCACCTGGAGAAGAAATTCTCAGGTAACCATTGCAATACACTGTTGGGAAATACTTTTGGCAAATGGCACCATTAATAGCATCATTTGAATGTGACACATTAAAGTTGATTCCTTTGACACCTCTATCTCTGTTGTTTTAATTTGTTTGTTGCTTTTCAGAGCTGAAGACTGAACCCAGGGTCTTGTACTTGATAAGCAAGCACTCTACTACTGAGGCAAATCCCCAACCCTTCTCATTCTGTTTTTCTCAACATCACAAACTAGTTGATAACTGTCTGCCTTTATGTAGATCAGTGAGTCTCAACCTTCCTAATGCCGCAACTCTTTAATACAGTTCCTCAAGTTGTGGTTACTCCCAACCATAAAATTACTTTCATTGCCACTTCATAACTGTAATTCTGCTATTGTTATGAATCATAGTGTAAATATTTGTGGTTTTCATTGGTCTTAAGACTATCCCTGTGCAAAGACTGTTCAACCCCAAGGGGGTCATGACCCATAGGTTGAGAACCACTGGTATAGACAGACTCTTGTGGAAGAATGCCAGAGAAATGTGTAACTGTTGGCAGAGGCTGTGTGTTCCCAGCCACCCAGACCCAAAATGATCACAAAGAAACTATATTAATTAAAATACTGCTTGGCCAATCACTTAAGCATACTCCTAGCTAGCTCATATATCTTAAACTAACCAAAACACTGTTAAGCATATTGCTAGCTAGCTCATACGTCTTAAACTAACCCATTTCTATTATTTTATATAGGCTCATGGTTTACTGGTAAGGTTCTGGGGCCTCTGTCTCCTTTGGCAGCTACATGGCATCTTCCTGACTTCACCTACTTTCTCCCAGCATTAAGTTTAGTTTTCCTGTCCAGCTCTATTTTGCCACATGCCAAAGTAGCTTCTTTATTAACCAATGATAATAAAACATATTCACAGCATACAGAGGGAAATCCCACATCACCTGTCTAAATTATTTTTCTGTCTAAATAAAAGTTTAAACTTAAACATAGTAAAATTACATAAAACAAAACAGTAATCAAGCAAGAATTATAGTTATAATATTTATATCTACTTTATCTTTTATCATAACTAAGGAAAACTATAATTATAACTATCTATTCTTTAACTCCATCAAAGACCACAGAAGGATATATTACCTAAGTTAATATTGTAAGCAACTTCCAAAACTATAGAATTGACAGAGATATCTCATTGTCTGGACAGTCACCCAAAGTTCTTCTGTATCATTGCAGCATACGTGGTTAACCTACAGGCCCATAGTATCTGGCAGACTTTTCCATGAAGCAGGAAATTTGAAGATCTCTTATGCCTTGTACTGGTAAAGTTCATCAATTGCTTTCTTCTGAGTCCTGAAAAATGTCTGGCAGTTCTCTCATTCAGCCAGAACCCTGAAGGACTGTCACACATTTGAGCAACTTCAGTAGTCATTCTCCTATGGGTCCTGCATGCCCAGTTCGTATAATATACCATCAAGCATTCCAGGCAAGAATAGTTTCTTGCCCAAATGGCTAGCCTTGTCACATTGAAGGCAAATTCCATAATGAGTTTCTTTAATGCCACCAACCTCTTTGAAGTAATTGATGCTGCCAGGAGCAGATGAGTTTTATTGTTGTGAAAATTCCCAAGTTCTTAAACATTTTAAATGCCATATTCTGTTAGTCTTTGAAAAGTTTGAATAAAAGCTACCCATCTGCAATATATCGCTGTACATCTAGAAAACCTAAATAACCTTACTACAAGCTTGACTATTATAGACAACTATCTGTTAACATGTATTTTAATTATATATTACAGTTTTAAATGGGCTGCACAAACATAATATCTTAATCAAGAGCAGAAATATACATAAAACAAAATTGACCTTGTATCAATAGACCAAGATCCATACCAATGCAAAGTGTTCACCTCTATAGCATATCTCCCTTTAAATGCAAACAAACATTTATAAACATTCATTTTGGGGAATTTGGGCATTGTTCTCTAGACTACTTCCTTCTGATTGGGGCACTGTTAATCAGGTCTTTCATAAGGTACCCTGTGTGGTAGGTTCATCTCAGCCAGCAGTCCTGAAGCTGTCATGGATGTTGTACCATCTGGGCCATTGCTTCAGGGAGTCTTGTTTGATCAAACCATACTAGCTGATAAGGAATCCACAGCTTTCTATCTTCTGTGGAAACAAAATCAGAAGCTTTTTTTCCAAAGCAACATATCTTTAGACCCAAATTTTGAAGTCAAGATACCTTTAAAATATACATGTTGGTTTAGTTTAGCAGCCCGCACAATGAAATGTCTCTCTATACTTAGCTCATTCACATTCAAAAAATTCAAAGAAAACACAACAGTATACATAATCCAGGCTCTCTGTGTATATTATATCTTTGTATGGCTTACTTTTCTCACTCTATTACTTTTTCTACAAGTTTAATATTCATTTTATTATCTTTACTCCTGTAATTTATGACTGCTTATACTCTTTTATATTGTAACTGTCTATATTCTTTTCCTCTTTCTCTCTCTCAAGCCTACATACATTTATCCAACACTATGACCCATTTAGAGGTCTTTTCCATCTGAATTTGTCTTTATTGCATGTGTACCTGTAATTATTTTTTGACAAGGAGCGCTTTTTTTTTTCTCTTTAAATGCTTAAGCAGGCATGGCTAGGACCAACTCCATGGCCCTGTCTGTTGGCTCTTCCCATTCCAACATGGTGGAGCCATGTTGTTTGTCTCTGACAGCTATGCATACTGCCCCAACTCCAGGATCACAATGGGTTTATGTCACCAATAAGCAATTTGTAACATACTGCTCATAGACCGCATTTAAGTGCTCAGCCTCCTGAAAGAGCCAGAGCTGCTCATTCAACTAGCATGAACCAGGAAGCCGTCCCCTAAAGAAACCACACAGCCTTTGACACCAACACTGATTCAGGAAGGAGCTTAAAGGAGCTATGATGCCCCCGCTCACTGCCAGCAAACAGAGCCCATCTGAAAAAAAATGCAACTACCAAGAAGCTGTGCTAAACTCCATTCTTTTGTGTCTAGAACTCCCTTCCAAGCTCTCTTAGGTTTTATGTGGATGTGGTTGGCCCACATTGGCACACCAATTTGTAGGTGAAGGCTACTTGTTCATTTCCCTGCTACCCAGACCCAAGATAATCACACAGATACTATATTAATTAAAACACTGCTTGGTCAAACACTTAAATGTATTGTTAGCTAGCTCTTACATCTTAAATTAACCAATTTGTATTATTTCATATAGGTTCATGGTTTATCAGTAAGATTCTGGGGCCTCTGTCTCCTTCAGCAGCTACATGGCCTCTCCCTGACTCAACCAACTTTCTCCCAGTATTCAGTTTAGTTTTCCTGCCTATCTCTACTCTGCCACAGGCCAAAACAACTTGTTTATTAACCAATAACAATAAAACATATTCAAAGCATACAGAAGGAAATCCTACATCACCTCCCCTTTTCTGCCTAAATAAAAGAAAGGTTTTAACTTTAACATAGTAAAATTACATAAAAAACAGTTATCATGTAAGAATTATAGTTATAACAGTATCCTCTCCCAGAGAACCAAATTGAGAAACTGTTGGTAGAGATGGGAAATAGCCTGTATTTTACTGATATAGCATCATACATTATTGGGACATTTTTCTATGTGGCTTTAATTATTAAAAAGTAATTAAAATCCAGGGTCATAAAAAACAAGTTTCTAATGGAAATGTGCATATGCAATGCTATGGTTTGTGTTTGAACTGAAGGTGATCTCCAAAAGTGATGTGCTGGGAGCTTGTTTTCTAGTATAGCAGTACTTGGTGATAATACTACCTTTAAGAGTCTTAGCCAGTGACTCTACTGAATAAGATGGACCCTTTTGACCAAAGCCCTATCCTAATAGCCACTGGGCTTCCTACTCCTACAAGCCATCTACCATATCCCTGTTACACATCACAATGGTCATGGGGCCACTGGCCTCTGTCATGTGTGTTGCACATATTCTACCATGCCTTTTCATGACTGTCATTTGATTTTGGACTTGTATTGACTATTGATACTCATCTAGTGTATAAAGATAATTTATTATTTGTATAAAAAAGAGTTTGGGTCTAGTAAGAGGTGATTGGACCATGGAGCAGTTAGCTTCATCAATATGATAATATTGGCTTGGACAAATGGGTCAGGTCTGGTAGGAGTAAGATTTTCAACAGTCAGTTGTTACAAAATAAACTACTCAATATATTTGTACTCTCTGTACATTGCTAATACTCGTCCAAATTCTTCATACATTGTAATGCAATCAGAACATCAGTACCATGGTCTTTGGACCTTCCAGCATCATGGGTCAAATAAATCTCCTTTCTTTATAAGGTACTTAGCACCAAGCATCATTGTGTTACAGCAACACCAGATAGATTGAAACAAGTAAATGTAAGTATTCATACTCCCCCCCCCCCGTTTTCAGGGGTTTCCTTTGCTGGTACCTATGAGGAGAAAAAATGTTTTCTCAACATGGCTACCTAAAGCTTTCAAATGCAAACAAGTTTGGGAAGGGTAGTGAAAGGGTGATAACTTGCTTTCAGGTAGTTCCACAAAATGAGAGAAGCTGCAGTCCTCCTATTTCTAGACAGGGTAAATAGATACAGAGTCCAGTTATAAACTTACAAGTGTTGTCTTAAAATCCACTTTCCTATGGGGATAAATGCCGCTTTTCTTCCTTTCTACAAATGCACAAAACAATCCTATAGTTTGCATACAAACATACCCATAATTATATATAGCAAGAAATTGCTTTACATATGGTTTGTTGGCAAAGAATCTGTTCCAAGTGTGGTTGGATGGTCATCTGTCCATCTATAACACATTTTCCCTACTTCAACTTTTCAACCTAGGCTATAGTTAGCACCACTGCTTCCATGGGTCTACTGAGTGGGCAGGGGGATTTTGAAGTGGAAATTATTCAGGGAGTAGAAGAAACATAAATTTTCACTTATATCTGATGCCTAAAATCTTTTCTCAGCACCGACTATGCATCTCTTTTTCCTA
Source organism: Ondatra zibethicus (assembly GCA_004026605.1). Classification (NCBI taxonomy): domain Eukaryota; kingdom Metazoa; phylum Chordata; class Mammalia; order Rodentia; family Cricetidae; genus Ondatra; species Ondatra zibethicus. The sequence continues at coordinate 16,672 of PVIU01001865.1, read as the reverse complement.
CTCCCTCAGAAAAGGAGCTTGTTTCTTTGGTAATGACACTCAAGATATGCACTGGTACTTTTATGTCCTTGACTTTGGATACTTGACTTTTCCTTTCAGATTACTATTGACTAAGTTTTATTTGTCTGGAACACTTACCAACTAGAGGCTTTCCCTGATTACAATGCAAATACAGACCATCTTCCCTTTTTATTAAATTATCTTCATTCAGATAAATGACTTAGGGCAGACTCTAGTCCAAGTAAAAGGGGTACTGTGGTCTGAATGCTTATATTAAAAGCTAATGATGGTAAAGTGCTTTGGGATATGATTAGATCATAAGGGCAGAGTTCTCATGAATGGTGTTATTGCCCCTGTGAAAAACATTCTGGGGAGCTTGTTTGTTCCTTCTGCCATATGAGGACAGCTATAAGGAATGAGGCTCTGTCAGACACTGACTCTACTGGAGTCTTGAACTTAGACTTCTTAGCCTCCTGACCTTTGAGCACTGAATTTCTGTTATATCATGAGTTTATGATATTTTTGTTATAATAATCCAAGTGAATTAAAATAAGTCTTTCTGGCTTAGAATTGTCTTTGATCGCCTAGAAAGTTTGTTGTACTTTCATATCATACTGAAAGATACCAGCTACTGTGTGGAGAGCCCTGTTACACTGTTTTACTAGAAATAATCATTTTAGCTTTTATTTATTGAGCCTTCCCTACAGGTCATATGCTCTTTTTAAGGTACAGCATGTTATTTATCAGGTTTTGGTTGTTCCAAAACACACACAATAGAAAACTTGCCACATTCTTCCTCCTCAAATTAAGTTGACTCTGATCCCTAGGCTGTATTTGGTGGTCTTGGAGAAGAGAAACTAAGCAATTTGTTAGTTTGTCTCTCTCCTGAGTGTTATATGGGAGAATGCAGTGCAGACAAAGGGGGTAACAAGACCTCTGTGAAACAAAGAGTGTGTTTTTGTTGTTGAAGATGGTCACTTCTTGAAGGACATGGAACTTTAGATATGAGTGCTCTTGGTGGCCTGGCTTTCACCTTGCCTCACCTGGTTGGAGGCCTTCATTGCTGCTGTACCTGCACAGTTAGTACTTATGATCCAGGCTTTTTGGTTTTTCCCACACTGGTTTTCATGTGAAATTCTGCCACTTTGGGGCACCATGTACTCTCACTCTTAGGCAAAGTACAAAACTGGCATCCTATTTCAATTTTAGGCCACTCAGGTTCTTTGGAGTTGAGTGACTCCTAGTCACTCCCTAGCCTTCCTATTCTAGGAAAATCAATTTAACTGCATGTGGTTGCTAGATTAACTTGGCAGCTCATGGAGTGTTCAGATACTCCATTGAACATTACTCATGCTCATGAATGAGCACTTTCATATTAGTGCTGATGTTTTAGTTGGTAGACTCAGGAATGCATACTGCCCTCTCTAATTGGGTGGACCTTGTTAAGTTGGTTGAAAACCTGAATAGAACAAGAAGTCTGACTCCCTGTTGAGCAAGGTAGTATTCTTTCTACCTCACAGACTTCAGGCTGGGACACGGAGTTGTTCTAGCCTCCCATCTCAGACCTAAACACCGGCTCTTCACTGTGATCCTGCCAGCCTTGAGTTGGATCTGCATCATCCGGCTCCTAGGTCATCATTGCTTCAGAGATGGGAGGACCTAGAGCTGCTGCTCCAGATTTCTCACGGCAGGCTTTGGAATGTGCCATCCTCCACTATCCTATCAGCCCGTTGCTTATACTAGATCTTTCTGTATACACGTAGTTTCTGTTTCTTTGAAGAATCCTGATTTATAAGTGGACTAGACTTTGAAGCACAAAGGCTTATTTGAAGTCATTTCCCAGGAAATGGCAAACAGATATATATGTCTCCTTTTATCCTAAATGAGAAAAGTGGTGTGTGTGTGTGTGTGTGTGTGTGTGTGTGTGTGTGTGTGTGTGTGTGTACGCACGCACACATGCAAGTGCAGAGTATAGTTTTCCAGAACCAGGATTTGTCTAAAGTTTGATACTAAATAATGTTTCTTTCATCCATTTGTAAACCTCTAAGAGTGGTGGAAAAGGTGGTAAGAGTTTTCAGTGCCCCATCACCCACACAGTTTACCTCCAATCCCGTGATATTTTGCAGGGGAAAGGACTAAAGTGTTTTTTTTTTTCAGATGAGAAAATGAAGGCCTTTGATGTGTCAGCTAGCCTCCCTAAATGAAATCCTATTGTCAGTGTGAAGTAAGGTGGTGATTCGGAGGCTGGCTCCTCACCCATGGCCTAGACTCCCCAACACATTGCCTTGTGTCCATCTCAGTACATAAGACTAGGCCACCTTTCAGCTTCCAGGACAGTCTTGACCGACACTGACTCTGACATATCCCAAATGTCTAATTTAGGGTGAGCTGGGGCACTTCATCTGTTCAAGTCCCAGGTGCCCACTACTCCCTGGTCATGGGGCATTCTCTCTTTATCTTCTGCTTCTTTAGACTTTCTTCCTCTGGTCATGAAACTCTACTCCTACGTTTTCACAGCCCAGTGTTCCACTTTGCCATCACCACTTTGGCCCTATGCCCTCTCTCGTGCTTTCCCAGCCCAGCACTCCACTTTGCCATCCCCACTTCAGCCCTATACCCTCTGAGTTAAAAGGACAGTCCTTCCGCTAACAAATCACTCTACTTATCACACCACTTTATCTTTAAAGGAGGTATGTGTTAATTATTATCGGCATTTGGAGACAATTATTTATTCTTTCCATGTTTAGTTTAGTTCTTTTCCTTCATGGTTCCTCACAGTGAGGGGCTCTGCCTTTTAAAATTATATGTGATATGTAATATATATATATATGCATATATACATGTATGTATGTAAGCATGTGTGTATGTGCACTTACGTGTGTGAGTGTGCTATATGTGCATGTTGCAAGTGTTTGTGCAGGTGGTGTTTGAGGTTGGGTGTCCTGCTCCATCACTCTCCACCTTGTTCTTTTGAGACAGGATGTCTTACTGAACCTGGGGTTCTACTGCTAGCTGGCACGCCCGAGTGATCCTCCTGTCTCTGCCTCTCGCAGGGCTGGTGACACAGACATGCAATACCTAGCTTTGTTTGTGAATGCTGGAGACCCAAATGGAGGGAACTTGGTCTTAATGCTTGCATAGTAGTAAATACTCTTATCCATATGGCCCCTCTCCAGCTGCAGACTGTCCTTTTCATTCACTGCTATTTCCTTAGCTTATAGAGAAGTGAGTGAACTACCATAGATGCCAATTGTCTCTAAAGGTCATGGCTTTCATTGTTTTATTTTGTAAAATTAGGGCAATATTACCAACTTCTAGCCTCATCATTAGGTAGTTATCATACATAGTTAGTTTGGTAGCTGCTGTGGTGATCACTGGCTACTTTTCTTTCTGACTTGTAAAAGCATGGAGATAAACATTTCACTAAATACATCCCTAGCAGCAAAGTGATCCCCAAAGCACTGCCTTGCTCATCTTGCTCTTTTTCCTTGGGGAAAGTAGATCACATTTCCTATTTAAACGTGATGTAACATCACCACAAAAGAAACTTTATCTGTTTAGAACTAGCCATCATTCTCCCTTTGACTTCTTGAAGCCTCCTCCCTGAGCAAGTGCTGGCTTTTACCATGGGTGATAACCTCCAATGTATTTCTGTCTGCCGCGATGATTAATGTATGTCTAGCAGATCAGCGAGGACTGATGCTGTTCCATTCTGCCTGTGATGGAAGGTGAGGCTGTCATGTCACCATCATGAGGAAGTTCGGACAGAGTACCGCTTGGGCACAATGGCAGGAGCTTGTTTCTACCAGCTGTGTTCTGTGCGGAGACCTCCACTGTCTACTGCCCTACCATAGCATCCCTACCTGCTTAGGGCCAAGGTGGCTTTGTGCTTTAATGCCTGGTTCCTCTACATCCTTGAACTCTCATAAATCAAAACCCAGCACAGCATGTAGAACAGAAAGCTAGGGCTTCTAAGGGTCTCCATGTGGTCTTACATGACTAATTATAGTAGAGGATTTAGAAAAGGCTTTGAACACATTTTGTTGGTTAAAATAGTGGCATTTTATTGGAGATCCTGCCTTTCCTCCACCACTCATGCCATAATTAGCAATCTGTGGTGTCAGGGTCATTTGTGTCATCTCCAGCAGTGTTGTGGAAAGAATCTAAAACCTTCTTATAATAATGGTGGTGCTGATGGGCCCTGCTAGTTAGGGAGCCTCATGGGCGCCCTGTGCCATTAATCACTTTAAATGCGGATCTATTTAGTCTTCTAAGAATAATGAACTAAGAAGACAGGTCGAAGACCTTCCTGGTAAGAAAGCATGTAGGCTGTAGACAGAGAACCCTGAGTTTAGCATTCGGAAATGGCAAGGTAGGTGAAGCATTTGTCCATAACTATGCAAACTTCAGCCTTTTTCTATAAGGTTCTACCCCCTACCATCCCTACAAACTATGATTTATACCTGTGTGTTCACAGGTGCCAAATGAGTCCCAGAAGACTTAACAGTACATCTGAAGTCACACACAGTTGCTAAGAGGCAGAGTCAGGGTTTCAATCAAGATTTAGAATCAAGATTTGTTATGCACAGAAAGCTCTAGACAGGGTCAGTCTTGCCTGGAGATGGCTGAATAAGTCCACATTCTAGAAGTTTTTTCTCTGAGCCTTTAATTTTTTCTGTTGTTAATAAATGTACAGACCAATTTCCCCACCTGAGCACCTAGAAGTAAAAATAGACCATTTTGCCAAAACCCCATGAACAAAAAGATTGGACCATTCAATTCTTTCTCTTTATCATTAGTTCAGCTTCTAAACTTGTCACCTTTATAGCCTATTGTATTAATAAAAGAAGTGAATACTGGTTGATACTGGCAGAGCAGTTCACTATGACATTACATAAACTGCTCCATGCAACCCTAGCAGAGTGCTATAGAGACACAAATTCATACTTTTCACCATCCCAACCCATAATCGTAACCCAACATCCATTCAAATTAAAGCTCCGTAAGTCTTTACAGGGCTAGGGGAAAAAGCTATGCTGCTTTTTACTGGCTGATTTATTGTTACCTGACAATATTGGGTATATTAAAATTTAATATTGGTGCTGTCTTTCCATTGTAAGTCTTGTGCTGAGGAGCCCAGAAATTATTTCTTTTTAAAGGGGACATTTATTGCACCGTATAGGCAGGTATGTCATTCCTTCCTGTAAGAAATCTGAGGAATATTTTTTCTTTCAGTATGTGAGGACTTTTGATTTGCACTTATTGTGTAAAGGAAGTGCACAGGAAGGGTGATTTACCTCTGCCATCAGCATAAATGATGCTCTGTTTGTTTCTGTGTTGTTTTCTAACACCTGCTTTCAACAGCACCTCACAGTTTACTAGGCAGAGAATTCAGCCTTTTCCTGTAAATGTCAGGGAGAGAGAACGGCAAAGTGGCTTTGAGTTTCAACCTAATGTTCAAATGGCCCTCAGTCACATGGTGGGGATAAGACAAGGCTGGGGGGGGTGCGGGCTCGTGTCACAGCTCCTAGACCCAGCAAGAAAGACTCTGAGGGGTATATGGCAGCCTTCTGATCCTTATAACGAAACAGTTCCCAGTACAATGTTGATTTTACATATTTAGGTTATCTCCTTTTCACAGGCTGTATTCCTGCTACCTATTTTCTCATTTTCCCAACTCTGACTCCATCCATGCATCCATTTGGTTTTTATCTTAAACTAGGTCTTGCAATGATGGCCTCCAATGTGCAGCCCCTCTGCTCTGTCTCCCAGGCTCTGGGGTTCCAGGTGTGTACCACTATGCCTTGAAATTTTCATCAACTTTTGAATGTATATGTTCATCTGTGAATATATTATGTAGGAATTATGACATTACAAAACTTTGTAGAGCATTCAACAAAACAGAGGACAGAAACCATTCACTTGCTGATTCTATGTCCATTCCACTTTTCTTTCTTAATTGCAAGAGCTGATTTTATTTAGAGAGGCACGATGCTTGCCTGAGAATTCTATTTTTCCAGACTCAATTTTGATCTGGTGCAGATATTTTGAATAATGGGGTGAAAACAAAGGATGCTCTGAAAACTAGGTCTGGGAAATATATGGTATGGGTCTTTTTCCCTTTGCTTCCTGAGTTCTGCTTCCCACTGGATTGTGGCTGGCTGGCTGGATCTCCAGCTCCCATGCTGAGTGAAAAGACAAATTTTAGGTACTGTAGTAAAGATGGCAGTAAGGCATGTCAGATGAAACCTGAGTGTCTGAGGGGCCACTCTTAGAGTCACACACCACCTGTTTAGAGTGCTCGTTAATGGGGGCAAACAGTTCTCATTTATTTTGGTACATACAAAGTCATGTTCTCTAGCATCTTGAGAAATTTCATTCCCATGGTGTGGATATACCCAAATAACCCTCTGGTGAGGTTCCTGTGTCAAGGAACTGGCTCACTTGCCAGCAGTCAAGGTTGGCTTGCCTTCCTGGAAGTGGATTCTACTGTGCCAGTCAATCCTCAAATGATGAAAACTCAGCTTAGATCTCTATGATCAAATGGAGGCCCTCAAGGAAACTAAGCTGTTTCTTCATATTTCACCTGTAGAAACTGAAGGAGTATGAATGTTCAAGGTTTTCCTAAGCTGTAAAATCAATACATGAACAATATAGACTATAGTATTAAGTGTATGTTCTTACATATGTATTTTGAATGGGTATATCAAGAAAATCATATAAAACTCGATTGATGTTTGAAGACTCTATAAATAAAGTCACTCCCAGAACTTTAGATCATTTGTTAAAAAAAAACCTCATAGTTAAATATGGTATGGACTTCTTTGCTTTCATCCATTTTTAATGACTATAGCAGATAAAAATCCTCATGAATTTCACATTCTACTAATCAGGCATTTTCTTAACAACCATATGGCAAGTCAGAATTAGACTGAAAACCACAATTTCCTCTCCTCTCTTTTATTACCAGACCTGGGCGGCTGGGTAGCCCATTGGATAGCAGATCACAAAGAACTAAAGATTCCCAGCATGCCTTTCTTTCTTTTATAATGACACTTGATGTTTCAGGAGCAGAAACCAGCCTTTGGAAAGGAGTGTGCTTTCCCAATTTCAAGTTCAATTTAATTCGAGAGAATGAAACTGCCTTCTCATTTAAAGAAAGGTACACATGGCCAGTCACCTGAGTTCTTGCTAAGTGCCAAGCTATCTTATTTGTCCAGACCCCCAGACCTTTTCCTGTTTTTCATAAACACTTGTGTTACTCTACCTTGGCTTAGCTTTAAAGAGGCCCCCACCTTCCTCTTCAATCAGGAGCTCAACTTCAGACCATTGGGTCCTAAGCTTCTGCATCATCCATTGCCCGCTGATCCTGGTTGCTAAAAGTTACTGGCACAGAGTGCAGAAACAAAAGGCATATATGTCTGCAACTTCCCTGAGCTATAGCTGAAACTTAGGTTTCAAGATCTGAGGATTCTTGACCAAGTGATTCTGATTAGCTATCTTCTTTACCCTGTGAAGATCTTGTCCGGTATGGGGATGTAGCAGGAGAGTTCTGAGGACTCTGTTGCAGCAGCAGCGAAACGAGCTGCAGTAGAAGGGGCTTCCTGGCATTGCTGCAACAGCTCCATGGTTGTCATAGCAACAAGGGTAACAGCTTATCCACAGGGAAGTTCATTAACACTCATGTCGGACCTCCCTATTTACTCCAAGAATCTAATTCTAACTACACTTAGTTGGTAAATATCAGCACCTTCAGCAGAGTAATGCCAAATTGTCCAGCTGAATTGACTCTAATTTTCCCGGTTAATTCACTGACTGTCCAATCACAGATATCACAACTACTTTCGCAGTGTTTTGAATTTCATCATGTCCCTTCTTCATGCCTTCTCTAAGCCTATTCACAGTCTCTTGATCTAAGTCTTGTTGTATTTTGGCTAAATTCTTCCTTCATCATCTTCTCCTCTCCTCCTCCTCCTCCCCCTCTCTCCCTTTGCCCCTTACCCTTCCACTTCTTTTTTTCTTTTTCTTCCTCTCTGCACCCTCCTCCACTTTCTCCTCGTTCTTTGGGAGAACTTTTGTAGTCAGTGATCCACAAACTTCTGAATATAGAAGGAATCATCCTTGGCTTAAGTATGTGACTTCCTGAAACACTCAAAATCGGTCTGTATATTCTTGCTGATCTGTTGTCAAGGTTACCTAGTGTTGTCTATAAATATGAACACTGACCAACTGGGCCAGTCAGGCAAATATATCAAAGAGAGAAATTAGGGCTGGAGATGGCAGGATCAAGTAGCTCTTTTTCTTCTGGCATGGCGAAGTAGTGCACCTGGGACTTTACCTCCTCTGTGAAATCATCCTTATCAGCTGAGTTGTCTGGTGGCAAAATCTGATTGGATGGATATTGCTTTGCTTAGAAATGGAATGGCATAGGACAGGGAAAAGCCTTGATAGGATACTGCTTTTGACAGACAGGTAACATAGAAGAATTATGTGTGAGACATCCCATTCATTGCTGTTAAAAGATAAGAATTTCTTGTTTCTTTTGCAAATGAGAAGCTTATTTCTAACCCCATCTCTATGCTCATACCATCTCCCTCCTTCCTCCCATCCCTCTTTGTCTTTCTCCCTCTCTTCCTTCCCCACCCCTTCTCTCTTTCTTTCTTTAAGACAGGGTCTCATTATGGACCTCAAGCTGGCCTGGAACTCATAGAGATTTTCCTGACTTCTGCCTCATGAGTACTGAAATTAAAAGTGTGGATAACCACACCTGGCTCGCATTAGCGATCTTAAAACATGAAGCATACGGTAGTGAGCAACTCAGATGTAATTTGCTCCTAACGTTGCATCAACTCCACTGAGCTCACTACGAAGTGAACATGCAGACCCAATGGCCTGTAAATAAACATGGTTTTTCTATTTCATCCATTTCATTTCACCAAAACTTTCCTTTCGTTGTCTGAGAAAATGAGCCCTAACAGAACAACAAATTTTAACTGACATTAAGGTGTATTTCTTTGTCACGTTTGTGAAAACCCAACGAGACAGGCATACTTAGTCATCTGGGTTGCTCTGGCATAAAACTCCTGTAACAACAATGAAAGTAACAAGGGTAACTTGTTATCAGTTAAAGTTCAGACTTTAAGTCAGTCTTGGACTGAGGTGGGCTTCTTTGTCATCTCTGCCCCACCCATCCAGTGAGCAGAACATCCAGTAGCTGTAGTGCGTAGAGAACACGTCAGCTGTACCTGCTGTAGCTAAGATGTTGCAAGAATCTCTTCCCTGACCTTAGTGCCTCTCTCATTTTCTTTGTGTATGTCTTTCCAGCTGCTACTGTGGACATCTGGACTGAAGTCTTATTTAAGTCCACTGAAATACCAATGTGTTCCTCAGGGAGACAGATGTGCAGCATACATCCTTGTTCCTATTTTGAGTCCCTTCCTGTGTACCTTAGAGACAGTTCTGTGGTTGCTACTTAGATTCACAGCTTTTACAGAGCAGAATGATGATGCCAGTACCCTGAAAGCTCCTCTTTACTGGGAGTCACGAACGTCTGCCGAGCATCCTACATTCTATTCTGCCCTTTAATCATAAAAGGAGGATAGAAGTATAATAGGCTGTTGGAATGGTGATCATTTATAGTTGAATCTCAATGATCTCTTAGTTATGTGAATAATTTTGGGCGAGTATCTTTGTCTTTTTGAACTTCCATGCCTATGCTCTGAGAAGTCAAACAAATACCAGAATTTATTCCAGATTTTGGGAGAAATCTCAAGTGAAATCATTTAGCAATTAAATAAATGGGAAAAGCTGTCCATTGATGGCAGACACATTGTTATACATTTTTAATTAAAAGCTAATTATATCACTGTGATGGCTGGAAAGAAAATGGCCTCATAGGGAGTGGTGCTATGAGGAGGTGTGGCTTTGTTGGAGATAGTACGGCCTTTATGGAGGAAGTGTGTCACTGTGGGGGTGGACTTTGAGGTCTTCTATGTTCAAGCTTTGCCCAGGGAGAAAGTTCACTTCTTGTTGTCTGTAGGTCAAGATGAAAGCCGCTCAGCTGCTTCTCCAGCACCATGTCTGCCTGCATGCTACTAGCCATGATGATAATGGACTAAATCTCTGAAGTATACGCTACCCCAATTAAATGTTTTCCTTTAGAGGAGTTGCCATGGTCATGGTGGCTCTTCATAGCAATACAAACCCTAACTGGGACAAATACACACAAATATACAAACACACACACACACACACACAATTATAGAGATATAACTTGAGTTTGTTTCTATTGTTTGTGGTTTCAGGGCTGGCTGCTTTGTATTGGACAACCAGTTAGGGGCCTCATTCCTGATAGTGGCTAACTTTTCCTCTCTCAGCTGTCATCAGTTGCTTGTCGTTCCTTGTCAAGAGATTTTACCCTATGAGACTTCCCTGATTTAGGGTAATCAGGTCTACTGGTCTACTGGTTTTGCTACTTTTACCTCTTGTTTATGCAGCCATTTATATGAGAGACTGTTTCTTTGTTGCTGTTGTTCTTTGTTTTGTTTCTGTCTTTTTTACAAAAAGATTTCTAGTTTTCTTGCTCTGATAGTCTTTCCACTCGTCTTCCTTGATGTCCCTTGAGTCATAAATGCAGGTCTGTGATAAAGATGTATGCCTTGGAACTAAGCTTCCCTTGATCCATTGATCACTACATTGTGTCCAGCTATGGTTTTCTTTGATGTTCTCTATTTGCTGTAGAAAAAAGGTATCTTGGATGAGGGGTGAGAGAGCTACATATGTGTATAAGGATGAGATTTATAATGTAGTAAGGAACTATGCTCAACTATAAAGGTGGCTATAGTAATTCGTTCCTAAAGTCCATGAGCACACTAGCCCCAGGTACTAGGCAGTTGGCTAGGTTTCCAGTAGTATCTGTGGTTTCCCTTCTGTTGAGTGGGCTCTGAGTTCAGCTAGACATTTGCTTGGTATCACCCACATGTGAGTGCCACTTACTGTTTATAGACACATTGCTATGCTGGTCATTTCTGTGGTTTCTAGCTATTGTATCTGGGTGGGACTATTAATTGCTTCCCTCCCTTGGCAGCTTACATAGTATTTTCTGGGACCAGGGAAGCTAGACTGCAGGAAATGTCAGATCCAGCTCAAATTATCTGAGTCCTGTATCTAAAGTATACAGTGTCTTCAGCAATAGTACCTTACTTTCAACCTCTGAGGCAGCTAAGGGCAGTAATCATGGTCTGTATTGTTTGAGAGTCACTTTTACTACCCTGAATGACCATATGAAAAGGAGCTATCTCATTGCTAGGCAGAGCTGTTATACACTAAGCATAGAGGGTCTAATAGGCAGACACGTTCTGTCTGTGATTGTCCTGATTTCTAATAGGATTACATGTGTGTTACACTCAAAGGAAGAAGTAAAGAAGGACAGAGTAGGGGAAGTACAATGAAGAAAAACTGGTAGATGCACAAAGAGTGACAGGAAGGAGATTGTGTGCTCTGGAAGGCTTCTTCAATATGATAAAGTTAGAGATGAACAAATAAAGCAAAAGCCATGATCGTACAGTCCCTGACAGTAGTAAGTCACAAATGCCCATGATGCTGGTAATGACCCCACTGCACAGCCTGTGATCTGAAGGAGTGGCTGAGCATCGCCTTTAGACTGTTTTTCTTACCCTCTCTGTGCAGCTGAGGAAACAACAACATTTAGAGAAAACACCCTTGTTCTCTTTACAAATAAAGCATTGAACTTCCTAGAAATAAGGGACAGGGCAGCCTCTGGATTGGATGTCTACACCTTAGTTATTCTTCCCGGGTGTGCCACAAGTGGAGATGCTTTCCCCCTGGGTCCTGTGAGAGACTATAGATTCCTAGGTCTAAACAGATGTGTGTTGAATGTGATTCACATCTGGGTCATAGTAAAATGGGCTTCCATAATGACCATAGAGGCCTACAAGATGTCCTCATTTGTAATGAGGGGGTCAGTCTGGAAAGACCAGCAACTGAAATGCCCAATGTTTCAGACCCAGCTAGCTTCCTGTGATCTGCTTTGATGAAGGACACCACCATTTGTCCTACAAAGCATCCAGGAGCTCAACTCCCCTTTCATCTCACAGTGAGCCCTGCCATCTTCCTTCTTTATCCTCTCCTCCTCCAGGATTCTCCAGCCTTGGCCCCTCAGTTGCTTCGCTTAAAACTCTTGACTTCAGTCATGTTGGGAAATATCAAGATCTTTAAAATTGCAGTCATGTTCTCTGGTGCACTACGCAACAGGGATTCCTAAATTATGGCCTGAGATTGTTTGAAGGAATGATTAAGAAGATATTGCCTCTGGGCGTGTCTATGAAATATTTTTCTTAATTACTAATTGATGCAGGGAAAGCCCAGCATTCCTTTGTGGCCTCTATTTCAGTTCCTCTATCCAGGATCAGATCTTGTCTTGATTTCCTGCCTTGACATCCATTAAGGATGGGCTATAGCCCGAAAGCAAAAGTAATCCCCTTTTCCTTCCAAGATACTTTTGGTGAGTGTTTTATCACAGCAACAGAAATGCAAACCAGCCAGGGGTGAGTGTCAGATGCTACCCTACCTATCAATAGCGCTCTAGACCTCAAACTGCATCAAAGGACTTAGAAGCCACTATCTGGGCTTCTGCTAGACTCCCATTCACAGTGATAATATGATGCGGGTTCCGTCTGGGTACTAGTCTTGGATATTTGGTGCAGTGGTGTGTCCTTGTTTAACAGAGCAAACTTGAAGGGATTTTAAATGAGAATTTTCCGCATTTATATTCCTGCGAAGGGCTGTGTCAGGGTCGTTACCATCTCTGCTTGCTCTGTTTATTCAGCATGAATGTCTGAAACATGCCGTTGTTCTGCTGGCTTTTATCAGATATGCGGTCCCAAGGTACCACAGGGAATATCTTCATTATTAACATAATAAGAGGGAAACCAGCTGCTTGTGGAAACAGCATATTTTCAGAAATTGGCCCGTGTTACAGGCTGGCTGCTAATTAGAATCCAGCTACCAATGGCAGGGTATCAAAGGACGGTATCTATCTACGTGAACGCAGTAGAGAGTTATGACAGCAGCTGGGAGCTTGCTCAATTCAGGATTTTCTGGCAACATAAAAGATATCAAGAAGGTGGAACCTAGCAAGCAAGAAACCCCCTAATTTTGGGTTACTTTTTTTAAGTTCAAGAAATGTGCAAACACGTGTTCAGCCCTGAAACTACCTGTGTTTATGAGTGCAGCCTTAGGGCATATCTCCCTTAGCTTCTCAAAGGGGCCAGGAAAGGGTTGTCAGAATAGAAAGAATTCCTTTCTCTGGATTATCCTTAACATTTTCATTACAGGGATTGAAAAATATAAAATGATAAATATAACATTACGAAGACTTAAACAACTCCCGAGGGTTGTTGATAAATGGTGATAGCCCACTTCACATCCTTACTTGATTCTGCTTTTCTCTCCAGAGATAACCATGTGTATCAGCTTTTGTGTACTGAATTCGCTCTGCCCACATACACTGATAATGGTATTTTTTCTAGAAATGGGCATGAATAGGATTACACTTCCTATATTGCTTTATTTACTACTTCCTTTTTAAATTAATTAATTAATTTTTAAAATGATATTTTCGCATTTTACATACCTATCCCAGTTTGCACTTCCTCCCCTCTTTCCACTCCCCCAACTTCCCCCTACACCACACCCATCCACTCCTCAGAGGGTAGAGCTTTCCATGGGGAATCAACAAAGTCTGACACATCACTTTGAGGCAGGACCATGGCCTTCCTCCCATATTTAGGCTAAGCAAGGTATTCACCCCCCCCCCCAAAAAAAAAGAATGGGATCCAAAAAGCCAGTTCAAGCACTAGGGATAAATCCTGGTCCTGGTACCAGTGGCCCCACAGACTGCCCAAGCCACACAACTGTCACCCACATTCAGAGAGCCTAGGTTGGTCCTATGCAGGTTCCCTCACTATCAGTCTGGAGTCAGTGAGCTCCCACTGATAAGCTCATTTTTGTGAGTATCCCTGTCATAGTCTTGACCCCTTTGCTCATATTATTCCTCTCTTTGACTGGACTCTGGGAGCCCCGCCCAGTGCTTAGTTGTGGATCTCTGCATCTACTTCCATCAGTTGCTGGATGAATATTCAATGATGACAATTAAGGTAGTCATCAATCTGATTAAAGGGAAGGGCAGTTCGGGCACCTTCTCCACTATTGCTTAGGGTCTTAACTGGGGTCATCCTTGTGGACTCCTGGGAATTTTCCTGGTGCCAGATTTCAAGCTACCTCCATAATGGCCCCCATAATCAAGGTATCTCTTTCCTTGTTCTCCCTCTCTCTCCTTCTACCATCTTGACCATTCTGTTCCCTCATGTTGTTTTCCTCCCTCCCTCCCTCCCACCTTCCCCTCCCCTGCCACCTTCTCTTTTCCCTCTTCATGCTCCCAATTTTTTTCAGGAGATCTTGTCTATTTCCCCTTCCCAGGGGCATCCATGTATGTCTTTCTTAGGGTTTCTCCTTGTTATCTAGTTTCTCTGTGGTCATGGACTATGTGGTATTTATCCTTTGCTTTTTGCCTACTATCCACTTATGAGTGAGTACATACCATGTTTTTCTTTCTGGGTCTGGGTTACCCACTCAGGACATTTTTTGTTCCATTCATTTGCATGCAAATTTCAAGATGTCATTTTTTTTTAGTACTCCATTGTGTAAACGTATCACATTTACTTTATCCATTCTTTAGTAGAGGGACATCTAGGTTGTTTCCAGGTTCTGTTTAATTACGAATAGTGCTGCTATGAACACGGTTGAGCAAATGTCCTTGTTGTATGAGAGTCCATCCTTTGGGTATATGCCCAAGAGTGATATTGCTGGGTCTTGAGGTAGATGGATTCCCAATTTCTGAGAAACTGCCATACTGATTTCCAAAGTGGCTGTACACCTACCAGCAATGGAGGAGTGTTTTTTCTCTTACTCCACTTTCTATACAGAACAAACTATCATTGGTGTTTTTGGTCTTAGCCATTCTGACTGGTATAAGATGGTATCTCAGAGTCATTTTGTTTTGCATTTCCCTAATGGCTAAGAATGTGGAACATTTCCTTAAGTGTCTTTCAGTCATTTGAGATTCTTCTGTTGAGAATTCTCTGTTTAGATCTGGACCCCATTTTTAATTGGATTATTTGGTATTTTAATGTCTAGTTTCTTGAGTTCTTTATATGTTTTGGAGACCAGTCCTCTGTCCAATGTGAGATTAGTAAATATTTTTTTTCCATTCTGTAGGCTGCCATGTTGTCTTATTGACTGTGTCCTGATGTGGGATTCTCATCTGTGTACTATGAATATATTTTATTACCATTGATTATTAAAAAAGCTGTTTCGGCCAGTGGCTTAGTAGAGTAAAGCCAGGCAGGAAATCTGAACAGAGATATAGAGAGAAAGTAGGCAGAGTCAGGGAGACACCATGTAGCTGCTGAAGGAGAAAGTTGCCAGCCAGAACTTTACCCGGTAAGCCACAGCCTAGTGGCGATACACAGGTTAATAGAAATGGGTTAATTCAAGATGTAAGAGATAGCTAAAAATATGCCTAAGTCAAACAGTGTTATAATTGATATAGTTTCTTTTTTTTTGTCCATAAAGGCTTTTTATTTATGTTTTACATCTCTAGAAAAAGAATCCAGGATTTTCCCTCCTGTGTGTTTTCATCTTGCCTCTTCATGGTCCATGATGCCAGCTGAGGTGGTCAGTACAATGAAGCCAAACTGACGGGACGGGAGCAGATTGTTCTGCCATTTTTCTAGGTCTTTGAGTTGCACATCAAATGTAGGGCTTATCACTCCACACTTGTTCATAGTTTCTGTGTGATTATTTGGGTCTGAGCATCTAGGAAATGAACAAGCAGTCTCTCCTTGGGACCGGGAACCTCGCCCAACCAGCTTCCGCAGATTCATCTGGTCCCTGGTAAGTGGGCCCCAGCCCGTCCCCGAGGCCTTCTGGCCACTTAGGGCTCCCCTCTACTGGCTTTGCTGCTTATCTCAACCCTGCTCGCCCCTGGGCATCCCTTCTCATCTGCGTGGTCCCAACTGCACCCAAACTCAGCCTATCTGGGCTGAGGCCTTGGGGGAAGGGCGAGTCCCCTGCTAGAGGGCCTCCTTTATCCCGCGGAGCCGAGCTGAGCAGAGCAGACATCTCTCAGTAAGCCCGCCTTTGGGACTGGGAACCCCTGGGTGAGGAAGGAGCACAACCAGCTTCCGCAGATTCATCCAGACCCCGGGAGCCAAGCAGAGCCGAAAGGAGCAGAGCAGGCAACTCTCAGAAGAGATGGGCAGGCGCCAATCAAAGAATTCGTTCAACAACCTGAAAAGCAACATGATAACACCAGAATCCAGCAATTATGGAACAGGAAAGCCAGAGCAACCTAGCCTAGATGAAGTAGAAGAAATTGACTTTAAACGTAGGTTTATGAAAGTTATAGAGTCCTTTAAAGAAGAGGTGAAAAACTCCTTTATCGAAAGGGATGAGAAAACTAACAAAAAGTTAGAAGAAATGAATAAATTCCTCAAAGATACCCTAGAAAACCAAGAAAAAGCAATCAAACAGGTAACTGAAACAGTTCAAAACTTGAAAACTGAAATGGAGGCAATGAAGAAAACACAAA
>PVIU01001864.1:173595-193358 GCA_004026605.1 Ondatra zibethicus | reverse complement strand
TATGCTGGAGAGGATGTGGAGTAAGGGGAACTCTCATCCATTGCTGGTGGGAATGCAAACTTCTGCAACCTCTTTGGAAATCAGTGTGGCGGTTTCTCAGGAAATTGGGAATCAACCTACCTCAGGATCCAGCAATACCACTCTTGGGAATATACCCAAGAGAAGTCCAATCATACTACAAAAGCATTTGTGCAACTATGTTCATAGCAGCATTATTAATAGCCAGAACCTGGAAACAACCTAGGTTTCCCTCAATGGAAGAATGGATCAAGAAAGTGTGGAACATATACACATTAGAGTACTACTCAGCGGTTAAAAAAAAATGACATCTTGAATTTTACATGCAAATGGGTTGAAATAGAAAACGCTATCTTTAGTGAGATAACCCAAACCCAAAAGATGATTATGGTATGTACTCACTCATTAGTGGACCCTAGGCATAAATAAAGGACATTAAGCTTATAGCTCACAAGCCTAGAAAAGCCAAATAGCAAGATGAACCCAAAGAAAAATATATATAGATCCTCCTGGAAACTGGAAGCAAACAAGATCACTGGGCAAAAGTTAGAAGTGTGGGAGTGGGGATATGGGTGGAGGTAGGGTTGGGGGTGGATGAATGCGAAAGGGGTAGGGAGAAGGGAGAACAGAAGGACTGGGGAGAGCTTGGGGGAGTGGGAGGGTGGAGAAGGAGGAAGGGTGGATATTGGAGAAGGGAATAAGATATCTACATTAAGGGAGTCATTTTAGGATTTCCAAGAGACTTGGCTCTAGAGGGGATCCCAGGTGTCCACGGGGATTTCCCTGGTTAGGTACTTGGGCAGCAGAGGAGAGGGTGCCTGAATTAGCCTTGTCCCATAGTCACATTAATGAATATCTTGATCATCACCATAGAAATTTCGTCCGATGGATGGAGATAGAGACAGAGACCCACATTCACATCAGAGCAATGGACTGAGCTCCCAAGGTCCAGTCAAAGAGCATAAGGTGGGAGATGATGAGCAAGGAAGTCAGGACTGCGAGGGGCTGGTCCACCCAAAACGACAGTGTTCCTGATCTAATGGGAGCTCACCAAATGCAGCTGGACCAGGACTGAATGAGCATATGATCAAACCGGAATCTCTGAATGTGGCTGCCAATGGGGGCTGACTGAGAAACCAATGATAATGGCACTGGGACCTATCTCTTCTGCATATATTGGCTTTTTGGGAACCTAGTCTATATGGATGCACACCTTCCTAGGCCGGGATGGAGTGGGGAGGCCCTTGGGCTTCCCACAGGACAGGGTACCCTGCCCCATCTTAAGGAAGCAGGGAGAGGGAGGAGGGGTAGTCGGGGAGCGGGAGGGGACTTGGAAAAGGTGAGGAAGTGTAAATTTTTGAATGAAAAATAAAAGAATATGAAAAGAAACAAAAAAAAACAATTTAACACATCAGAGGAGGTACTTTGCCCACCTTCTTAAAGACTTAGATCGCTGTAAGATATAAGAGTAGGACAAGATGGAGAGTAATGGATTCAGCTCACATTGTGTGGCAAATGACAGTGTAAATATTTACTCAAGACCTTCCTTACCCTTCTAGATAATGGCTGAATGACAGTACAGCCCTTTCAGTTCACAAAGCTTAAACCAACAACTTCCCAACATTCCCCTCTAAGTCCTGTTTGAGACAATGTGGCCTCCTCTTGAATGCTAATTCTGATTTTAATCAAGGATGCATCAAAGACATTGGTGTTTATCCTAACATATTTTCACATATGTAATCTACATCATTTTACTGACACAATACTAAATTCACTAGATATACCACACAGATTGATTATATTTGCCTTGTGCCTATTAATACATACATATATTGAGCCTAAGAACTAAAAATAAAACAATGTCTTAAAAGAGACAGAGTATAGAGAGTCATAAATTAAAGGAATAAAAAGAAAAATAAGCCACATAAAAATGGAATATACACAGAGAATCTAGATTATGTATATTACTGTATTTTCTTTGAAGTTTTTGACTGTGAATGAGCTAAGTACAGAGAGACATCTCATTGTATGAGCTGATAACCTAAACCAACATGTATATTTTAAAGGTATCTTAACTTCAAAACTTGGGTCTAAGGATATTTTTGGCCCACATTCCCAAAAAATGGATTATAGATGATTGTCTTTATTTAGAGTGTTGGTTATAAGTTGTTATATGGTCAGGAAAAAAAAGCTAAACAAAGGAGATTAGATTCAGAGTTCTTTGAAAAAGAGGTTCTGCTTTTGTTTCCACAGAAGATGAGAACCTGTGGATTCCTTCCAGAATAATGTTGTTTGATGGACCAAGGCCCCTTGAAAAAATCTCCAATAGGAGTGGATAGCCCAGATGATCCAACATTTCAGAGAACCTCTGTTTGAGTTTTTTTCTGAGTTCTACATGCAGAACAGCCTCAAGACTGCTGGTTGAGATGATCAAGCCTCACAGAATATTCCAGTCAGGACTTGATCTAAATTTTCTTTAGATCCCCATAAGATTTTCAGTGCCCCCAGTTAGCAGGAAATAGGCTACAAAACAATGCCCACATTTCCAAGAAATGGATTATAGATGTTTGTCTTTATTTAGAGTGTTGGTTATAAGTTGTTATATGGTCAGGAAAAAAGCTAAACAAAAGAGATTAGATTCAGAGTTCTTGTTTAAAAGGGAGGGAATGCTGTGGGACAATGGTCTTATATCCTGTAAAGATTTGTCATTTGTATTGGTTTAGTAAAATGCTGATTGGCCAGTAGCCAGACCAGATGTATAGGTGGGGTGACCAGAATAGGAGAATTCTGGGAAAAGGAAAGGCTCAGTCTGTAGTCATCACCCAGTTGCAGAGGACGCAAGATGAGAATGCCTCACTGATAAAAGGTACTAAGCCACATGGCTAACATAGACAAGAATTATGGGTTAATGTAAGATGTAAAAGTTAATAAGAAGCCTGAGCTAATAGGCCAACCAGTTTATAATTAATGTAGGCCTCTGTAGAACAGCTTTGGGAGTAGGCAGAACAGAAACTTCTGTCAATGGGGGTGTGGTTGGAAGAGTAGATATTACAACAGATTACAGTGTCCAGAAACTTTGTACACTGGTGAAAAATAGGCTACAGGCCAGCAGGAGAAGGATGGGCCATCATAGTGTGTCTTGAGAATATGGCAAGTGTTCTAGTTTGGTTTCTGTTGCTGTGATAAAAGTCAAAAAAGCCAATTTGGGGAAGTGAATGGCTTATTCACCTCACTGGTTACAGTCCATCATCAATGGAAGCCAAGACAAGAACCCAAGGCAGGGGCGTGAATCCACAGCTTACTGGTCTGCTCAGCTACCTATCCGCTATAGTCCAGGCTCACTTCCCTAGAGAGAGTGTTACCCACAGATGGCTGAGCCCTCATCTATCAATTAGCAATCAGGAAAATGCCAAAGAACCTTGCCTGGAAGGCAGACTGATGGTGTCAGTTCTCAACTATGTGTCAAGTAGACAGCCAAGATTAGCTTGGAAAAACTAAACTGAATGCAGGAAGAAAGAAGGCAGAGTCAGGAGAAGCCATGTAGCCCCACCGGAGACAGACACTGGATGGAACCTTGACAGTGGGCCATGAGCCTACTGGTAGAATATAAAATAATAGAAATTGGTTAATTTAAGAGATAAAAGCAAGATAGAAATATGCATAAACTAATAGGCCAAGCAGTGTTGTAATTAATATAGTTTCTGTGTGGTTATTTTGGGGGATGAGCAACTGGCAACAAACAAGCAGCCTCCTACTAACAAACATGGTTCTAGGTGGCGACATGGATCTCTACTTCTGTGTGTCTCTTGATTGGCAACACAAGCCATGAACATCAGAACAGACCCTGGCTTCATTTGCAACATGGACCCAGACATGGTTCTAAGCTGTATCCTGGGCATGAATGTCACATGGCCCTGGTTAGCAATGCAGGTCACTCAGATCAGCATGGACCCAGCTGCAGGCCCCCAGGTGGGCCTAGGTAATAGCATCTGCACTGTCTTTGATGGCAGCAGGAGCCTGGAACATAAATGCAGAGCCATGGACCCAGACTTGATCCTCAGCAACAATCCTAGCTCAGGTGTCACTCTTAAAACATACATGCCCCTGTGGGAGCATATTCTTGTGACAGTAACATAGTGGCTTAGATTGAAGGTGGCTGCAGAGCCCTCAATGGTAACAGGAGTCATGGATATCAGCACCACTGCCCACAGCTGTGCCAGGGCCATGACCCTTGGCAGCAGCCCAGGAAGGGACAGCAACCATGGCCCAGGTAGCAAGCAGGACATGAAGTTTTTGCACACTAACTTAGTAGATGTTTGTGTTTCCTGAGAGGCATTAGAGCAATGTTGTGGTATTTCTCATTAATTTATTCCACATAATCATTTCATGAAATATGTATACAGAATGCTATAGTTTAGGGATAGCTAAATATATGACAGTAAGGATACAGTATAGATACATTTTCCATCATGAAATGAGTGTACATGGAGTTGACAACACCACTCACATCCAAACACAGCCCACCTGTGTAACTCTGGCTTGCTGGGAACTAACAGTGTAGCCCAAGCTGGGCACACAAAAGTTCTGGGGTTACAGGAGTGGAAACACTACACATGACCAAAGAAATTGGTCTTCAGAGTGAAAATTCGGGAATCCGTCTGTCTGGAACAACTTGACATCAACACAGTCTTCCATGACAGAAGAATCTCCCACCACGTAGGGAGAGCTGAGGACTCAATCAGCTTTCCAAAGCCAATGACATTAAACTGTCAGAAAATGTCCTGCTCACCAACATCTCTACCCTCAATGTTGTTATGCCCCTCACAGAGGCCACTAGATGTTGAAGGTCAGGGTTCTCAGTAATTCTTGTCTCAGATTTCTATCTCTCAAGCTCAATTTTGATGCATTCTTTTCTACAGGGGTACTGAGTCAACAGACCTATGGATCTGATTCGGGTGAGATCACCTGGAGGTAAGTTGGAATTTGCCTCACTGGTGAATTCACAGCTGAAAGGGGGTGTCTTCTGAGGAGGAGGCCATGATCCTAGGGTGGAACATGTCATGTACTCATGACATATTCTTCTTTGACCTCTCAGTTTTCCCTCAAGAGCGGCTGTCAGAAAAGGAAAAGCAATCAGACCCAGAGCAGCGTGGCTGGAGCACAGGCTAGACAAAATCAGGGCCTAGAGCAATACTGACCAAAGAAATTGGTCTGAAGAGTGAAGAGTGGGAAATCACTTTTTTATTAATAAAAATACATTTATTTTACTCAATAATGACTTAAAGAGAGAACAATGTAAACACTAAATATCCTAACAAACACCAAAACAGTAGGAACAAAAGGAAGAACAAATGAATTCAAAACATCAAACCATAGCAAAGAAAACAAAAAACCCAAAGCAAACAAAACCCACTAAATAAACCAAACAGAAATAAATTAAGCTAAGCAGCTTGTTTAATTAAAAGATTAGCTTAAGATTTTGTAGCACAGACCTACAGCCTGTGGCTGGCCTTGGAAACATGGTAGCAAAGCAGGCACCAATTGTGCAAGGGCTTTTCAAAGCTAGTATAGCCATGCATTCTTAGGGCTTTGTAGGGTGTCCTCTGAGGAGGAGACCTTGATGCTACGGTGGAGAATGCCATAGGTTCAAGTTGTCTGTGTGTTCTTTGGCCTCCTCATTTCTCTCAAGAGCGGCTGTGTGAGAAGGAAAGACACTTAGTCCCAAAAGCAGCCTGGCTGGCCACAAGCAAAACAAAATCAGGGCCTATTCACAGAGAGGACCCAAAGTCAACAGCCTCCCTCCCATGAATGCCATTGCAGGGATTGGAATGCAAAGATGACTCACGTGCCTATACGACTTAGTGCTCCTGCTGCTGCAGCTCCTTCTGTAGGAAGCTCTCATCCTGGGCTGTGACCTGTTCCAGCTCTGACTGGAGATTTTCTGACCTAGAGGAAGAGGGCAGTAAGTAAAAAAGCCTGGTGGGGACCTGCTAAGTCAGCTATTGAGCCTGAACCAGCTCTATTCAGCTGGACAATCCAGCGTGACCTTTCACCTGAGATCATTTCCTGAATTCCCCAAGGGTGCACCTGGGCCTGGATTTTTTTCTCAGTTTTTAAAATCTGCTAGAAGATGAACTGTGCTGGACAAGAAAATACAGCACATTTCTCCAGTCGTCTAGACACATGGTTTTGTAGAAACTTGTAGCAATGCCTGAGAAACAGTTCAGAGTTTAGGACAGATATGCATGGCCTTGATTAGATAACAGGTGAGTGTGAGAAACCTGGGAAACTCAATGTAGACCCTCTAGGGAAGCCTACACAACACTACAGTTTGTGATTCTTACAGCAAAGAAATCTTCCTGTGTTCAATTCCTTAACCCCTAAATGTTCTCTTATAACCAGAAAAATCATTTCACAGGAAACCAATGCACACTGCAGAGAGCCTGTGATGAGCAGGAGTGTGCTGCATGCAGATCTGCCCAAAGGCAGGAACTTCTCTCTAAAGGTGATGTTCTGGAAGGAAAGTAAAGTGGCAGGAGCACACTGTCCTCCACAACTAACCCTCCTCCTTCTAGGTTTACGGCTACCATAGGGGGATTTGTGGGGGGGACACAGGGGACAAGGTACTGAGAAGATACCAGAGAGCTCAGAAAGAAATAAAGGGTATGCAATTCCCAAAAACACCAAGGATCAAACAGTGTTCTTGTTCTTGATTAGGCTAGCACAATACCCTTAGTTGTTCATTCCCTGAGTGTGGCTGAGAGACATCCAGATGGCAAGAGTCCCAAAAAGGGCAGAATCCAGGTACCGGTGACCTACATGGTTCTAACTGCTCCTCCCAGCTTGGACTCCTACCTCATGTCAGGGACACTGAAGTGTTGTTGCAGCTTTTCTCCCAAGTCCCTGTGCTGGGTGACCAGCTCCTTCTGCTTCAGCAGGTTCTTCAGTCTTTTGTTCAGGCTTTCCTGCTCCTGTTCATTAGAAGATTGTATCTCACTGGAGGGTTGCCCACTCCCATGCACACACACACACTCATGAATATACACATGCGTATGAATGCACACATACAAGCACAGTGTAATGCAATATGTATAGTTTCCCAGTTAATGCTAATATAAGGAGTAATCCCCAAGGATACTCTTGGGGAGGTTAACCTTTGTCAGAAGGAAGAACACAGTGGGCATGAGAGATGGACAGCTCAGTCACTGAAGTGCCTATCCTGTCAATCTAGTGCACAGGCAGGTGGAGCCAGAGACTCTTCGGCTGTTAGCCAACCCTGCTTAAGAAGTTCCCCAGGCTGTGCAGTGTAGAAATGTTCCCCAGCACTGGATGGTAATGGACCCGCCCACTGGTCTTGTTCACTGCTTCCTATTTCCCCCAATGTGAGCAACTTCCTCCAACAGGAGTTCCCTTTACCACAGGCTACCTTAATTTGGACCCAAAGCAATGAGCTCAGGAAACTATAAAATCTGCACAACCAGGATCCAAAGGAAACAATTCCTCTCTGTAAGGTGATTTCATCAGCAATTTCTTTGAGTAACAAATGACTAAGTCAGTGCCAACTGATTGCATGTATTATCTCATGCTGAACAATATTCCATAGAAGGGCTCAACATGTACTTTTTCACTCTTTGAATGATGGACATCTGGGTAGTTTCTACTCTAAGGACTACTGCTGAGACTCTGATGTCCCCTAGCTTCTCTGTGAACATCTACTTCATGTTCTGGAATCACCAGGTCACCTGAGGATTTCAGTTCAACTTTCTGAAGACTTGTGTATGTGGCTTCTCAATGTACTATATGATTTTACACCACCAGCAATGTCCGAGGGTCCGCCCTCATTTCTCCCAATCCTCCATGAGGCTGATGTCAATAACTTTGAATAAAAGCAGTTACTGAGTGCTACAGACACAGCACATGGTGAGTGCTTTAGATCACCAGAGCCTACGTGGGTGCACTGACATCACAGCATGGCTGTGGCACTCTGCTGGGCTGAGATATGCTGGAAGCACACTGCAAGTCAGAGTCTCTCAAGGAATAAAATCTAGGCCAAGCTCTATGGCAAAGGTTAACTGAGCCAAGCTTATGCAAAGGTGGAAAGAAAAGGGAGCAGACAATGCGTATGAGGACAAAACGGGACAGAGAAGACATAGTGAGCCACATGACCATTGAGAATGCAGTCGCCACTCAGCCAGAGCAGAGAAGGGACACAGACCCTCATCCAGCCAACCCTGCCTCTCAGACACCTTGATTTGCCACAGTGGCCTCCTCTGAAACTTTATGCACCATATTCCTTTGGTTTGCAGGTAAATATTTTTGCCCCTACAAATACCTAAAAACCACTGAGTTAGAGCAGTTTTCTGTCCGTTTGTTCTAGAGAGCTAGGTAGACATGCAGAAAGATGGACAGCAACATACAGTATTTGATTGATGCAAAGTAAGTGGGCACAGTACTTTCTCTATAAAGTCATCATTAAAGATGTTTCATGAGGAAGTGGACGTTTTGAATGGTATTATTTATAAAGCAATAAAAATAAAAAATAAATACGTTTCATGAGTGAGCATATAAAAATGCAGAAACACACATATGTACATATGCACAAAAGTTTACATATCCACACACACAAACACACACTTGCACATATAAGAACCCGTACTCACAAACACACACAAGCATGTACCCCTACACATACAGGAAACATGGGCATAAACACACTCACACACAGTCACATACATTCACAAAGGAACACCACTATGCAAGCAATAACCAGCATTCACACACAGACACACAGAGAGAGAGGTTCACACACGTATACACAGAGATGCACAGAAATGCACAACACACACGCATGCACACACACACACACACACAAATACTTCCTGAACCTAGAATGATGAGCAAGAGGACGGCTGAATTGCAGCACCTTTTCTGTTGCAGGGGAAGGTAGTGGGGCCTCTATGCTGTCTACAAGGCTCTCAGACTCAGACAGGCTCTGCTCCCCTGGCCTGTACCTGCTTTTCCAAATTCCATGAACTTTATCCATACTGAGACACACTGTTCCCACAGATTCCAAGTTGACCCATCATAGTCTCTTCACTAAATCTACCCTGACTCCTTCACAGAAGTCCTTGATAGCTCAAGAGCAAGAAAATGATCCATGGTCAACACCCAGAGAAGTTTAAACAGTTTACAGTGCATATAATATGAAAACTGACCCAATGGCAGTCAGAAGGATACTAGTGATGTCACCTGCAGTGCTTTTCTGGATACAGCTCCCTGCACCACTATGAGAGGGAATCTATCCTAAGACACAGTCATACACATGATCTAGTCAGCAACACAATGTCATCAAGGAAACGCATTAAGGGATTCTGTGTTGTGAAGCCAAGACACAAACCGGACATTTCCTGTGGTGTAAGCTCTGTGTAGTGATACAAAAGAGGGCTATTTTTTTATTTGTAAAATGGCTGTATTCTTTGATTTTTGTTTTTTATTACAAAACATATTAATAACAAACAATGAAAGTAAATAAACAAAAGAGAAGGCTGCTACATCCTTCCTCATTCTCAGCAATTGAAACTTGTAACAATTGGATGAGACAAAATGAGGCAGAAGGTTCACCTTAGAGCACTGGAGATCCAAAGAGTGCTGGCCAGCCAGAATAGGCAAAAACAGAAAATTTGAGGTGCAGTGAAATGCCTGGGCTCAAGAGAATAAGGGAGTGAACAACAGAGGACAGCACCTGATTTCATTATGTAGCCTGCAAACATACTCACCATTGCACACATTTACACAAGTCTGCATAGATACACACAGACCCCAGAAATCAGAAGTAAGCAGAGAAAATGAAGAAGAGGACATCACAGTGAATGAACAGTTGAATTTAGAGTATGCTCATTGGGTGTTTCAACTGAGAGTCACAACACTGCTAGCCATCCCTTGGGGACTAAAAATGTCTAGGGGAGCATACAGCATAGTCAGCCTGTGTTGAGGTGATTGGAGACAATGTTCCCTTGAAGCCTCAAATCTATCACCCCAACCTTCAGCCTGTCCAAATCATCCCATCTATGGTCATCAAGTCAGCACGAGGCTGGAAGCTCCATGATGGGAGAAATGTCAAGTACCACCCACAGAAAACAGGACTGAAAAGGTGCTACTCGGGCATCTGTCATTGTGAACCAAGAGCTTGACAAAAGAAAGAGAGCACATTGGGGTGCAGGAAGAAAGAAGAAGACCACACGAAGCTCAAAAGTTGACATTGAGAACCACTCACTTGGCTGTAGTCCTTTCGGGCTGCTTCCCACCTGTGATTTCACATGACCATTGCACAACAAATGAGCCAAGGCCGCTGACCCATCAAAGAAAGCTCTAGGCTATTCCCTTAGTAGCTCCTGGCATAGCAGCCCTCCGAACATAATGACATGTAGGTGTGATATGTGACTGAGCCATCTCTGTGAATGTTCTCCAGCTTCTAACAGAGCAGGAGGGCTTGCTGGCCAATCCAGTTTCTTTTAAGAGGATAGCTCTAAGAGAACCTTGTGAATGAACACAGAAAGAACAACTGGACGGTACAGAGGTGGGAGTCTGGATGGGTAGATGGATGGTTACATGAGTGTCTACACGTTTATGGTTAGACAGGTGGGCAGCTCCCCCCACTGCCACAGCCTACCTGCTGCTGCTCAGCACAGGGGCCACAGATCTTCTCACGGACCTCCTTCAAGAGCCTCTTCACCTCCTCACAGGACTCTTGCAGTTCAGTCTTCTCCTTCCTCAGCAATCTGTTCTTCAGTCTCAACACATGTACTTTTTTCCTCAGCTGAGTCCAATCTTGTAGGACCTGGCCATGGCGGTAACTGAACCAACACCAAAACATGGTGAGCCACAGCCAGCCTCCATATGCCACGCCCACATCCATGTGCCATCAGCACTGGAAAATCCCGGGCTCCCGAACAGCCCACGGCTGGAGCTCTCAGTAGCCAAGCCAGCATCACTCAGAAGCAGGCCAAATCCAGAGAATAGCCAAATTCCAGAAAGACTCAAACTACATCTGAAAGCCCTGGTAACCAAAAGGGGTCCTGTGCCTCTGGGAAGAGAATAGGGTACAGTCCCCACCTGTACTTAACTGTTCAAGGTATTGAGAAAGCCTCAACAGGAAGAAGGCAAACATTCTCTGAAGGAGGGCAGAACGCCCAACGGGAATAAACTCTGTCTATGGAACCCATGGAAACCAGCTCTATGAAGCCCCTGCCAGAGCTCCATAGGCCTTGGGCAGCCAAATATCTTCTTCACGGTGCGAACCATTTTTCTAAGGGCTCCTGGCAGGCTGGCAGGACAATTATAGGAAGGCTTCAGTGTATTTTCACACTTCGCAAAACTGAGTCTAAGAGACACAAATCTGAGGGCCACAGGCTAGGCTGCTTGCTAAGAGGCAGTCTAGAAGCGGAGCCTTAACTTTGGGTCAAGACAAGGAAGGGCAGAAACAGTCCCTCTCAAGCTAAATCAGGCACTTACCTGACTGATTCGGTCTCCTCAATCAGCTGATTGCACTTGTCCACGGCCTTACTGATCTCCCTGGGCAATTTCAGCTGGTCAGACACCACCTGCTTATGCTCCATTTTGAGCATCTCAAGCTCAAAGTTCAGCCTGTGGTAGAGCATGGCCCCAGGAGAAAAGAATACCATGAACCCAGCAGCAAGGATCACATGAATGAGGCTGTTTGTTATGGATTACCCAAGGCCAATGGATGCCACAGCCTGGCACTTATATGCTTGGACCTTCTGGTGCTTTTTATACTTCCTATCCTTCCCCCAGGACAGAAAAGGCAGGAGGTCCAAAGAGAGGGGCCTCAGTGGGCCTAGAACTATAGACTGGCTCTCTAAGAAGTTCCCAGGAATCTGTGCCACATATCTAGACCCAGCAGAAACCTATGATCACATTTCTCCTGTCTTCAGAACAGGGTGCCTAATTCCTGAATTCTAATTCCTGGGTGCCTATTGCTACACAAAGGACCAGAGGACATAATCAGTATTTCCAGGGAGGAGTCCCAACTTTAGAATGATTTTCTAAACTCCACAGGGGATTTCAATGTTCCACCAAGGGCAACACAGTGGCTAAGAGGTGTGCTACTCGACATGGGTTTCCCTGGCCTCAGCAGTGCCATCACCTCAAAACTCAGAGAATGCAAAATCAGGCCATGCCACAGACCCCAGACTCCCAGAAGCACACACACACACACACACACACACACACACACTCATACATGCACATACACACAGATACACCACATGCAATCAGGATGCCCAAGAAATGCAGGGAGGTGGCATTGTCTCAGAGCATAAGGATCAAGATCAGAGAGGAGCAGTGATGAGCTCCAGGCCTTCCAGCGTCACACTCAGATGGATGAATGGGACCAGGCCCCTCAGCTGCTGCCAGGAGCTTTCAGCACACGGTCATCTGCGGGTCACGTACAAAGACTCACCACAAACTCACAACACCTAGCACCTCCCACAAGCCAACCCCTGTCAAGGCCTCTTGAAATGCATGTTGAGAGCTCACATACGACAGTCTCTAGCTGCAGACAATGATTCAGGCCACAGGCTCTGCTCTTCATCTAGAGGAAGCAAAACAGCCTCTGTTCCATCTTACTCCTACCCAGGCTCCAAGTTCTACATCTCGAATGCACTTAGGAAAATTGCACCAAAACACTCTGGAGTTTGAGCCTGCTGTTTCTCGGGAAACTGAGATGGATTGTGTGGTGTCAAGATGGTCAGCAGAGAACTGGGCATGATGGCTACCTGTTGTTCAAATCCTTGTCGGTATAATTGGCCAAGAATTCACGCAGCTCATTTGCCTCACATGTCATTTGATGTAACTGATGGGTGAGTTCCTCCAACTTTTCCATCTGCTGCTCCTTCTCAGTGAAGGTAGAGAGTTGGGATGGTGCCTCCCCAGAAGACCCTGAAGGCAGAGAAAGACAAATAAACTTGTATTCTTGAATGACATAGGGCCAGGAGAGTCCATGCTGAGTACCAAGAAGCATGAGGATGAGAAAATGCTAGGAACCCAGAGAAACTGCCAAAGAGCAGGGCAACTGTCATCAGTCTGGAACCCCTGAGCTCTGTATCTCTATTTCACCAACCTCTGGATAATCATGTGCATCACTCCCTGTTGCTGTCCCCTGGCCCTGGAAGGCATAAGCTAGCCCAGCCAAGTAGAATTGGAGGGCAGGGTCAGCTCACATCTGATGTGTTACAGGAAAATCCTGTTGTCCCTAGTGCTTAGCAGCACCAAGTCCTGATCACATGTGTCCAGGACCAGAGCATCTAATGTCTGAAGCCTTGGTGCATGGCCAGGGGAGTTTCTCTCCCTTCCTACTGGCATCCGATTCCCATGGAAACTGAAGGAATCCATTGAGGATGAAGTGTACAACAACACCCTAGCTGGAGAGGTACACCTCATTAGTCCATGTCTTCCTCCTGCCCTCTTTTCCACTCAGAATGAAATGAAGGAGCTCCCAGAAAAGCATCTGCAGCCTGGACAATTCACGATTCTCCTAAATAACCATCAGAAACTCTTGACTCTGGGTATTCTCTTCAGAATCTCAGAGAAGCAGTATAGGCCCATTGCTTCCCAGAAGCTCCCAGCTGCTGAGCTTCACTACCAGAAGGCCCAGTTCACGTTCACCTCCTCCAGGAAACCCTCTGTCCTCTGCTTAGCACACACTGTACCTGCCCCAGATCCACTTTTTTCTCATGTTATACTCTGAGAGCTACAGACTTGCATGTTAATAGGGAAGTCAGGCAGGGGAAGAACATAGTTACTAGATCCACAAAGCCCTTCTCATTGACAGCACAGGACACCCAGAGCTGGCAGGATGGGAACAGTCTCTGTCCAGGTCCACTAGCTCTAAGTTCTGAGGATGAACTGGAGACCTGTGTGCCACCGACTGGGGTGGGGGGGAGTCAGAACCCTTAGAGCTGACTGGAAGACAGCCATCCTTGGTGACTCCTGCCCTAGTAGTGGCTGTGATGTAAAGTATGGGAGTCTCAAGCTTCACCAGGGCACTCCCTTTCCCTAGTATTAGTGACGCACAGCCTAAAGGACTTCAGAAGGGGGTGAAGTGCAGTGATGGACCTGAACTCTCATTAAGTGCTCTGGGCATCCTTCCCCACTCAGAATGAAAACAGAGGGTACCCAACAAAACAGTTATAGCCTTGTCAATTCCTGACTCAGCCAAACTAATCATCATGAATCCTTGATCTGGTTCTGCTCTTTAGGAACCCAGAGAAGCAGGATAGCCCTATTGCTTCCCAGAAGTTCCCAGTTCCTGAGCCCTAGCCCTAGAAAGCTCAAGCCCACCACATCCAGGAAACTCCCCATCCCCTTCCCTGAACTCACTCCGTCTTCCCCAGGACCATTTATTTCTCCCTGTTTTCCAGTGAGACCTAGGGCCTGCTTCCTTCTGCCTCACTCCAGTCTCTCCATGCTGTCCATTCTCTCTTTGCAGTAGAGTCCTCAGTCTAGACAACCTGTCTATAAGTGAATCTTATAGCCACTGAACGAATGTCCTGAGGGCAGTTGGTGTTGCTACAACACAAGTGACATCACAGGATTCCAAGAGCTCTCCAGGATACAATAGAATTTCCAGAGATGGAACTTCTGATGTCATGGGCATAGCCTTTACCTCCTTGCTAATTATTTCTCCCTGAACTGACCAGAAGCTGAGTTTCAATTCCATGAGTCTCTCCTGTGACAGAGGGGAAGCCATTCAGCACTTCCTCTTTCCAACACTAGAGATTTCTCTGTTTCATTTGAATCATTTCACTGCTTTGCCCACAGAGAGTTGAACTGAATTTTTAAGCACTGCCCAAGAATGGCCCTTCCCCTCGTAAACATCCATACCCAATAACATGAAAAATAAAGCATGCCAAGCAATTAAATCAGGATGACATGGAGGAGGAGGGTTGAGTCCTCTGAAGTGAAAAAGCACCTGGGGAAAGCTAAGGTTATTGAAAAGTGTCTGTTGATAATTTGTAAGTGACTGAGACTGTTATGAGATCCAAACTGCTCTAGACTGTCCTCTCTCCATGCCTGTGTATTAGTCAGGACTCTCTAGAGTAACAGAAATTATAAAATGGATTTTTCTGTATATTTAAAGGGGATTTGATTAGAATGACTTGCAGGCTGTGCTGTAGCTAGTCCAGCAGTGACTGGCAATGTATTGAAAGTCCTAGAATCAAGTAGTTGCTCACTCCACAAGGCTGACGTCTCAGCTGGTCTGCAGTATAGCTGGAATCTTATGGAGATGGGCTCTAATGCCAGTGAAGGAATGGTTGTGCTAACAAGGTGAGAGCAAGCAGAGAAAGAGTAAAAACTTCCTTCCTGTACTCATATAGGCTTCAATTAGGAGTGTTCTAGATTACATCTGGATTAAAGATCTGAATTAAAGGTGTGGCTTCCTACCTCAAAGATATAGACTGGAAGTCAATCTTCCTACTTCAAATTAAGAAGAAATCTCTCATTGGTGTGCCCTTGATTTGGGGGTTTTAGTTAATACCAGATGTAGTAATGTTGACAACCAAGAAAAGCTATCACAGTCATATTCCCTTCTTCACTGATATTCATGAGCTAATGTTTCCCTTTGAGAGTGAAAGGAAGGACTTACAATAATCAATATGTACTTCTGAATCATCTAGAGATCTCATGGTCATGATGACTTTTAGTGACCTCTTTATGACCATGGTTAGCTAAAGCAGGATGAAATACCAGTCTTTGGTTTCTTGGGTAGGAGGGGACTAGCTAGAAATCCAGTTACAAAATAATCCGGTTTATCTCTAGAATTAAAAATTTGAAATTCAGATAACTATGTTATACCTGGCAGAAACTGTGGTTTCTCTTCACTGTTTCACCCACGGAGAGTTGAACTGACTTCTTAAGCACTGACCAAGAATGGCCCTTCCCCTCCTGAACATTCAAACTCAATAATATGAGAAATAAAGCATGCCAAGCAATTAAGTCATAATGATGTGGAAGAGGAGGGTTGAGTCCTCTGAAGTGAAGAAGCACGTGGGGAAGGCTAAGGTTATGGTAAAGTGGCTATTGATAATTTGTAAGTGATCTGAGACAGTTATGAGACCCAAACTGCTCCTAACTGTCCTCTCTCCATGCCTGTGTATTAGTCAGGGCTTTCTAGAGTAACAGAAGCTATGAAATGGATCTCTCTATATGATATGATTGAATGGCTTAAAGGCTGTGTTGTAGCTAGTCCAACAATGACTGGCTATGAATCGAAAGTCCTAGAATCAAGTAGTTGCTCACTCCACAAGGCTGACGTCTCAGCTGGTCTACAGTATATGCTGGAATCTTAAGGACATAGGCTTTAATGCCAGTGAAGGAATGGTTGTGCTAACAAGGCAAGAGCAAACAGAGAAAGGGTAAACGCTTCCTTCCTCCATATTCTCATATAGGCTTCAAATAGGAGTGTTCTAGATTACATCTGGATTAATGATCTGAATTAAAGGTGTGACCTCCATCCTCAAATATCCATGCTAGAAGTCAATCTTCCTACTTCAAATTAAGAAGAAATCTCTCATAGGTGTGCCCTCTATTTGGGGGTTTTAGTTAATACCAGATGTAGTAATATTGACAACCAAGAAAAGCTATCACAGTCATATTCCCTTCTTCACTGATATTCATGAGCTAATGTTTCCCTTTGAGAGTGAAAGGAAGGACTGGTGATAATCAATATGTACTTCTGAATCATCTAGAGATCTCATGGCCATGGTGAATTTTAGTGACTTCTTTATGACCATGGTTGGCTAAAGAAGAGTGAAATACCAGTCTTTGCTTTCTTGGGTAGGAGGGGACCAGCTAGAAACCCAGTTACAGAAGAATCTGATTTATTTGCAGAATTGAAGATTTGAAATTCTATGTTATGCCTGGTAGAAACTGTGGTGGGAAAGGGTACAAAGGTCAGAAAATGGGTACTCTTTAAAGAAAAGGGAAGAAGGCAAAAACACTGTATACCTGTCAGGAAGAGGGGGGTATCAGAAAGAGCCACGTGAAATTTGGACTAGAACTCCAGATTACGTGTTGCCTACTCCATGCATCCTGTGAAAGGTAAGAACTCTTGGCAAAATAGGAGAACCCAGGGGAGACTTCTGTGGTGTCTTCATTGTGAACAACAGTAGAAGCCTCTAGTTGCTTTCAAAACAAAAATAGTTTATTAAGACTTGAAGTTTCCATGACAGTCAAAGGGGCAGGATTAGGAGGCAGCAACAACAGGAAACAAATCACACTCTAGACTAAACCATATTCTAGACCTCACCACTGACACTAGCACGATGAGTGTGAGCAGTGCAGTTTGTGCCACCGAGGACACCGACTTCACACAATGTGCCTGGTGCTGCTTAGAAGCTTTCAGCATCTGTATCTTTCACAATGGGACACAGCCTTCCCCATACCATCAAGTACAGCAGACTCCTCCATTTCTTTACAGCATAAGCTCTGGCATGCAGTTGATGACTCAGGCTTGTATTTGGGACCTATCCTCTGTAGTAAGGGGTAGGGATTCTGATGGGAAGTCCTCCACCAAAGCACTGGAAGGATGGCCATGTCTACCCTGCAGCCTCCAGAAGGGGCTTCAAGAAGTAAAATTTGCCAACTTATTTTTTTGATCAAGAAATGGTAATCAAAATTCTTTCTTTATTATATATACTGTATCGGTACAGTATATGTGTTCTGAATATTCTTAGAAAATTAAGATCCAGTTTATAATGGCAATATATTTCATGCTTGTTAAAGGAATAATGTGGATTTATTTTAACCTTTCTACTCTTAAACCTTTTTAACATTACAGTGTTTATTTGCAGGGAGATTTCAAGATAATTCTTACTTCAAATCGTAAGTATTTAAAGAAGACTACATTTGTCAACTACAATTTTGACATTATAGATAACAAACTTATTATTCCAATTTTAAAATGATTAAAAAACCAATGACTGTTCAAAAAATTATAATTCCTAGATTGTGTATGCTCTGTCATGTTTTTCTCTTTTCATTTTTTTCATATTCTTTTTTTTCATTCAAAAATTTACACTTCCTCCCCTTATCCCAGTCTCCTCCCGCTCCCCAGCACACCACCTCCTTACCCCTGCTTCCTTAAGAGAGGGAAGGTTACCCTGCCCTGTGGGAACTCCAAGGCCCTCCCCTCTCCATACCGGCCTAGGAAGGTGTGCATCCATATAGACTAGGTTCCCAAAAAGCCAATAGATGCAGAAGAGATAGGTCCTAGTGCCATTATTGAAGGCTTCTCAATCTGCCCCTATGGCAGACACATTCAGAGATCATATGCTTGTTCAGTCCCGGTCCAGCTGGATTTGGTGAGCTCCCATTAGATCAGGCACACTGTCTCAGTGGGTGGACCAGCCCCTCACGGTCCTAACTTCCTTGTTCATCGTCTCCCACCTTCTGCTCTTCACTGGACCTTGGGAGCTCAGTCCATTGCTCTGATGTGAATGTGGGTCTCTGTCTCTATCTCCATCCATCAGACAAAATTTCTATGGTGATGATCAAGATATTCATCAATGTGATTATGAGACAAGGCTAGTTTAGGCACCCTTTCCACTGCTGCCTAAATACCTAGCTGTGGACATCCCTGTGGACACCTGGGATCTCCTCTAGAGCCAAGTCTCTTGGAAATCCTAAAATGACTCCCTTAATGTAGATGTCTTATTCCCTTCTCCAATATCCGCCCTTCCTCCCTCTCCACCCTCCCACTCCCCCAAGCTCTCCCCAGTTCTTCCCTTCTACCTTCTCCTTCCCTCTTTCCCCTTCCCCCACACTCCCCACCCCAACCCCCACCCCTGTGCTTCCAACTTTTGCCCAGCTATCTTGTTTACTTCCAATTTCCAGGAGGATCTATATATGTTTTTCTTTGGGTTCACCTTCCTGTTTGGCTTCCGTAGGCTTGTGAGCTATAAGCTTAATGTCCTTTGTTTATGGCTAGAGTGCACAAATGAGTGAGTATATACAATAATCATCCTTTTGGGCTTAGGTTACCTCAATAAGGATAGTGTTTTCTATTTCCATCCACATGCATGCAAAATTCAAGATGTCATTGTTTTTTACCGATGAATAGTACTCTAATGTGTATATGTTCAACACTTTCTTATCCATTCTTCCATTGAGGGAAACCTAGATTGTTTCCAGGTTCTGGCTATTACAAATAATGCTGCTATGAACATAGTTGCACAAATGCTTTTGTAGTATGACTGGGCTTCTCCTGGGTATATTCCCAAGAGTGGTATTGCTGGATCCTGAGGGGAGAGGGGGAAGGAAAAGGGAGAAGGGAAGGACTGGGGAGAGATTGGGGGAGTGGGAGGATGGAGATGGAGGAAAGGTGGATGTTGGAGAAGGAAATAAGATATCTACATTATTGGAGTCATTTTAGGACTGGCAAGATACTTGGCTGTAGAGGAGATCCCAGGTGTCCACAGGGATGTCCCCAGCTAGGTCCTTGGGCAGCAGAGGAGAGGGTGCCGGAACTCTGATGAATATCTTGATCACATCCATAGAAATTTCGTCCAATGGATGGAGATAGAGACAGAGACCCACATTCACACCAGAGCAATGGATTGAGCTCCCAAGGTCCAGTCGAAGAGCA
Source organism: Ondatra zibethicus (assembly GCA_004026605.1). Lineage (NCBI taxonomy): Eukaryota > Metazoa > Chordata > Mammalia > Rodentia > Cricetidae > Ondatra > Ondatra zibethicus. The sequence continues at coordinate 173,677 of PVIU01001864.1, read as the reverse complement.
GAAGAATCTTCATCCGGCGACGGATGGAGATAGAGACAGAGACCCACGTTGGAACACTGGACTGAGCTCCCAAGGCCCAGTT
>PVIU01001864.1:126758-173495 GCA_004026605.1 Ondatra zibethicus | reverse complement strand
ATATGACTGACAATGGGGACTGACTGAGAAGCCAATGATAATGGCACTGGGATTTGATTCTACTGCATGTACTGGCTTTTTGGGATCCTAGTCAGTTGGGATTCACACCTTCCTAGGCCTGGATGGAGGCAAGAGGGCCTTGGGTTTCCCACAGGGCAGGGTAACCTGCCCTCTCTTAGGACTGGAGGGGAAATGGGGAGGGGGAGTGGGGAAGCAGGAGGTAAATGGGAGGAACGGAGGAGGTGGAAATTTTGAATGGTACTATTTATAATGCAATAATAAAAAATTAAATGTGAAAAAAAATGTACCACTCTTGGCATATATCCAAAGGAACCTTCACCTACCACAGAGAAACTTACTTGCTCAATCATGTCCATTACTACTGGATTTATAATATCCAGAAATGGGAGAGAATCTAGGTGTTCCTCAATGCATGAATGTTTAAAGAAAATGTGACACATTTTCACCATGGGTTATTACTCAACATTTAAAAAGGAAATCATGAAATTAGCAGGTAAATGGATAGAGCTAGAAAAAGTCATACTTAGTGAGATAACCCAGACCCAGAAAGACAAATATGGCATGTTTGCACTTATATATTGATACTAACTGTTGAGTCTGAGATAAGTAAGCTACAACCTGTATAACCACAGGCTAGATATAGAGTAAGGGACTAGGGTGGAGGGACAGATCTCTATAAAGAGGGGAATAGAATAGATTGCAGGTTGTTATTGATGGATAAGGCATGGAGTCTGGAACAGGATAGTCAAGAGAGAAGAAGGGGAAATTGAAGAAACAGAGAGGGAGAGCTAAAATTAAGGGTCATTTGAGAGATCTTATGGAAACTGAATAGAGTAGAACCATTCAAAAATATATACATATAAGAAGGGGATCTAGATGAAATACCAAAAGGAAGGAAGGAAGGAAGGAAGGAAGGAAGGAAGGAAGGAAGGAAGGAAGGAAGGATGGATAGGAAGAATGGAGGGAGGGAGGGTAGAAAGACAGAGAGAGAGAAAGAGAGAGAGAGAGAGGAGGAATGAGGGAGTGGGAGAGAGAGAGAGAGAGAGAGAGAGAGAGAGAGAGAGAAATCCAGAAAAGCAGGGAGACAAAAGCCCAACTGGATATCTCTTGCCACTAAATGAAGCTTCCATTCCTGGCATTGTGTTCCATTTAGTTGAGTTGTGGGTTGTGGGTCAAAGGGGTCCAACGGGACCCCAAACAACCCAAGGTATATCAAGGATATTCCTTTCCCTCCACAAACTAACAGGATGGTGCTATTCCTGAAGATGACACTAACACAACTCAGTGAACATAGAGAACAAGCTGGTGTCTTCCTAGAGCCCCCACCACTTATGAACTAGATTTCACAGCACTGGTACTCTGCTCACTATCAAAGGAGAAAGGTAAACACCATCCCAGCCACAAAACCTCCTAACTAGAATGGTGACCTGCATCCAAGATATGATGATTCAATAGCAGAACAAAGTTTGTGGGAGTAACTAGCCAGTATCTGACTTGATTAGAGGTCCACTCCATGAGATGGATCCCATACCTAGCACTGCTTGGCTGGCCAAACCCTGAGACTAGATAGGCCATGGTCCATCGGGAAAACCAACTACTGTTCTGCTTAATGAACAGCAATAAAAGGATTCCCAACAACATTCTGCTGTACTCATAGACAATGATTTTCTCAGCCATCATCAGAGCAGCTTCCTCCTGCAGCAGATGGAAACAAATACAGAGACCGACAGCTAGACAATATGCAGAGGGGAGATCTTAGAACACCCAATCCTAAACAAGACGAGCAAGCCATCAAAGAGCATTCCACCCTGGTTTCTGCTTCAAGTCCGTGCTTTTGTTCAAGTCCTGTCTTCCCTCAATGATGGACTGTAACCTGTACGCAGAAATAACTGTTCCCTTCTCTAAAAACAAGCAAACAAAAAAGTGTTTTGTTTCTATGTTCCTTTCTAATTTGTACATATTTCATTTGATGTATCAGTCAATTGAGTGCCTTATTAATTGCATTATTACAGTAGTAGGACCTCTGTTACGTGCTAACATATTTTCATATTCTATGAAAGCAATGTATTAAGTGTACTCAGAGAATGTGATTGCTATTAACATTTGGCATACAGACTTCACCAGGTGTAGGAAGCTCTCATCTGCTCTTAGTTTCCTTAGAACATTTTTATCAAATGCTTCATTTGTATCTACTAATGTAACAATGTGATTTTTCTGTTTTATTCCATCCAAATGATAAGACACATTGATAGATTTTGTAATTCCTAACATTGTTTTCTTGGGAGCACACAACTTGTTCCACTATATTTTAATATATGGGTGGGTTTACTTATAATATTAATATCTATGTAAATTAGTGAAAGTGGGCCTATAACTATTTGGTTTTCTTAATTTTGTAAACAAGGCTAACACAACCTCAAAAGAGTTGGTACAGAACCAGACATGGTGGTATACCCCTTTAATCCCAGCACTTAGAAGAGAGGCAGGCAGATTGTTCAGTTCTAGGTGAGCCTGGTCTACATAGTGAGTTCTAGGACAGCCAGGGTCACACAGGGAAACATCACTTGAAAAACAAGAAGCACAGAATTGAGGTACTGCTTTTGTTTATGTTTGGGAACAGTTTTCCTTGAAAAGCCATTACTGAGTTGAACACAATGGTTCCAGCCTGTAACCCCAGCACATAGGAGGCATAAACAAGAGGATTACTGTAATGTTGAGTCCTGCCTGGTGAACATAGTGAGTCCTAGGCCAGTGAGAGCCACATAGCAGACTGTGTCTTATTTGTAAAGGGCATTATTTCTTCTCTAGAGCTAGTAGAATCTAGAGTTTACCTGTGAAGCAGTCTGAGCCTAGAGATTTCAATGGGATAAGGTCAATTTCTACCTAAGTTCCTTGTTTTATATGGCTTCACCTCAATACCTGACAGAAACAATTGGGAGTGGAACGGTTTGTTAGGACTCAGTCCATCTCAGCAGAGTAGAGAGGTGGGGAAGCTCAGTCTGCGGAGGTGGGAGGCTGAGATTGTTTCCATGGCAGCACACCAGAAAGCTACCCATAGGCTCAAGGAGCTAGTCCAGAAGTAGGCCTAGGCTAGGCTTTACTGCACAGAGGCACAGCTGTAGTGACCTCCTTCGAGGAAAGTCCCTCCTAAGTGTCCCCAACCTCCAGAGGTAGCACCAACAGCTTGAGGACAACTGTTCAAAATGTGAGCTGGCCCTGTGGAGAGGTTTCTGAGACACTCTAGAGCAGAGCCTGAATGGAGGAAGTAGATCTCAGGGGGGAGAGGAACTGGGGATTATCTTGTCCTGCCCGGCTCCTTCCCATCTCTGTGTCTCTGCTTCCTGTCAGCCATGAGGAGAACTGCTCCCACTCACCTTATATTGCTACTATGGTGTCCCAACCAAGTCAGTGGTCTTGAGCATCCACAGATTGAACTCAAGGGAAGTACACAGCAAGATAAACCCTTCTCTTCTTAAGTCAATTGTTCTCAACCTTCCTAACACTACACCCCTTTAAGAAAGTTCCTCATGTCATGGTGACACCCTAACCATAAAATTATTTCCTTGCTGCTTCATATGTATAATTTTGACGCTGTTATGAATCGTAATATACATAACTGTTATACAGGATATGTGATATATGACCTCTGTGAAAATGTCCTTTCACTGACCCAAAGGGTATGTGGCCCACAAATTAAAAACCATTACCTAAGCCATGCTTTCTGGACTTGCATTAACAATATTATAAAATAGGATAAAATATTTTGGAGAGAATTCAAGTCAGACAATTTACTACAGTAAACTAGTGTGTCGTTTTACATCTTAAGTCTTTATAGACAAGCTTAAATAGCTAATATAAAGTTTACACACAGTAGTACCATCTGCTACCTGAAAGCTAATGTACATTTTGCTACGTGGTGTAGTTCATAGGAAAGAGGAGGCAGAGTTAAGTATTTGTTATGAGTACATATTAAAGTCATCTTTTAACTTTATTTGAAAATGCCAGGTCAGTGAGATCAGAGTTAATCAGTTACCTAGGCAAAATACATCCATGATGCAAACATAGTTTACAGCTTTCTATGAACAAACCCACTTCCCTGTTATAGTCATTCCAAAAGCAATTGTCAGATATCTATGCTTGAGTAATTGTGAAAGTATTAATAACAATTTTACATATCAGAGGAAGTGCTTTGCTCACCATCATAAAGACATGGATGGCTTAGATGCAGGAGAATGGCAAGATGCAGAGCAATGGATTCGACTTAACATTGTGTGGCAAATGACACTGTAAATATTTACTCAAGATCTTCCTTACCCATCTAGATAACAGTTGAATGGCAGTACAACCCTTTCAGTTCACAAAGCTTAAACCAACAACTTCCCAGCATTCCCCTGTAAGTCCTGTTTGAGACACTGCAGCCTCTACTTGGATGTGGATTCTGATTTAATCGAGGATCAAAGACATTGGTGTATATCCTAACATATTTCTACATACATAATCTTACATCATTTTACTGACACAATACTAATTTCATTAGATATACCACAGAGATTGTTTATATTTTGCATTGTCTCTGATACTATATGCCTGTTATGCCTAAGAACTAAAAATGTTAATATTGTGATACTGTTATCACTTGAGCCCCTGATAACCAGGAATTTAAAATTCAAAGCCAAAGCCATGGTTTTGAACCCCAATTGTCAATATGAACACATGACATATTTTCTCTTCTTTATGTATATAATATCCTCAAATGTAAAAATATTATAGGCCTTTAATATTACCAAAGAACAAATGTCACATATCAGTTAAAGGTTTAAATATTTAAATGTATTTCACACTTCATCTTGTGAATTTTGAATATGTTCACCATCTGCAATTACAGGAACTTCTCATAAAACAACAGAGCATCTAACCTGTACCGTTGTTGGGGGAATGAACTTGAATTATACCAGCAATGTGATCCCTGTCACACACTCAGCTGCCAGTGCTCAGGACATATGATGGACATGTTAGACTTCATCATGAACATGCAGTCACAAAACCCAAACCATAAAGAACTACATACTAAACAGAGTTCTCCAACACCACAGATAAACTTTCATGGACAAAAGAGACAAGAGAGAAATATGTGAGCTCTGTGGATTATGACATCAAAAACAACCTTCAAGATTAAGAAAGTGACAAGGGATGTATAATTGGGAGGCAATAAAGACAGATAAGAGATTAATATAAGATTCAGTGTAGCTGTTGTTACCGGTGGGAGAGAGAACTTTGCCACTGAATGGGTGTCTGGGGGGGCTTCCGTTGGAACCTGAAACTTCTCTGTTCAATCTTCCTGTTGATTGTGAGACTTCCATTTATCATGAGTCACTAAAGCCGGTATTTGCTTTGGGTCTTTAGCTGTTTACTTTTAAAATACAGTAAGGATTGGGCTGATATGCCTCAGTGTGGAAAGACACTGGCTGTAGAAGTCCTGTGAGTTCAATCCCCAGAAATCACCTAAAAATCCAGAACAGTGGCACACATCTGGGATTCCTCCATGCCCTAGCAGAAAAATGCAGGGCAGAGACTGGAAACTTCCTGGAAGCTGGAGGGCAGCTGGACAGGAGTACACAGTACATCCCAGAAATAAGAGAGACCCACCTCGGCACGGTAGGAGGAGAGAGCCAGTTCTTAAAGATGTCCTCTGACATCCACGGTTAGCATTCTATTGCTTCAATGAAACACCATGACTAAAAGCAAATTGAGGAGGAAAAGGTTTATTTGGTTTCCATTTCCATATCACCATTCCTCACTGAAGGAAGTCAGAACAGGAACTCAAACAGGGCAGGAACCTGAGTCAGGAGCTGATGCAGGGATCATAAAGGGATGCTGATTACTGGCTCACTCCCCACAGCTTGCTCAGCCTGCTGTCTTATAGATCCTAGGGCCACAATGGGCAGGGGTCTCCCATATCAACCAATAATTAGAATAATGCCCTAAAGACTTGCCTATATCCTGATCTTATAGAGATATTTTTTTCATTTGAGGCTCCCTTCACTGTGATGACTCTAGATTGTGTTAAGTTGACATAAAATTAGCCAGCACAAGTAACACACACACACACACACACACAGATTCCTCCAACACATACAATATTCTAATTTGCTTTAATGTTGCTGTGATTAAACACTCTGATCCAAAGCAAATTAGAGAAGAAAGAATTTATTTCATCTTACAACTCTCATGTCAATATCAAGGGCAGGAACTCAAGGCAAGAACTGAAACAGAGCCCATGGAGGAGGCTACTTATTGACTGGCACTCTTGTTCTTATTCAGCTACCTTTTTATACAGCCAATGCAGGCTTACCTGCCTAGGGATGGCACACCCACAGTGGGCCGGGCCCTTCTATATTGATCCTTAGTTAAGAAAATTCCCTGTAGACATGTCTACAGGCCAATATGATGGACGTAATTCTTCAGTAAAAGTTCCTCTGCCCAGCTTGGCAAGTTGACAAAGGAGGTGGCCCCACACACCCACAAATAAATATTAAAATACAAAGAAAGAGTATTAGTTTGAATAAAATTTACAAACGATGTTTTCTGCCTAATATTTTGCACTTATTAAAACATGAAACTTAAGCATGCTAGGCAAGATTTCTGCCATTATTTTATATCTCCCAGACCCTGTAACTTCAAAGTGTGCTTGTGTTGGAATGTCCATGTGCATGGAAGCCAGAGGACAGCTTCCAGTGTTGTTCAACTTTCTTACTTCTTTTTAAAAACAAACAGGCTCTTTCATTGTCTGCAGCTCTCCAATTAGACTAGGCTGGCTCACCACTGAGCTCCAGGGATGGTCTTGGCCCTCTCTTTCCAATTACCAGCATATACTGCATACATAGGTTTTCCCCACATCGGTTCTGGTTGATCAAATTCAGGGTCTTGTGCTTACACAGCAAGCACTTCTTGGCTGAGCATCTCCCAAGCCCTAACTCAACGTATCTTTAATTTTCCCCTGCCTACTTGGATTTTTTTTCTTTTTAAACTTACACAGAGTCAAATTTACTTTTTTCACTTTATACTTCTGAGTTTGGACATAGATGTAGTATTGTGTAACTATGACCATAACCAAAAGAAGACACCTCTGTTCTCCCAGAATTCTCTATTCTACTATACTTTATATATATTATACTATATTATACTATACAGCCTCCCACTACCCTGCCACTTAGAATTTTGTCTTTTCTGGAATGTTAAAGGATGGAATAATACAATGGATAGCCTTTTAAATCTTCCTTGTTTCACTAGCAATAATGCATTTTGTATAATGACATGTATAAATAATCCACTCTTGTTCATCACTGCATACTAATTTATTTCTTCTCTTTTTTCCTTTTTTCTCTTTTTTCCTATTTCTCATTTGGTTTCTTTCAGGTTTGGTGAAATTGATATGGAAACTGCCTACATCTAGAGGAGAAAGGCGATAGCAGAGATAAGAGACCAGATACCCAACCCCAGAAAGGGAGAGAGAGTGATGGAGAAGGATGTGTCCTAATGATGTTCCAGTTCCCTCAACCCCAGTCGTTCTGTGTGTATAACCTAGGGATTGTTTTTGAACTTATTCTCCAAGTGTGTTTCTGCTCTTTTGCAAACATAACCCTCCTCCAATCTCTTTAATACTGAGCACAAACTTTATTTTTTTCCTGTAGAATTGTAGGAAAAAATTATAGGAAGACTGTCTTGATTTGTATAAATTCCCCCAATCATCATCCCATCTGCAATAAATGTTAATTGGCTTAAGTATGGAGTACATAACATAGGGATATTTTATGATTAAATGAACAATTGTTTTGTTTGACCATGTATGGTTCTACGTTGATAGTTCCTTTCTTGTACATCACCAGGTTTCCTGAAGTTAATTGTCTGATTTCCCCATTTTTTTGTTTCCCATACACTCACCTGTTAGGTCATCAGCAAACCTTTCTACAGATCTTGACCATTCTCTCCTTTCTTTCCTGCAGCCCTCATCCCAGTCCTTTCAGTCCCGGTTGCAGGTGTCTTCTGAACTATTCTGAGAACTACATTCCTAATGCTATTGGTTGTATGCTCTCTGCTGCACCCTGTACCTCCTCTTGCTCTGTGCTCTCATGCCACTGGGGCACACCTTTCACTAGCTCCCACCAGAAAGATGCGGGGCAGGTTAACTTTTGAAAAATGGTTATTGTAATCCATTTTGTTCATTCTTGGTAGCTTGGAAATACTTCCTGCCCCTTGATGTCATTACAACCTTTTTGTCTAAATTTCAGCACAAATCACAAGAAGTCAGGAGCTGCTGTAATAAAGACTAGCTTTGTCTTTAGTGGTCTAAAATTTCATAATGACATCCCTGGTGTGATCTTTTCAGCCACATCGCTTGATGCTCAGAGAACTCTACCTACACTTAAACTCTTATACCATGGAACCCTACTGTTTTATATTTCTTCTCTGATACTTTCTGTCCCTTCATTTTCTCCATGCATGCTCATGTCAGTGACTACTTGACTAATATCTTGGATTGATATGTGTACTTTTTCTCTCCTGTTGTCTATATCTTTGCCTTTTTTCCACCTCCCAATTTAGAGTTGATGGCATCATCTTTCTTGCTTTTCATGAATAGCCTCTTCTTTATATAATATCTCAGATATGATCTTTTCTAATCCAAAACATTCTCTTGCTGTATTCTCTAGGCATCTTCTGGGAAGTTTATCCTTGATTTCATGGTTTTCTATTTTAAATGCTGGAAGATATTCTCAGTTTTGTATGTCCCATGAGCCTGTATTTCATAATGAGACACTAAAAACCAAGAGAGGGTTAAACTGTCAAATGCGTGGTCAGGAACTGTCTAATGGTTGGGATTTCTGTATAGTGGCTTGGTGGAGCACTATGTTTTGGGGTTTACAAATCCCTCTTGAGTCTATACAAGAATGGTTTTTCCACACAAAATTTTAGAAATGAATATTTTACATGCTCCATGTTTCATTTACACAACTATAAGGAGAAAATATGTAGGAAGTTTACATGGAAAATACTGAAAACTTCAATGATAACACATATCGTGATAATCAGCTTAATTATAACAAAACAGGAGAGAAAATTCAATTTCCCATAATGGCTGAAGTTTATAACTTAATCAAACACACAATTAACTCTAGCAAATAGAATTTTCTATGGTATACAAAGGTTCAGGATTATGTCTTATGATAACTATTGTATTTCAGAGCTTACACATCCTGGAGCCTGTCTGCCCTTAGAAAGCAAATATTTAAGAGAAGGCATAATTCTGCTTTCTGCAGTCAGAACAGATGTAAACTCAGAAGTACACCAGAGACAGAATAAGGACTTTGCCCTTTGCTTCAGAATCTTATTCATTGTGCTCTTGATACCACAAAGTGTAAAGTCCTCTGATAATTTGTCTCTCGCTGTTAAGAGGAAAATCACACTACACTGAATCTGAGATAGTTATTCTAATTAAGCTCTAATTTCTCATCAAGTACAGTTTTGCCTTGTATACTACCACCACTTTGTTATTTTAACCACATATAAATGAAATTCTTTTCAAGGTAATACATTTTCATAGATTAATCATCTTTTGAAAATATTCAGTCATCTGCTTCATGTGGGGACACAAGGCAGTGGGGACAAGAGGTGACAACTTTAGCTACCATCTTTCTTGAGAAAACAAAAGGAGAGTAGTAGGAAGGGACTCGCTGTTCAGTGTGTTGTCTTTCCACGAAAGACATCCTGATTTCCAGGAAGTAACTCATTCCCTGCGCCTTTAAATTTTGTTCCACATCATCTTAGTGGAGTTTTGGGAGAAAGCAATCATAGCAAAGATTGTGCCCTGTGTGACATATTCAAATGGAAGTTCTGAGGAGAGCCTTTGAGTATGAGAACTGCCTTCACTGGGTCATTTGGGTAAAATACAAGAACAGCTTTTATTTTATTCATTTATTTTTGCTTCACTGCTCACACTGCCAAGAAAACAGAAGTATCAACTGTTGAATTGTTCCCCTTACTGTCTATGGCAGAGTCCTGTCTCAATGTACACTCCTTTCTTCTCTCAGGAGTCTGTTTCAGAGTGCCTTGCTATTTGTGGTGGATAATCATCATCAGCTTTGTGGATTGAGACATGCCTAGACTAGAAAATCACACTTGTAGGTATGTCTGTGAGAGTATTCTCTCGAGGTGACCAAATAAAGGGGACTCTCCCTGAAAGTGGCCCATGCTGTCCCATAGGCTAGGGGTATGGGTGGACTAGAACAGGAAACGGGAAAGCAACTATGGTGTGGCTCTCTGTACATACTTCCTTTCTGTCATGAGGTGAGCTGCTTTGCTCACCACATGCTGTTGCTGTCATCGCGTTCTGCCTGACCCCAGGCCCACAGCACTGGGGCATGCCCACCATCCACTGAAAGTCCTGAAACTCTTAGTCAAGCACCAGTCTTTCATCTCTTCATGTAGGTTTTCTCGGGTGCTTGTCGCATGATGGAAAACGAACATACCTATCTGCCTGAAAGACAGAAACTCCAAGCTCACCATCAGGACAGCAATTCCCAGCCTCTATTGCAGCTACTTGTTGCCATATGTGTTCCAGTCTCTGAAAAAAATGCACACACATGGTATATGAATCTTCTGGAAGGTCTCCTTGAGATGCAAACAGCTTCCTTTCTTCTCTTCCTTTGTCCTCCTTTCTTACAATCAAGTGAAATTTGAGTTGATTAAGAGCCATCTTGAACGTTAAAGACAAGTGTCATATTCTAAGACTCTGATTCTGACATCTTGAAGAAGGTAAAATGATGGCATCTTCTTACTAAAAAATGTATCATTAAGTGAGTTTCCTAACCCATTTTGGGGCCCAGATTAATAAAACTGGCTTATTTCGTGTCTTCTAGCCTCCCAGGATTACCTCATCCGTCCTAGTTTACAATTGTCCTGTTTCCCAGGATGGTTCTCTAAGAATTCCCTGCTTTTACAGACATTTTCATTAGATAAACTTAGATCCCAAACACAACTCAGCAATATTATACTCAGACACTGAGGTCAAATGAATTAGACCTTCCAAACACTATCCAATACCATCATTAAACATAAACTCTTGACCAAGGAGTAACCAATCTGTTGGCTTCTCTAGGCTACACTTGATGAGGAAGAATTATTTTGGACAAAATGTTAAATCTAGTGGTGTCTAAACTGTGACAAAAGCGTTGTGAGAGCATAATATGGGTTTTTTGTAACATTGTGACAGGATACTGTCATCTACAAGGCTCACAACAAAGAAATATGCAATAAAATTTAGCAAAAAAAATGGAAGAAAACCACAAAAATATTGGGCCACACTCATACCTAACTTGAGTCACATATGACCTGCAGCCTGTGGATTGGATATCTCTGCTTTAGATTCATCAAAACGAACCCGAGTGTCTTGTGAAGTATAGGATATATTTAGATTCAACAACCCTAAGCTGCATTTATAAGCCGTATGCAGATTCACTTTACTGCTCCATTCACTGACTTTGATTTGTCTTGTGAAGTATAGGTTTTTTTCTCAAATATCCATGAACAACTCTCCCTGTTTCATTTTTCTCAGTGAAGGTCATTTTGCTCAGAGACACACTCTCTTCATTCCTCTTCATAGTTGATACCAATGCCTCTAACCTTAATTTTGCTTGGGAGGTACAATTTCCTATTGTAGCTATAACAGATTGCTACCAACTTAATGGCTTAAAACAGTATGGATTAATGACTGTAAGATTCTGGTGGTCAGAATCTAAAACAGGTAAACTGGGTTTCACTCCCTGTTGGGTTCTAGGGCAGTGGTTCTCACCCTTCCTAATGCTGTGACCCTTTAAACAGTTCCTCATGTTGTGGTGACCCCCATCCATAAAATTATTCTTTTGCTACTCCATAACTGTAATTTTGATGCTGTTATAAGTCATAGTGTGAATATCTGATAGGCAGGATATCTGAAATGCAAAGCCTATGAAAGGGTTGTTTGACCCTAAAGGGTGTTGAACCACACACAGGTTGAGTCCAAGGAGTCACATGAGAATTCTGAGTGCTTGTGAGAAAACTCCACGAAAACAAGACCAGAGTTTCTTCGAAACACAAAATTGCTCTTGGAATGTGTTTTCATGCCTCCCAGGTGTGGCAGATAGGAGTGAGTTTACTTCAGCTGCTTTTATTCATGTGCCTCTAATAAAAAAATGTTTTTGCCATGCGTCGCTTTCTCCTTGTGATTGTATACAGCTTGAACTTATGAGAATTTTACTCAGGTGACCATTCTTAACACTCAGAGTATAAACTGTCTGATGCTCTGAATAGAGTTCACTATTGCATGAGACTTTGGTCCCCACCCTCCCAGGTTCATACTGCCAACTAGCATGGTAACAGAGACAATCAACTTCTTTGCCTTTTCCACTTTCTAGATACCATCATCATCTGCTTTTACTCCAACTTCTCCTTCCATTAGCACATCTCAGATTTCAATTCTTCTGTCTCCCTCTCACAAGGCCTCTTATGGTTGTGTTGAATATCTCCATCTCACGATCACAATTGCATCAGTACCATCCTATGTGCCAGGTAGGGTAGTGTACTTACAAGATCCAGGGGCTGGAACATGGGCATCTTTGGAGGCCATTAGTCTGTCTACTACAGAGGCAGTAAATTCAGTTCTAGTGAAGGAATCATGACTGATTCAAGCCAGTTTCAGCAATTCTGATGCCTTTCTCTGACAACTGTCTGTGAGGCAGGCTTGTAAGCCATTCTGTCTAGTGAGGTATGTAGAGATACATACCTAGAGTTCTGAGCAAGATTTTGCACTTGGTAGCTTGTATGCAAGAGGAGGAAGCCTTGTGCTGTTGGTCATTCATTATCATTTGGTTATTATTATATAAGGACATTGTGTGACCTTGGAGAATAGGCCAGAACCACACTTGCAACAGGCCAACCTTGTTGAGTTATTTATAGAACCTTGGAAACACCTTTAGTCTTCTTAAACAGTGTGCATAAATGTGCTTAGTTTAAACCCATTAGTGGGGTGCTCTATTATTGTGACTGACAGCAGCAGTTCCAACCATATCTAGGTCTACCTAGCATGCTAACTTGCGTATGACTCAGACTGTACTACTTGGATTCCAAGAATCCTGACTCTTAGAGAACAAATATTATGTTCAGCCACTAAGAGAGAAAACAAAGACGAGTGTGTTGGTGATTTTAGTCTCATAAAAATTATATTTGAGCTTCTAAACTCATATAATAAAAAAGTTATCTTCTTTATAATATTAATGCACATTCTTCCTGGCAAAGTGCAGGTGGCTTATGTCTGATCTCATAATACAGCATCTTTACACACTGTATTTATTGCTAAGTAGGGCAAGATAAGGCCTGTAAAGTACTTAAAATAGAGCTGTGTATGGTAGATATCCAGTAAGTTTCATATTTTTCTTATATTCTTTGTTTGACTGCTAGCATTTTATTTGGCAGATTAAATCCCACAATTAATAATAATCTCACCTAGCACACACTTGATACATACTGGATGGAGAGGGTGACTTGTACCCCAATCCTGTAATGGAGTATGAGTAATTTTACTCAATATTAAAGAAATCACTCTGTGAGAAAAGTCTGAGGAAATGGGATTATATTCTAGTTAGAGCCCCATGTTATAAATTAATGAGAGAAGTTTTCATTGAAGTAACTTGAAGGTGGGTTTTTCCACCATAGTAAAACCAGACATCTCTTTCTAATTCATATTGTCAAACAAATCTGGATCAGTACCTTAACAAAACCAGTGCTAGAAAAGGGCAGACAAGAGGGTTCTCGACTCCATTAGAAAGAAAAAATTAGCTGTATTGCCTGTGGTCTAATGCTCTTCTAAAAATACCTCTTAAGAGAGAATTTCCCAATCTTTCATGTCAGCTAACTGTTGACAGACTGAAATCAATCCTGTCTGTACCTCCTTGGGCAAACATAGGTCTCTTCCTTTAAAGTCTAGGGTGAGTGAGGACAGCGAAGAGGAAACCACCATCCCATCATAAATCTTGCAAAGAAGCCTGCAAAGAAGCTCCTAGAGAAAATGCAGCTCCATGCTATGCACTGAAAGCTGTCGGGGTTCTCGAAAACACTTGGTCATTGTTGTGGGAGCAGAAAAGATGTGTCAATGCACAATGGAGAAGGGCATCCAGACATTCATGCTAAATGCTGAGGACTTTCATGGCTGCATTCCCAATGCCTAAAGCAGTGCCTGGGGTGTGTGTGTGTGTGTGTGTGTGTGTGTGTGTGTGTGTGTGTGTGTGTGTGTGTGTGTATGCATGTATGCAGACACTTGTGTGAGCATGTGTGTGGAGGCCAGATGTTAATGCCAGGTGTGTTCCCCAACCACTCTGCACCTTATATACTGAAATAGTGACTGTCATTTGAATCCAGAACTCATTGACTAGTCTGGTCTAGTTAGCCACCTAGTTCTGGGGATCCGTGTCTGGTTCCCAAATGCTGAGATTACAGACAGACTGTGATGTCCACTAGGAATACTAGTGAACTAGTACTAGGGCTTTGAACTCTGGTCTTCCTGCTTGCACAGCAAGTGCTTTACTCACTGAGCCATGTCCCTAGTCCTCTTATGTATGTCTGTATGCACGTATTTATGTATGTATGTATATATATATATGTATATATATACCATATTAGTATTTGTATCTACTTAATAGTACACACACACACACACACACACACACACACACACACACACCACTCTGGAAGCAGAAGCTGGAACAGAGACCATGAAAAAATGCTTCTGACTTTTTCATGTAGCTATTTTATTTAACCTAGGCCCACCTGCCTAGGGACGACAGCACCAACAGTGGGATGGGCCCTCCTACATCAATTAGCAACTTATAAAATACATCATAGGCATGAGTGGCCAAAGGCCAATCTGATCACATCAATTCTTCAGTAGAAGTTCCCTCTTTACATGTGTCAAGGTAACAGTCGACATTAACCATCACACACACACACAGAGAGAGAGAGAGAGAGAGAGAGAGAGAGAGAGAGAGAGAGAGAGTTTAAAATAATTCTTGTGAGAATTTCACACAAAGTATTTTTATCATGTTCTTCCCTCCTCCTTCCCCAACTCCTCTCAGATTCAACCCTAACTCCCTACTGACCACCAGGCCCTCTTAAAAAACAAAAGCTCATCAAGTCCAGCTTGTGCTGCCCACATGGCTCCTCATATATTTTTAATGGATTTTTTAAGCAAACCAGGAATGCTCCACTGTTAAAGAACCAGGATGACCCACTGTTCTAGAAGCTCAGAAAAACTATGCTCTGAGATCTCAAGTCTTATTTTGAGGCAAACAGAGTTTTTATCAATTGTTCTTCATTAGGGTCTTCTGCATGTGAAAGAACTCAAGACGGCAACTCTTGTGGGAGCGGAGAGAAGGGATGACCCTGAGGAACAGGCCAGGGAAGTCCGAAGAGGACTCCTCTCTCTCCTGTTGGCATGAAGAAGGCCCATGGGTGCGTAGGTGCTGCCCCAGCCAGTAGTCCCATGGGTATCGATTGACCACATTGTGCTAGGGCCAAGAGTAGGATCCTTGCAAGAAAATTATCTATGTATCCAAGAACTAAGTAACTAGAGAACAGATTCAGTGTGTGAAACACATGCTGAGGGGACTTCCAGAGTTCTCAGTAACAACTTTAGATGCTGTTGAACACAGAGGAAGCTGAGTTAATGGTCTACACTGTCCAGATCTTTAGGAATCAATGACTCTGAAGGAGAGTGAGAAAGGAAGGGAGGCTGAGACGTTCTAGCTCTAGGAAAGCTTCAGTAACTCTGAAATGTTCTCAAGCCACAATCAGAAATCTCACCACCAGCTGGGCATAGTCCTGGAAACCATGGCTCGGTGTCAATCCTGTGCTGGATTTCAGATGGTGCCACTGTTAGTCTCAGCTTCCAGGGTTGCTGTGAGAGACCAGGAAGGCGCATCCATCTACCATCCATCCTTAGTCTAACGGGGAAGAAAGATGAATGATTACACCCATTGGTCATCATTTGCTGAGGCTGCCATTACTAACCCATAGGTGCTTCAAAGTCCACAGTTGACCAAGTGCTTACACGTGCCCTCTCCTTTGCAGTAGTGAGAATTTCTTCATCCTCATGAGGATATATCATGAATGGGAGCCTGATCCCCCCTAGGCCATAGAGGGGGAGTCAGCCTAGCTCTGAACTATCTCAGTCCAGCCTCAGTCTACTCTACTATGAGATCTCTCCCCCAAAAAACTCAGTTCTCCTGTGTGTAACATCATTAAATGAGAATTAATTTTAGGTCACTTGCTCAACTTATTGCTTGAGAAGCAAAAATACATGCAAAGAAAGTGCCTCCTATGTTCTGCAACCAGGCACAGTTTCCATGGGATAAGCAGGGATGCATCTGTGTCGGGGAAACCATGGAGATGGTTCATGAAATATCTGTCCACCAGCAAGGTTTTGCAGAGAGTGACACTGGGCTTGAGTCTCTCATTTGCCAAGCATCCCATGTGGCTTCAAGATGGGGGAAGAGATGTTGTAGCTGAGATGGTCTGACTGCAAGATGCAGATGGAGAAGAGAAACCCCTCCTGAAGCCAATGCAGCTTACTGGGCCTCCCAGCCAGCTTGTTTGTGCATGGCTAGACCAGCACATAACATTTACTTAACTTTAAGGGAGATTTTGTTGCTGAAGATAAAGAACCGAGAAAGTAAAACAGCAATTACCAAGGCTTCAGGAAGCATCCAAACCACAGCTTCATTTCATGGAGAGGAAGCTATGACAACCCAGCATCTAAACTCTAGGCGGTAATGGGAAATGTGCATAAAGCCTTTGAATATGAAGGCTACTCCGTGCCCACTGTAGGACTGTTGATTCTACAAAAGCACCTGAAGGTATTAGCATTGTTATTAAGCAACAGGAGCAAACATCAAGCAAAGATATTTGAAACTGAAATTATCTCCCAAAAGAATAAAATGTGAATCATATCCATTTCCATAATGTCATTTCTCCATTGGTAAGGTGCAGATCAATACTCATTAGATCTCTGCAGGCTCACTCCCAGAAGGAAAAAGTGTTCTGATTGGAATGACACCCCCATTAAACAGTATCAGACTTGACTTTCTGGTTGTACTTAATCATTTCTCCAAAGTCAGAAATTGCTTGTTTCTTAGCAGAATGAACTGGTTTGGACAGTCTAGAAGAAACAGCTTTTCTTTAAACTTGAGTGTGATCATTCTATAGATCTACAGCCCAGGGATAACCAGACAAGATTCGAAAGCTCTTGCAGCTCAACAGTTCTGCACTGGGGAGAGGGAGAGAGATGGGCAATATCCTGCAGTAGCCTCTGTGTCACCTGGAAGCTGCTTAGAAGTGCAGAATGTTCCAGAAACTTAGCTCTCAATCTGTATCTTAATAGGGTTCAAAAGATCCTGAGTCAGAACTGTTTTCAAATCCACACATTGGGGGTGAACCCACTTCTTCTGTGCTAGTCTATCAACTTCTAACCCAGTCTCAAGAACACATCAGAGGAAACATTCTCGCTCATGCGATGACACCAGTGTGCCGCCATTCTCCCCGAAATCCATGAATTGTGAGAATGACCACATCTCTACAAATTCCTTTTCAAATATAAGTTATGGCACATCAGAGAGAGAGAGAGAGAGAGAGAGAGAGAGAGAGAGAGAGAGAGAGAGAGCTGTAGGGCATGTGTGTGAAGTATGTATTTGCCAAGGATGGAGAGATAGGTAGCTAGGAGTCCGAGGAAGAAAGGCAGTTAGACTATGAAATGTTACCCATAGGCTCATGTGTTTGGACCTTTGGTCCCCAGCTGAGAGTACTGCTTTGGAAATTATGGAAACTTGAGGATATAAGACCTAGCTGGAAGATGTGGGCCTTGAGAATTAGAGTTCAGCCCTGCTTCCAGCCTCCCCTCTGTTTTCTGATCCACTAAGATATAAATGAACTCCCACTGCCACAGAGAAAGCCACCCTCCCCAGGGTGCCTCTGGTGCCAGGATGCCTCTACTGCCTTTGGACTGTAACCTCTGAAACCAAAAGCCAACATAACCCTCTTCTCATTTACACTGTCTATACAGCATTTTGTCTCAGCGATGAGAAAGTAATTCATACAAGTGTCATCTTCAGAAATTTGTATTAATCACATTCTTCCTCAGTGCACAAGGTCCCTCCATTCAGCACCGACACCAACCAGACTTCCACATCTTTCACCTCCCCAGTGGGAGACCCCACCCAGGAAGCTAGGTCATTGCGTGCTGCCCAGGATTCCTTATGTATTCTCGTCTCAATGTGCTTTGGGTGTTAAGCAGATATTCCACAACTGAGCTAAGTCTACTGTTCTCCATTATCTCTGAAGATCTCTCCTGAGTGTGATGACATGTAATTATGACTACAGCGCATTTTGAGCTTGCAAAATATGTCAGTCCAACCCACTGTAATACTAACTTGTGATAATGCCCCCTCCTTTAGATAGTCATATGGACCCCCAATATATATGGTCATGGGACGATGTGAGACTACCTGCTTGTACAGTTTGGGCTTGTCCAAATCAGTTCTTTCTTACTGCAGTGGTTGAGAACCAATGCTCTAGAGGACCCTCTGATGCACTATGGGGAAGTGGTGCTTTAGATAGGAGCCCTGCACTGTGCAGCAAGTAGACACCTGAGGGGGGGACTTGCACTGGTACAACACAAAAGGACATCCCAAAAGGATCTCTGCCAAGACCACCCTGAAATAGAAACCACTAGAAGGCGCAGAGGTTTTTACTTCTCTAAATTCTGGAGAACATCACCTTGCCCTCAAACTATGGAAGCAACCTTCCACTCCATTTGAATCATTGCAGAAATGGGAGACGGGAGGTGACAAAGACTCGGGCTCTCAAATACAAACACATCTGTGCAGAGAAATCAGGCCACAAACTATGTTGTAGAGGAAACCCAAAAAAGTGGAAGTCTGCAGGGAAGTGGCAGCCAGAGCTCTGGTAAAAGGAGAAAAGCCACTCACAAGAATAAATCTGTACCCTAGTGGTAGCCTGACCTCAGCTCTAATAATTGTTATTCCATCTGTATCCCAGCTCTCCTTTTCCTGAGCTAAATAAGGATGGATGTAAAGTGCCCAGGTGCTTCTATTACTTCTGTGTCTTCGCTCCCCTGTAAATGATCATAAGAATCTTACACTCAGGAGAAGACCAATATTGAATACAAAGAGTGAAGTAAGATTGAAGCCCTGATAAAGTCTTTTAACCAATAAAAACCCAAGGCTAAATGGATTCTCCATCATATTCTACCACAAACCTTTCAAGAACAAATGGTCCCATAAAACAGAAAGGGAAGGAACATTAGCAGATTTCACAAAGCTAGTATTATCCCCTCCAAAAACAAACATTAAATCATGGTATACCACCACTATCACCACCAGCAGCAGCAACAAAACTATAGACCAGTTTCTCTGGTTGACATATTAGCTTAACCAAGTGCTTGAAATAAAATTTAATAACAAAAGGACTCTAAGCCAGGCATGGTAGTACAAGACTTTAATCCCAGAACTGTAGAGGCAACCTTGACTACACATTGACTTCCAAAACAGCCAGAATTACATAGAGAGACTCTGTCTCAAAAATAAATAAATAAATAAATAAATAAATAAATAAATAAATAAATACTCTACACACTATGATCAACCTGATGCCATTATAATACAACATATGTAATCAATAAATGTAATTCATCTCAAAAATAGACTCAATTGCAGTAGCATCTCAATAGCTGCAGAAGAAGGCATTTGACAAATCCATTATCGCTTTGTTATAAAAATCCTGAAGAAACTAGGAGTAGAAGGAAAATTCCTCAGCTTAATAAAATTTCTATCCTAGAAACATAGCCAACATTATATTAATAGGGAATAGAAAGAATTGTCTTTAAAATAAGAAACAAGATCAAGGAATGTACTTTCTACTTTCCTCAACATGGTACTGAGTCTCCGCAGCAATAAGGAAACAGAAGGAAACAAAATAGATATAGGGATGTGGGGCCCCAGCAAGCTCTACTGTTGCCAGGGAGATGAGCCTGGGGAGGTAAGAAAACTCTGTTCAGCAACAGCTGGGGAGCCTGCATGGGACCAAACCAGACCCTCTGCATGTGGGCAACAGTTTTGTAGCCTTGTCTGTTTGTGGAACCCCTGGCAATGGGACCAGGATCTATCCCTGGTACATGAGCTGGCTTTTTGAAGTCCTTTCCATATGGTGGGATGCCTTGCTCAGCCTTGAGACGGGGAGGGGTGTTGCTCCTGCCTCAGCTGAATGTGCCAGGCCTGTTGACTCCCCATGGAAGGCCTTACCTTTTCTGAGTAGATGAGGGTGGGTTGGGGGCAGGTGGGAGAGAAAGTGATGAGTGGAGGAAAGGGAAATTGTGGTTGGTATGTAAAATGAATTTTTAAAAAAAAATGAATATAAAAAAAGAAAAGTTGGTTCAGCTCAACTTAGTTAGCCAGGCTGGTTCAAACTTCTGGAGTCTGATGCAAAGTGATTTATCTTTAAACACAGTAAAACTTTGGGGAAAGTTTCATCATGACAATTATTACAACTAAGCTTTAGGCTGACTGCATCGAAACTCCCTGGCAGTGTGTCTCTCTTTAGTAAAGCACCAGAGACCTTTTCCATAAGGATGGGTTCTATTGGCAGAGAAGCACTGCTCAGGACAAGGGCCTGGGAGGAAGGGTTTGTAATAAGCATAAGGATGGTGTCTATTGACTGTGAGACAATGCTCAGAAGTCTGGGCTTAGGGGGGAAAGTTTGCAATAAGCTCAATTATGTATGTCTCAAAAAAAATTAGAGAAGACAGAGAAACCAGAAAGATACGCATAGATTTGAACATGTATGTAAGACAACTTTATTAGTAAAGTTGATCTACAGATTCAATGTAATTTTCACCAAAATTCAAATGACATTCTTCAGATATGTATATATGCATATGTGCATAGATAGATAGATAGATAGATAGATAGATAGATAGATAGATAGATAGATAGATAGATAGGTAGGTAGATAGATAGATAGATAGATAGATAGATAGATAGATAGATAGATAGATAGATAATGATCTTAAAGTTCATACAGAAACTCAAATGGCTCCAAGTAGCCATAGTTATCCAAGGACAAAGAACAATTCTAGAGACTCACAGAGCTGGGTTCCAACAATGCTGCAGAGCCATGGTGACAGGATAGCACAATGCTTGCCCAAAAACAGGCACATAGTGAAATAGAATAGAGGATACAGGAAGAGCCCACACAACAGCAGCCAGTTGAGTTCTAGCAACGAAGTCAAATTTATGTTGAAGAAAGTATACCCGTAAGCAAATGGTCCTGGGTCAGGTGGATACTCCTATGTGTAAAAGAAGACAGACTCCTAGATGTGACTCTGGACTAAAATCGCCTCAAAATGGATCAAAGCTCTTAGTGTAAAAGTGGGAGGACCTAGGAGAAAACACTTCAAGATATAGATACTGTATCACAAATAATATAAACCCAGACACAGATATTGGGGTTCAAGCTGAAGATCGGAAAAGCAAAGCAGCCAACAACTGAAGAGACCCATTACCTCTACCAAATCTTCAGACCAAAGGAGCGAGATCCTGTCTCCAAGAATCCTCAGACTCCACATGCCAGTGAGTTCCTGTCTCTTTCCCTTTATATTCCTCTCCTGACCCAACCATATCGCTCTTGTCTCCACCTCCCTAGTGCTAAGATAGTGGGATTAAAGGTGTGAGCCACCACCACTGGAATCTGTTTCTGAAGCAATCTTGTATAACCCAGGGTAGCCTTGAATCCACAGAGATCTGTTTGCTTCTGTCTCCTGAGTCCTAGGATTAAAGGCGTGTGCCACCACTCCCTGGCCTGTACAGCTGACTAGTGTGACTGCTTTGCCCTCTGACCTTCAGGCAAGCTTTATTTATTAAAACTCAAATAATATAACACTATGCAGTACAGGCAAGAAATCTCTGGGTATAACTCTAGTACTCCAGGATGTGGCCGAAAATGAATTGAACAGAAGGTGCTCAAAAGAAGTACAAATGGCTACTAAATAATGAAAGACTTTCAATGTCGTCAGGCATAAAAGAAATGAAAATTTAAAAAAAAAACCTGAGATTTTATCTCATTCCAGTCAGAATGGCCACTGCTAAGAGAACAAATAACAAATGCTGGTGAGGAAATGGGGGAAGGGAGCCTTCTACATTACTGCTAGGAATGTGAACTAGCATAGCTGCTGTGGAAATCAACATGGAGATTGCTCAGAAAACGAAAATGGAACAGCCACACAATGCTGCGATGCCACATTTGGACATGAACCTGAAGAACAAAATTGGTAGAGACACCTGCACACTGTGTCCACTGCAGCACTGTACAAAAGCCACATTACAGTGTCAGCCTAGGCACCCATCTCTGCGCTACTAAAGTGGAAAATATGGAATGTTAATGCAGAATGAAGCTGTGTCATCTGCTAGAAAATAGATAGGATGGAAGATAATCCCAGAAATGAAAAAACCAAACTCGGAAAGGCAAATACCACACATTTTCTCTCACTATGCAGAATCTAGATTTAAAACGAAAAAGCCAGGTGGCGGTGGTGCACACCTTTAATCCCAGCATTTGGGAGGCAGAAGTAGTTGGGTCATTGTAAATTCAAGGTCAGCCTGGTCTACAGAGCTGGTTCTAGTACAGTCAGGGCTATGCCAAGAAACCCTGTCTTAAAAAACAAACAAACCAAACAAAAATAAGATTGTATCCAAGTATGAGTGGGACTATTGGGGATGAAGGATCAACGGGAAGGGGAGGAGTGTGACAAGAGATGGCAGAGAGAGTGAGTTCTATAAAATGCACTGTATTCATCCATGA
Source organism: Ondatra zibethicus (assembly GCA_004026605.1). Classification (NCBI taxonomy): domain Eukaryota; kingdom Metazoa; phylum Chordata; class Mammalia; order Rodentia; family Cricetidae; genus Ondatra; species Ondatra zibethicus. Next base: position 150,524 of record PVIU01001864.1, on the reverse strand, counting down.
AAATGCCACAATGTAGAAACAACATATGCTATTATAGCATATAGAATTATACATGCTAGTCTATAATATTGTATACAAGTTTGAGATCCTGAGATCCCATTCCCAGCGCCCATGTGAAAAGCTGGGCGTGGTGGCATGTGCCCCACCACTGGGGAGGTGGACACGGACAAATGCCTGAGCTCCCTGTATAGTCTAACCAACTGAGGAGACCTTGTCCTGAAAACTACAGTGTCAAAGTGATTGAGATGGACAGCCCATATTGATCTCTGGCCTTCACTTGCATGCACACCCCACAGGCACACACAAAAAAGAATAATTTTCATGGGCCAGAAGTGACCAATGTAGAGATGTGACCACTTTTAAACTTAGTAAGTTTCGTCATCACTTCTGTTTCCACTCTGGTCAAACACCTTTCCCCAAGCTCTGTTCTTCTCAGCCTCTTTTCTCCTATAGATGGCTTCTACACAGAAACCAAAACAATCTCTTTATATATACATGTATTTTTATCCATCCACCTTTGATTTTTTTTTTCCAAAGTCATTTTGGATGCAGCAGAAAAGCTGGAAGAAAGTAGTCAAGTTCCTGTCCATGCTTTGCTCAGCTTCCCCTGATGTTAATCTCTTACATAGTCATAACAGAGTGATCAATACCAGGAAGTGGACACTGGCATGATGCCATTAACTAATCCTCCTCACACCCCACTCAATGCTCCACTCACCTGCTGTTTTCTGTCCTGAGACTGTATCTAAGCCCACCTTGCATCTGGCTTATTCTTCCTTGGTCTCCTCCCATCTCTGGCAGGCTTCAGCCTTCTCTGTCTTTCATGGCCTTGAACAACACTTTTGAAGAGTAGTGGGCAAATAATAAGTAAGTTCTATCATGTCAAAGACAGAAGGAGTGCGGAGAATGACCAAAAAAGGCTATTTTGTCAATGAATTTAAAAGCTTGGACTCATAAACAAATAGTACAAAAACAGAGCTAATTAAAATATATTTGAAGAGAAAACTCTTATAAGGCACTGTGAACTATGTCTAAAATTCTATCACTCAGAGGCTTAGGCAGGAGGATTACTATGAGTTTTAGGAAAACATGGGTTATAGAATAGGACACTCTTTCAAAAAACAACAATAAATAAATAAATAAAGGAAGGAAGGAAGGATAGACAGACAAGAGAATTTCTTTTAAGGCCTGGACCCACAAAATAAATTAAAATCTACTCTCCCAATCTACAGTAGATCAACAATGGGTCCAGTTATTTTATATGAATCCTAGCAAACCTTTAAAAGAACATATAATTTCAAGAAGTGAAGAAAACACAGAAGGTGTTCTTCTTTCTTTCATTACTAATACAAAGATAGTGCATCACTTGAAATAAACTGTCAAGGTCACTATAGGGAAACACAGAACAGCTCTTCCATAAACATGAGCCCATCAGTCTTAACAGTATCTGTGTGAAAACTATGGTGACCTCAACATACTTAGAAAATGCATTTGATAAAAGATGACATTTATGATTTTCTTTTTAAAAAAATGCACAGGAACTTCCTTGATAAGGAGCCTCCATCAGAAATACACACCAGACTTTACTTGCTTGCTTTAGAGAAGGAACTGTGTGACTGACTGTTGCCATCACTGTTTCCATTTAACAATTTAGGTCTTAGGAAAGGAAATCAACAGCACACAATGGGTGGGAATAAGGAAAATCATCATTACACAATGATATCAGGCTTTGCACACTAATTCAAGAGAATCTAAGAATAAACTATTTGAAACTTAAAGAGTACACAAATTTTAGAAATTAAGAAGTAGATCTGAATTAATTATTAAAAGAAGTTAGAATGGTTTTTGGGATCCAAAGTCACCTTGGCCATTTGGGGAGTATAGGGCAAGCTCAGGCTACTTGAGACACTGACTGAGAACAACAACAACCCCCATATTGCAAATAAAAATAGATATGCGGGGACACTGTCCTCCGGAATCACTTGTTTAGATGGCCAGTCCAAAAGGCAAGAGACTTTAAAGGCAAAAGCCAGCCCAGGTGTAGAGTTCCCTGAGGAAGCTTAGCTATGTCTAGGAATCACTGGGAATACAAACGTGCTTTCAAAACTCCTATTAGCATATGCTCCAAGGAATTCTTCTCAGTCACAGGCAATGAGGGCATGACTTTTCTGCTTCCAGGCTAACAGCAGTATCAGCTCACTTGGTTGGCTCTGAGGTTGTGGTTCTAGCAACACAAGGCGGACTATGGTCCTTTGAATAGGATACCCAGCTTTGGGATCAAGATGATTTGGTCAGGAAAATAAAACACAAATTTTGAGTTTGGAGGTTAGTGTAAAACTTACTCAATACCTCCCCTTATAAATGCTCAGCCTCTATTCTAAATAAGCACAGAGAAGTTGGGATGACAAACTGATGCTAACTGGGGGTGTGGGGGAGTGGGATCTTACGTCTGCCTCATGCTAGTGCCAGAAGCCAATGAGGTCAGTTTAGTATGCCAAGTGAGTCTTGAAGATTCCAATTAGGTGGCCGGATGTGTAGTTAGTAACCCAGAAATGTATACTTAAGAGTTCTCAACATTTGGAGTAGACCTGAAATCATAAGCATGAATGGCTCTGTAGAAATGGTACAGGGACAAACAGAAGAGTCAGGATTCAGGGATGTAACAATGAGCTGGAGGCCACAGTCATCCATTTTCTGATGCTAGTTATGCTACACGGAAGGCTGAGTCTGTACAGAGGTGAATTGTAAAGAAAAGGAGTTTTAGTCTGGTGTGCTGGCACATGCCTTTAATCCCAGCATTCAGGAAGTTAGAGGCAGGAGGATCTCTAGAATTCAAGGCTCAGTTTGTCTACATGGTGAGTTCTAAACAGCCAAGGCTACATGCTGAGACCCTGTCTCAAGATAACAAAAACAAAACAGGAAGAAGAAAAAAGTTTAGCTTTGGCTCATGGTCAGGAGAACCAAGATCAGGGTACCACACTGGTCATGCCCTTCCTGCTAGTAGAATCCTGAGGTGGCACAAGAATCACATGATGGGAGACAGAGCTGGGTTTGTCTTCTGGTGTCAGTCCTTCTCGAGAAGTTACTCTGATGGCCTTACCTAAACCACATTGCATTCCAGATGCCTCATCTGTAGACGTCGTAGACTGTTTCCACTCTCCTGCTACATAACAATGGTGTTTTATTTGTGGAGGGGAGATTGTTAGGGAGACTGTAGTCAGCCCATAGCAGGTGTGGAGAAAAGCATGACAGCCTTTTGACAGCTGAGACGAGAAATCACTGAGAAAAGTGATTTCTATCATGACAGATAGGAGCAGAGTGAGAAGTGCTCAGTGTGCCAGCCATGTAGGCAGCTTAATCAAGTGCAGAATGTCCCTGTTAAATAATGGTGAGTTCAAGGATGGAAGTTCAATGTAAACTCTCAGGTACAGTGCTGCTTGAGCCATATTTTCCGTCCATGTAAGATTGTTTTCACTCTGACAAATCCATTCCTTAACTCATGTTTACCAAAAGCTGACTTCAAGATCTGCTCCAACACCTCTCTTCCCTTCTGCTTTCTTACTGAGCTAAGTCCACTTTCTTCTGGAATAATCTAGAACATGGAAGAGCAGCTCAGAGCGATTGAAGACAGTGGCAGTGGCTTTGCACACTGTGGAGGAAGCAAACACACACTAAGAAGGAGTGACTGGGAGAAACCTCAGAAGCCTGCCCCTCGTGACATACTTTTGGAACCAGGCTTCATCTCCTAAAGACTCCCAACGTTTATAAGCATATAGTTGAGGACAGTTTTGGTCATAGGGACATGTTTAGCTGGGGGGAAAAAAAGCCCGTGAGAGATGTTTCAGATTCAGTTTTCAACATCTGGGAAATGATGCGTAGGTGGATGAAAACGCATCAGCAGCAAGAGTAGAGATAAGGATAGTGTCAGCTATCTCGGGGCACTTCTTACGAGCCAGGCAGCCCTCAAAGTGCTTTGCAGGCATCATGCACTGATGCCACGTGCAACCTACAGGGAAAGATTCCATCTTCATTTCCAAACAACAGGTTTCTTGGGATCAAGTGATTGGCCAGTATTGCCACACAAGAAATATCTGCAAGGGTTGGAAGCCAGAGAGTGCAGTGTCAGAGAAGACACTACATACTGTCATGCTTGCACAGACATGCAGTAGCCCACTGGCATGAGGGTGTGAAGAGCAGAAAGCAGGTGTTTACAGTCACTTCTCTCCAGGAATCTGTGGCTCAGGTTGGTAAAAGGTCTTAGAGGAGCTGAATGCCTGTCCCTGGAGACCGTGTGGTGGAAGAAGACCAGACGCAAAGCGTTAAGCAGGGAACAGTTGGGAGAAGGGGCAGTCGCAACCGTAAGCTACTTTATCTAGGATTGTATGACTTTTTCAGGCTAATTATAATCATGCTTACCCACATAGAGAGGGTGAGCTAATAGAAGGTATTGGCGAGCAAAGACAACTGAAGGAGCAGAGTCTCCTTTGAGTCAGAAGGAAAAGTGACCAAGAATGAAGAGAAAGGCTCAGAGGGCAGAAGAGAGGCAAAAGGCATGGGACCAAGGATGGGTCTAGGTGCATTCTGGAGAGAGGAGGCAGACCAGAGAAATCTTTTTCTGATTGCCCCCAGTAGGCAGCCAGTTCCTATGCCAGAAGAGATAGGTTTGGCTACAGGTAGGTACTTAAAAATTGTAGGCATGACTCAAAACAATCTTGGGAAAGATAAAAAAAAAATAGTGTTGGATCTGGTGTGGCATAACTCACATCTCAGTGGCCCCTATAGCCCACTAGAATGCCCCCTATAAGAGCACAGCAGTACCATGTGTCCCTCATTTATGCCACTCCATTTGAATTATCCCCCTCTCCCCCCCCCAGCTCTCTCCCTTCAGTCCCCTCTGCTCCTCCAATGCTCTCCTATCACGTCTGTCCCTTTTATTCTTCCTAACCGCTTGACCCACCATCAAAACTTCCTTCCTCGGACTTGGACTCATGCTTGGTGTTGCCAGCTCTGACCTTGAATGACTCTTAACTCCAGTTATCTTATCTCATAAGTTACTAGATGGTTAAACAAGCACCAGCTTAAGCCCTGGAACTCGTAATACCACTGTTTCAAGAGTCATGGCTGAAGGACTGGAGGGTTAGCTCAACCAGTAAAGTGTGAGGGTGAGTGTGATCCCCAAAACCAATGTTTAAAAAATGTCCTGTGTGGTGGTGCACACTTGTAATCCCAGTGCTAAAGAGAAAGGCAGATCTGTGGGGCCTGCTGGCTAGCCAGTCGAGCCTATTTGGTAAGCTTCAAATCAGTAAAAGTGTGTGTGTGTGTGTGTGTGTGTGTGTGTGTGTGTGTGTGTGTGTGTACATGTATGGGTGTGCATGTGATGTTAAATGAACACCAGTTGTCCGCCAACATCCATGTGTGTGTGAACATGCACCCATGAACACACCCATGCAGTTACACTGCATTAAAGAAAAGAGGAAGGCTGCAAGCAGCCATAACAGTGGTAATTAGGCAGCTCGTGCTAGAGTTTCAGTTCTCCCTAGCCCATCTCTGCCCTCCTCTGCCTATCCCATACTCCCGGAGACTGATCTAGAGGCTGTACAACAGGCTCTCTTACCACAGATTCCCAGTTGGTTTAGGCCAATGGAAATGGTGGTGAGTTTGAAGTAGAACAGAGGCCAGAATACTTACCTCTCCAGCTCCCTCCTTTGTAGTTCCAGGTGGGCAGTGACTCTCAAAAGGCTGCAGCTTCTTTCTGGAAGCTTCTTCCGCAACCATAACCACAGCTCCAGCTCTACTCTTGAAATTTCCACTGACCACAATGTACGTGTCCAGCATTAAGAACAGCGTTGCTGGGGCCTGAGTGCTGCAGTGTATCTGTTGTTTTCCTTCCATGCTCTTCAGAGCACCACATTAACTCTCCCTTCATTTCCCCACTTAGAGGTGGCATCTTTTTCCTGCCACAGTTGACTAAATCCAGATCGCATACAGAATACTCCCACATAGGTTCAGTCCAAGACAGGGGCAATGTCCGAAGAGCTTGAAAGTTAGGAGTGCCAGGGCTGACTGAGTAGTGGAGCATCTTTATCTGAATGTCCTCTGGGATCCCCAAATGTAACAAATTGAAAACCAAATTCATTTTTGCCTTCCCCTCATTGGTCTCTCTAGGCTTTCCTACTATCCCAAAGAGTCTTTATTTAAGTATTCACTATGTATAGACTGTTTCCTACACATCAGAGACTGTGTCTCAGTGGATGCTGCTGAGCTCTTCAGTCACTTTGTCACAGAAGCTTGGGCTTTCAAAACTATAAGCTGTGTACCTAGTCAGGCACAGTGGCTGATGCCCATAATTCCAACACTTGGCAGGTCAAGGTAGCAGCACTGTTAATGAGTCCTAGGCCTTCTCCAGCAACATCAATGAGTTCCAGGCCAGCCTAGGGCTATAGTGTGAGGTTGTCTCAAACAAACAAGCAAGCCTCTACAGGTTTTAGGAAGTCATAGCTGTAAATGAGATTGTCTGTCACAAGAGACTCATCCATTTCCATTTCCTCTGTCAACAGCAGCAATGGGAAAAGGTGAACACAGAGCAACTGCTAGCTCACACGCACATGCCTGTGAGGACTGGGAAGAGAAAAGGGGCTAACCAAACCTTTGTTTCTCCTGGATGTCCCTTAGACAAGGCCATAAGCAGCAGAGCTGCAGGATAACTTCAGCTTCCACTCACTCCCTCAAACAAGCGAGGTAGCTTCACACAGACTGAAGCCCAGGCACAAGGGAGCTCCATGGCTGAATGACAAAAGTGATCTGCTCTACATTGCTAGAAAATGAAGGTTGAGTTAATCAAAGCTTCAGTATTCACATACAGCATCCATATCAGACATAACAAAAGAGCAGCAAACTTACTCCCACATGACTCAGAGCAACCTGTCATAGACCTTATGAGTAGCTGTGACTAAGATGTTTCAGAAAACATATTACAGAGTAGATATTTTCATAGGACAAGACTATACGTATTCATACATAAATACATATGTAGGTATATATATACCATACACACACACATGCGCACACACACACACACACACACACACACACACACACATGCAGCTCCATCAGTAAAGGGCTTGCTGTGTAGGCATGTGGACCTGAATTCCATCCTCCAGAACCTATGCTAAAAAGACAGATGGACAGCCTGCTGGCCAGCCAGTTTAGGCAAATCAACAAGCTCCAGGTTTAGAGACAACCCCTGTCTCAAAACATAAGGTGAAGAGAGACAGAAGAAGATATTAAACGCCAACCTCAGACCTCCACATGCACCCACACCACACGTATATATGCATACATGCACACAAACATGCAAGCACATCAAAAAACTACAAACATAGTTCTAGAACTCTTAACATTTTGGATCTCTCTCTCTCTCTATTTATCTGTCACACACACACACACAAGTCACCAACAGTACAGATTGTGCAACAGCTACAAGGAACAGAGAAGAGTCATGTATCTGACAGCATGGGGAGAAGTCTTTGAACAAAGCCACGGGAAAGAGCCTGAGGCTCCAGATTCTTGGTGCACCGGCCCTCCTGACCCTCGAGGGCAGCCCAAATCCCCACACAGCCCTACACAGTACTCCTGCTGAAAGTCTGAAGAGCTTTGCCAACTTTCTAAAACCCTGGGAATGGGAAAGGGACTTGCAAAGCATACCCTGGTACATACAGAGAACTGTTGAAGAATATGACACCAAATTCATTAGCCCATGATGGAGTTCAGAAGACACAGGAAAAATTCCAACTATAATATCCAGAAGGAACTGATCCTTTGAATAAACAACCAGACAGGAAAAAAATTGGTGCCTCAGGCATCCGGGGTGATCTGCTTCTCCTTCACTCCTTTGGCTCAGCTACTAAATCCTGTTTATGTGAAACTCGTGCTTTTATTTCAGAAGATCTTCTTGAACTGCATACGGGTCTTTTTAAGTGCCCGTGGTTGCCGTCAAGTGGTTTTTAGTTTGCTTGTTTCCCTCTCATTGACTCTGGTGTGTTCAAGCTGGTTTTTCTATTCTTTCTCTCTAGTGATGCCTGGTCCTTTGGGCTTTCTGCTGTTTCTCTTGTGTCCACTCTCAGGGACTTGTGGATCTAAGCAATCTGCTGCAGTTTTATACTCTGAGGCTTCAAGGAGGAAACTTCTCTGCCCCCTAGTTTTTTTTATCTTGTTCTCCAGGGTTAGCAAGGTCTCACTGTTCTTCATTTCCTAAGAACTGAGTCACAGCATGTCCCCAACAGCAAACATTAATCTTCTCTCAAGGGTAAAAGATTCCCTAGGCCAAGCGATCCCAGGCATGACTACTAATGGCTGCTTGCTCAGGGCTCTCTGGTGGACTCCTACTCACCATTTGAATCACAGGGAAGAGAGCTGTTGACTGAGGTTTCTGTCCTGCCCAGTTCCCGCAGTCGTTAAGTCCCAAAGAAATCACACAGAGGTCTACATTAAGTATAAACTGATTGGCCCATTAGCTCAGGCTCCTTATTAACTCTTATAACGAATATTAGCTCATTATTCTTGTCTATGTTAGCCACATGGCTCAGTACCTTTATCAGCAGGGCAGTCACATCTTGTTTCTTCTATGGTCGGGTCAGGACTGCAGAGGAATGGGCTTCCTCCTTCCCAGAATGCTCCTGTTCTCATTGACCGGCCTCTACTTCCTGTCTGGTTGTCCTGCCTATACTTCCTGCCTGGCTACTGGCCAATCAGTGTTTATTTAAAATATAATTGACAGAATATAGACAATTGTCCCACACCAGAGAGCCCTATCTCAACTTAGTTAGAGGGTGATTGAATGGGATAACTGTTTCCATACTTAATCTCTCATCTCTAATTTGCACTTTTGACACCTGTCGTCAGTCGTCTCATAGTATACAAAAAATATACTCCTATTGTTTAGAGATTCTAAAGGTCTTAGATGTTTTATGCCATAAATTGTACCCAAAACTATTAGAATAAAAGATGCTTCAAATACCTCATCATTTGAGAAATCATAATATTTTAGAAGATATCTGTTGTAGCCAGAAGATGAAGCCAACATCTGTTTCTTACATGAACTACCATCAACATTATTATTTTCTTCCTATTTACAATGAACTAATTTGAAACCACAAATCTATTAGTCTGATGTCTCAATCCCTTTGTGTACTCCATGACACAAATTTAACAATGCTTGGGTTTGTAGTTACTGTTTTTGGTTTCTACTTCAGTGAATTGTTACTACTGATGAGCTTTGCAAAGCTGGTATATCCTGATATAAGAGCATCAGAGGATTTGTACTAAAAGTATGATTACAGAACTCATGGTTGCTTTGAAGAGCCTCTGGCATCCTATGAGCCTGTGTCACTAGGTGCCGTGTGGCAACTTACTTGCTTCTTTCCTTTTAAAATCACACTCATTCATCTCTCTGTTTATTTGTTTGTGTGTGCACGCACATGGTGAAGACAGAGGATGACTTGCTGGAGCTGGTCCATAGCTTCCTCCTCAGTTGTTCTCCACTCTCTTTCCTGAGGCCGGATCTCTCATGGAACTAGGAGCTGGACACTTGGCTTGTCGAGCTAGCCATCTTACTCTGAGGATCCTTGCTCTGCTTCCAGAGACTTGCATGGGATTACAGGCAGGCCGTCACACCCTGTTTCTTTTAAATGTGTTGCTGGGAATCCATCCAAACCCCGGTCCTCACACCTACATGGTAAACACCTTCTCCAGAGAGCTATCTTCCCAGCTGTGATGCACAAACTTCATTCTGTTCCCAATATCTTGAAAATAGTGATTTCTGGGTTCTATTTAAATATTTAAACAGTAACCCTTCACACAGACTGTAAAAGTTAGAATACCCTTTCTTATTTTGGTTTATATTTTCCCATCTTGAGAAGATTCACAGGGAAGGTGAAGGAAGCTAGGACCCCAATTTTTTGTGGTTTGTAAGGAATATTTTGCTTTAACCATCACTGTAAGTGATACGTAGATAGATTTCTGGTTTCCTTGCATCCCTTGTACTTACTGTGTATTCTGTGCTTCTAGTTGACGGGAAGCAACTTAATGTTTTTTATTTCTTTCTTTTTCAAATCCAAAATCTACATTAACTGTAGTTCATCTATGTTTAATGGTATTTGTGTTATATGTATACTATATAAGATAATCTGTTCCTATTATCTTACTAATTTTAATTGTCTCATCTATTTTATATTTTGAATTTGCTAAATGTTTGGCATTACCTCTTCTTCTTCTTCTTCTTTATTAGTTATATATACTTTTCCAATTATTTAAGTTATCTGGAGATTTTGACATGCATTATTGACCAGTGCAGACCACTAACACTAAAATCTTAAGACATCTTAACATGGAGCCCTCCTTTCTTAATGCCGCTCTATACTTCCCCATGAGCATTTCCTTTTGTCAGCCTCAGAATATGAACAGTTCTTGTCGCATTTGAAAAAGCATGCTTCTCAAGTTTTCTGTTTCCTTCCTTTAACACCCAAAATTACCCCTCTGCCTCTGGTGACTCACAGTTCCTGCAGTCCCACATCTCCTGTCATCTGATATCACCCTAATCTGTGCTCTTTAAGACCATCAGTGACTTCCTGATGACAAATTTCGTGAACTTTTCTCAGTCCTCATTTCTCCTGATCACTCTGCAAGACCTGAGCCATTCAGACTGTGGGAGACTCTACTAACTCTCCACTAACTAGCACTGCCCATCGTTTCTTCTGAACACAATCGTAATTTTAGTTCAGGTGGTGTATGTCTAACTAAAGACTCACCTTTCACAGCCTCCCTTGCAGAACAAATGCAAATTGACACAGTCACACTCATTAGGCTAACCCCATCCACCCTAACAGGTAAATGCAGTACAGTAACTTTAAACTCTCATTCTCATCAGCATGGCACAATAGAGTTATTTGTTGCTGTTTGGGTTTAATATATGAGCAAAACGTGTCAGTAAGCATCCCACACTGTCCTTCAGAGGCCCAGGTTCTTTCCAGGTCCATCCTTTTCTGGGAGTGCAGGTGGCCTTATTCAGTCAGGGAAGAGAAAAGGAAAGGAGACTGGACAGCATAAGGGGGGGCTAATGCTCTGCTGTACAGTGGCACGTAACTACAAAGGAGACCAGAAAAGGTAGTTTATGTGGCAGGCTAAGATGAGGAGATCGCTCTGGTAAATGGCAAGACAGTCCTTGCCATATGGCTAAGTCACTCATCTAACCAGCTCCGGCCCAGCTAGATCAGCAGGCATGACTGGAACAAACCATAGACACTGCCTCCCCCCCCCCCAGCAGAGTACATTCCAGGGCACAAAATCTCACCGGATCTGTCCCCTATGGTTCAGACCAGCCTTTCTTCCTCCCTCTCTGCCATAACAGACACATGAGTCAACATTTCCCTTTTCTTCCTATTGTTGTCTTAACCCACGGGTTAATTTGTGCTGGACCATAATCCGAAGCAATTTCCCAATCACCACCACCCGTGAGCTTCTGCAGCTGTGAGAGTGAAGCCTGAGAACTGGGGGCCGAGATAAAAGAACAGGTTAGTTAAGTTGTGTTTTCAAGTCCCCAACAAGAGGTGAAATTGTAGTAATGTTTATTGCTGCTCATAATGTTTTTCTAAAGCATTTTTTAAAAGGTTCAGACAAACAAAGATCCCTGTGTCTTGCTGTGTAGACCAGCAACTCTCCTGTCAGTTAAATTCCCTCTGAGACTCCATGCCAAACCCCTTCTCTAACTCCCACCACCCTCTACCACGTTTATGGACTTGGCTAGAGTGTGCGTTTGATTTGATCCATTGGATAATAGGATACTACGTATTAACTTTCATCCTCCTCATATCTGTTCGTGTTCAAAATGATCACAGAAATAGGTAATTTCTCCTCCCCTCTACCTACCTTAGTGATAACTAGTCATTCTTAAAATTATGTGTTTACAACTTCTAATTGTTCATTCCCAAATCTTTCCTGATGAAACTAAAGCATGTAACTTTGAATAAATCATAAATTAGCATCAGCTAATATCATAGATACAGAAAACAGCTATTACATTTTCTTCTAGGGCTCCCTTCAGGTATATGAAATAATGCTGGGTCCTAGACTTGCATTTTCATACAATTTGTATTTATTTAATCTGAACTTTGCCTAATAGTTGCACAGATCTTTGCTTCTTAGAATAAGAGTCTCGAATTGTTTAAGACTCGGGAATAGGGTCTTTCAGGGTATGGAAAATAGTAGAAGGCATCGTGTAGTCTTCATTTATTCAGTAATCATCCATTGAGACCCCATTGTGCCTAGCTGGGCCACAGAAGACAAATTAAAGATAGACATAGCCCTTGAGAGACATCACCTAATATACAAACACATACATCATACAGTAAAGACTGTGGGCTTTTGACAGAGCCCGAGTGTAGGTAACTTGGGTTTGGAACAAGACCAAAGAACTTCCGGGACAAATCGGAAGAGTCTTAAGTCATCAGAAGAGTAAACAAAGACTCAGAGACCTGGCTACAGACAGTGAAATCAAGGCCCATAGTGCAGCCCTGAGGCCAAGCTTTCAGTTGTTCAGCAAAGGACTTTTACCAGAAGGTTCAAGTCCTGTTTCTTTGTCAGCCCAGCCTCTGCCCCTTCCATTCTCCAGGTGTTCGTTGCAAAGTAAAGACACTACACACCTTATCCTAATAGCCAGTTCAGAGTCTATTCAACAGGGAACACAATCAACCTCATCTGCTAACGGCTTCCTTAGAACCACAACCAAACTGCTGACAGTTCAGTAATCCATGGGGTTCCACAGCCTATGACTGGGACAAAATGAATGGTTCAGTCACTGATTGACTCTAATGCCCAAAGACAAGTTCTGTTTTCATCCCAATCCTTGAGGTTTAAGATGGAAATTAAAGTTATATTTTCCTCAAGTATACTGCCAAACACACAGAGAACCCAATCTAGATTCACACAAGAACATAGAAGGTTAGGAAAATTGGCCAATACCACTCACATCTCAAAATCTCTGGAAAATTTAATTTCTCAATTTGAAAACAAAAAAGTATGTGTATATAATAGTAAAGATTCTTGCCAAACTAAAGGATTGACTAGTTGTGGAGGGTTGAAATATAAGAGACGAAGACATTATTAGACCACTAACAAATATTGCCAAACATGCCAACATGATGTTGGGGCAGACTAGAACATGTGATATTGACTAACCACAGAAACATAGGGATGGCATGTTTCTGACTGGTGGTGCTGTGGCTCCCGAGTTCTGATCAGGTCATGGAAATCTCATGTTCACCGCTTTCTCTCTCACTTCTCAATGTACAAAGTAGATGCTTAGGACAAAAGATCCAAGCCATAGGATGCCACCCTCAATTCATAATGTGTTGTTTATGTGAGCGCAAGCAGCCCAACTTCTCTGTGTCTTATTTTCCTTATCTGAAAATGAATAATGGATGCTTCTGTGGTGTAGTTGGTAGGAATAAAAAAATTAACTAATGTAACTTATAGGGCCTTACAGAGCATGTGCTTAACATGCTCTGGGCAGAGCAACTAACTGAGGCAATTTAAATAAACATCTGAAGCACAGAAAGTACCCTCAAAATGTTTAATATACTTGGTTTGGATGCAGAAGCATCAGAAGTGTTTATATCTTTCTAGGTGTTTCTAATGAAAAGAAATCTTATTATTGTGTGTACATGATGTTGGCAAGTATACCATGGTGGGCACATGTCTGGAGGTCAGAGAACAACTTTGTGGAGTCAGTTCTCTCCTTCCACCTTTATATGGGTTCCACAGATTAAGCCCATGTTATCAGACTTGTCTTTACCTGTGGAGCCATCTTTCCAGGTGTTCCTAAAGCTTGTTCAAGACAAATGATCCTTCATTCCCAAGGAAATTGAGATTTAGAGATGACAGACTTCATCAGGAGCAAAGATGAGACTCAGTCCTCACAGGAAACCTCCCAAGACCTTCCAGGTCACCAGCACTGGACCAGTCACAGGCTGTGTAAGAAGTGTGTCTAGACAGTCTCCAGTGTGAGATATTTCATTAAAAGTTCCTAAGACCACCAGAAGCTTGGCCCTGATTACCCTGAGAGCTGATACAAAAACTTAGACAATTGTAGAGGTCACATGACATGTTTGCCTTCCCTTTCAAGTAAGGGCCTAAGAATCCACCCGGCCCTCTCCTATGCCTGGCAGGAGTAGGAGCTGAAAAAAGTACTTGATGCATGAACAAATGGTAGGTTTTCATAGCTCTACAATGATGTCATTTGATAGGATTTCCTAGGGACAGGGATTGACGACTCTGAAGCTGAGCTGAGGGCAGACTGGACAGTAGCAGAGCAGGCAGGAAAGGCTGGAAACCCCATGGTAAAGGCCAGCAGAAGTGGCCAGGAGAAAACATGTAGCTTCCTTAATTGCACCCGTTTAAGCCTTCAGTCTTTGAAGCACAGCACATGTAAATCACATCAGGGAGCTGCAGCTCATATTTGGAGGTGGCTTTTAAAAAAATCATTCACATGATTGGGCTCTCTCCCTCTGCCCTGCACCTTTGGAGCAGAGAAAGCTGTAGTTCAGTAGAGGCAGCCACCAAGAACTAAAGTGGGTGTTCTTCAGGAGATGCCAAGCAAGGCCTTCATTACCAGGGATCTTAAACTGAGTTTATTGGGTCTCCTCCAAATATCACAGTGAGACCTGAGGGAACGGTGTTTCTAAACTTGATATAAATTATGCGTCTGAATAGAGACGAGATCTCAGCCTTCATCAGATTCTCCTGTCGTTGGCCATAGGGCCTCCTTTTCCTCCCGCTCTGTCATACTCAAGTGGGACTCGTCTAAGTTCATTATTTTGCTAGGAGGTAGAGTTGAGAGAGAAGGCACATGGCGTAGAGCTAACCCTATATAGGGCCTTCACTGAGTCCGTGTACCCTGAAAGGCTTAGAGCAGTGCTCCTCCACCTTCCTAATGCTGCAACCTTTAATGCAGTCCCTCGTGTTGTGGTGACCCCCACAATCATAACATTATTTCTGTTGCTCCCTCATAACTGCAATTTTACTATTGCTATGAATTGTTCTGTGTTTTCTGATGGTCTTTGGGGATCGGGACCCACAGGTTGAGAACTGCTGGCTTAGCGGTTGTCCAGCACAGACAAGGGCTGACCTCCTGCAATGCCTTTTTAGAGTCAGTGCACCCTGAGAGGCTTACTCTTGCCCAGCAGAGACAAGGCTCTCAAAGCTAGATTTTACTGTCGTTACTCCGTGTCTAGTGCTTTATTGTTATTTTTTCTCAGCCCCTAACAATCCTACGAAGTCAAATTATTCCCCTGCCCCACAGATAAGGACACTGAATCCCTGAGAGGCTGAAGCACTAAAGCAGAATCCTAAAGGTACTGCGCAACTCTCAAGCTTGAAATCAAGCCGTCCTGAGGCCTTAACCGTGGGCCAGGCTTTCACCTGGAGGCAGCTTCTCTGCCCACCATTTAGAGTCCACACATGAAGCTCAGGGCCTGCCCTCCCCTGACCCTGTCCATCAGAATAGGCAGGGGGTGCTGCAAATGAAGGTCTTCATGCCAAGGCATAATCTATGCACTTACATATTTTAGCCCAAATAGTCCCTCTAAAATTCCACACTGGACGCCAGTTTCTGTCCTAACATATGGAGTGTTAAATAAAGAAACCCCAGTTAACACCCTCTCCTGTTTCACTGCCAGAAAGGAAGAAATATTCTCCAGTAGTCACAGGACACAAGACTGGGAATGCTCTAAAACAAGGCATGTTATGGTTTCAAAATTCATGTAAAAATTCTCAGCCACCTATCAGCAACAAAACAAACAAAAACCGTTCCTTCCCAGGCACATTCTCTATCTTTGCCTTCAGACAACCAGGACAGATGCTACTGTTTGAGAAACTGAGTCAGTCATCCCAAGTCACACAGCCAGTAACAGCAGACCCAGGACTGAACCCAGGCCTGATGACAGCATCAGTGCTCTTAACCATATTCCTGTCCCCCTGGCTACACAGTCAAAGTCCGTTTCTGCCACCTGCTCAGTATCACCTCTTGTCTTGGTTTTCCATGGGCAGAAAAAGCTGGTCCGGAAATTTTGTCACCCTCTGGAAGGGAACAGGTGGACTCAGCAAACACCTGATTCCTGGTTATCTGCCACTCTCTACCTCTGCCTTTCTAACCAGATCTCCTGACTTTCCAAGGCCCTGTTTCCTTACCTCATGGTCAATCCCCACATTGTGGGGTTCTAAAAGAGAATCAGAACCAAGTTTCCGAAGTGGTGCAAACGTTAGTTATTTAAACGGATTTGAGAAAAGTAGATTATAGTCCTTTCTCAAACTCCAGGCTTGGTCACCTGCAGAGTTCATGGCCACCACCAGTCCTTCTGCTTCCCCGCTCCCCAATGACTCCTCCTCAGTTTCCTCTCTGTGTCTGCAGTTCTCTTGCCTCCTCTGAAGGACAGGCCTAGGGTGCTCACATTCTGGGGAGTTTCCGCGCTCCTTCTGACTCTGGATACAGGGTCTGCCTCTCCTCCCAATCCTATGCTTTTATCAGAGCTGCTCCAGCTGGGACACTGACGACAGCGTCCCGCCCTCCTCGAGGGGTGTGACCCGGGAGCTTAGATAGGAGTACTGACTGTGAGCAACACCCAGCCTCCCTCTGGTCTTTCTCTGTGCCCCAGCGGCGTCCAGAGCCGCCTGGGGCTCCTCCGCACCTGGCCCGGGCCACAGCTCCCCTCCAGCCGGACGCTTCAAGAGCCATGAACGTGTCCTTCTATCGCTGCCACGCATCCCCCTGGGTGGAAAATGGCTCCTCCGCGACCATGGGCAGCGTGCTCTTCGGCGCCGGGCTGCTGGGCAACCTGCTGGCGCTAGTGCTGCTGGCGCGCTCGGGCCTGGGGTCCTGCGGACCAAGGCCGCTACGCCCGCCACCTTCCGTCTTCTATGTACTAGTGTGTGGCTTGACAGTCACCGACTTGCTGGGCAAGTGTCTTGTCAGCCCGGTGGTTCTGGCTGCCTACGCGCAAAACCGGAGCCTACAGGAACTGCTGCCTACAGCGGGCAATCAGTTATGTCAAGCCTTCGCTTTCATCATGTCTTTCTTTGGGCTAGCCTCGACGTTACAGCTGCTGGCTATGGCGCTGGAGTGCTGGCTATCTCTGGGACACCCCTTCTTCTACCAAAGGCACATCACCCTGCGCCGGGGAGTGCTAGTGGCGCCGTTAGTGGGAGCCTTCTGCTTGGCTTTCTGCGCACTTCCCTTTGCTGGCTTTGGGAAGTTTGTGCAGTACTGCCCTGGCACCTGGTGCTTCATCCAGATGGTCCACGAGAAGCGCTCGCTATCGGTTCTCGGTTTCTCTGTGCTCTACTCCAGCCTCATGGCGCTACTGGTCCTCGCTACCGTGCTGTGCAACCTGGGCGCCATGCACAACCTCTATACCATGCGCCGGCGCCTGAGGCGCCACCCCCGCTACTGCCCCAGAGACCGCACCCAGCCAGGTTCCAGTCAAACTCTGGGGTCCCTGCATCCCCTGGAGGAGTTGGACCACCTCCTGCTGCTGGCTCTGATGACAGTGCTGTTCACTATGTGTTCCCTACCTTTAATTGTGAGTTGCTGGGCACGGAAGTTCTGGAAACTGGTCTTCTCAGGCCCAGGCCAGATGGAAAGGTGGGGGTGGGATGGATGCTGCTGTAGCTCTAGGAGCTGCATCTAGTGCCAGATGCGGGGCAGTTGATTCTGGCCTCAACTCTCCAGGGGAGTGAACTTCCACAGACCTAAGATATGACACCCCCCCATTTGTAGAGGGAGAAGAGGGAATCTCAAAGGATGTTCCGAAGACAAACTTTTCCAATTAGCAGATGTCCCTCCTCTCTGCTCCTGTCCGATGAGGTCTCTAGTGAGCCAAAGACCTTAGTCCTCTATTCCCCAACCCTCGCACCAGCTATGCAATATTTTATTTTGTTAGATCCACCCTTTAATTTAGACGTCTTAGAAAGGGACTTGTCTGGGAGTTCATCTCCGGACTTTGGCATAGAAGAGAAGGAAAGGGGTTAGTTCATCCTGAGTGGCTTACAGAAGTGAGCACTCAGAAGTGTTTATTAACACAGATTTAGTTCTGAAAAACTCTAGGTTTGTGGCTGCTGCTGTACTGCCCCCTCCGGGGTGGGGGTGGGGTAACAGCAGAGGCAGAGAGGTTATAGGTGGCCCCTTGTTTCCTTGTCTGTCTTGATGAGTTTTGTTTCTATCTTGGCCAATGAGATGGCAAAGAATCCCACTAACTTGGGTTCCAAATTACAAGGAGAAGATGACAGAGGCTGAATGATGCAGAAGCTGCTACTTTAGGGATCGCATTTAAACAGTCACACTAAATTGGCAGTTCCCAGATTGAAAGGAATAATTGTAATCAGTTTGATGGCAGACACCAAAAACTGAGAACCCCAATTAAGCTAACCACTACTCAAATTATTAAAAATAATTAAATTCTTCATATTAGATATGTACTCTAAAGTTGTACCCATCAGTTTCATGTGGCAGTTCATGATTATCTGAGGATCTGACTTCCTCTTCTGGCTCCAGAGGCACTAGGCACACATGTGGTACACAGACATACATACCAACACAAGACCCATACACATAGAATAATAAATAAAAATTGTGGGATATGTTTGTTTTCTGGTTGTGTTAGTATCTACTGAACATGCAATATTTGGCACATTGGTCTGTAAAACCTGAATCATTTATTCTCCAGCCAATAAATAATAAATAATAAATAAAAAAACTCCAGACCAGTAGTTGGAGCCTACTTATGCTGTAATGAAAGCAAAGAATAGCTAAATCCATGAGAATTGGAAGCAGCATTTGGATGCTTTAATGTGAATAACTCAGAAAACAGTGTAAACCAAGGGAACAAATACAGCCTTTGGACACATATCTAAGGAGATCCATATCTCCTTATGGAATTGTGAGAATTAAAGGAACCAATATATTTGAAGACACTTTGGTAAAAAACAATTTGAAAAGTTTCAGATAAGTGTAAGCCAGACACCATTCCTCTCAGAAATGATCATTTCCTAGAAAGACTAGGGGATTGCTCAGTGGCTGTTGGTCTGGGTCAAGTTTCAGCACTCACTGGCTATGGTAGTTGCTTATTTACTGACTATCCTCATCTGTTGAGGGATAACCACACTAGTTCTGTGGGGTTGGCAAAGGTTAAAAATCACACACACACACACACACACACACACACACACACACACACCTATACAAGTACAGGCATGTACATTCCATGATGCACACTTGGAGACCAGAAGCCAACCTCAGACGTTGATCTTTACCAGACATTCTTATTGACACAGGGTCTCTTTATTTGCTGGTGTGTATGCCAGACTAGCTGGCCAGCAGCCTCCTATCTTTCCGTGTTTCTGTTGCTGTGCTAAACACCAAGACCAAAAGCAGTTATTTCAACTTACAGTTCCACATCACAATCAATTGGAGGAAGTCAAGGCAGGAACTGCAGGCGGGAACCTGGAGACAGGCACTAAAGTAGAAACCATGAGGAGCATTGCTTACTGGCCTGTGCTTTCTTATACACCTGCCCAGGGGTGGCACCACCCACAAGGGGCTGGGCCTTCCCCATCAATCACTAATTAAGAAATGCCCCCACATGCTTGCCTACAGCCCCAGGCATTTTCCCAGCTGAGATTTCCTCTTCTGTCAGGTTGACAAAAACCCAACAGGACACCCTGGGAGCACTAGGATTACAGATATGCCTTGCCATCAGCTTTATGGGACCCAGAGATTCAAACTTTGATCCCCAAGCTTTCACAGCAGGGCTTTTACCCACTGAGCCAATTCCCTAGCCCACACTGAGCATTCTTGAGCAGATAATCCAAAATGCTTCACAATCTAAAATATTTTGAATGTGAATGTCATGCTGCAAGTGGAAAACTCCCACAGCTGATTTCAAGTGATAGGCTGGAATCCAGACAATATGCCTGTCTCAGACTACAGGTGTGGAAGACAAACAACTCTTGAAAATGGTGGCTGTGAAGGGCTGTGTTCTACAACAATGTCTTGTGGGGTGTACATATTCCACATTCTTAGGGGAAACAAAAACCTATCTGGTCCCAAACAATTTGAAATAGGGGTGCCTTTCTGTGCGTGTGTGTGTGTGTGTGTGTGTGTATGTGTGTATGTATGTGTGTATATATGTATGTGTGTGTATGTATGTGTGTGTGTGTGTGTGTGTGTGTGTGTATGCCAGCACCACAGAACCCAGTGCCTCACCTCTGTATTGTTACTAATTTTGGTTCTCATTCATTATTATTTCCTGGTGACTATAGCAAATTAATCAGGAAGTATAATCCTCTCAAGAGATGGTGTGGTAGTCTAAGGCAGAAGTTCTCAAAATTTTTATGGTCTAGGGACCTTTTAATACCCTTAAAAATTACTAAGGACCCATACAACTTGTATTTAAATGGATAGTGTCTGAATCTGTATCAATAACATTATATAGTAAACCTAGGAGTTGCAGGGTGTTGAGGAGATGGCTTAGTTGGTAAAGTGCTTGTCACACAAATGTAAGGACCTGAGTTCAAATTCCCAACACCCATGTAAAATGCCACCAAGTTGGCCACAGAAACATCTTCTCAATGACTCCTAAACTCATCTAAGGACACTCCTTCAAATTAATGCTCTTTTATATTTAAAAATATTTTATTTTTTAATGATGTGTATATGGACAGCGGTGTGTGCACATGATTCCTGCAGAAGCCAGAAGAGGGCATTGGAACTCTTGAAGCTGGGGTCACTGGCAGTTGCAGCCCATCCTACATAGGTGCTTGAGCTGGACTTGGGTTCTCTGAAAGAGCAGGAAATACTCTAAACCCCTGAGCCTTCTCTACAGCCTCCATGTGGATGTTTTTAATGTAAATTAAGTGGGTGTAAAATTATAGAATAATTTACTTCTAATAATAATTATAGAATAATTTACTTCTAATGACAACTGCAATGGCCTAAATAATAATGGCAGATTACTCACCCAGGATTCATGTGAAGTTCTGGGTTCAATCCAAGCACTGCATTAAAAAAATAAGTAATATAAGAGATAACCTAGTAGAATTGACATGGATAAGTACGGCATAGAAAGAAAATACTTTAGTCTGGCAAGATGGTCCGGCAGGTAAAGGAGCTTGCTGCCTCAGTTCTATTCCCAGAACACGTGTGACAGAAGGAGAGAACCAGCTCTCACGAGTTAGCATCTAACTTTTTTCCTTTTATGTCTATTTATTTATTAATTTATTCATATTATTTTATTTTTCATTCAAAAATTTATACTTCCACCCCTTCTCCCACTCTCCTCCCGCTCCCCCACCACCCATCCTCCCTCCCCTTGCTTCCTTAAGAGGGGGCAGGGTACCCTGCCCTGTGGGAAGCCCAAGGCCCTCCCCCCTCCATCTCAGCCTAGGAAGGTGTGCATCCATATAGACTAGGTTCCCAAAGAGCCAATACATGCAGAAGAGATAGGTCCCAGTGCCATTATCATTGGTTTCTAGGTCAGCCCCCATTGGCAGCCACATTCAGAGATTCTGGTTTGATTTGGTGAGCTCCCATTAGATCAGGCACACTGTCTTAGTGGGTGGACAAGCCCCTCGCAGTCCTGACTTCCTTGCTCATCTTCTCCCACCTTATGCTCTTCGACTGGACCTTGGGAGCTTAGTCCATTGCTCTGATATGAATGTGGGTCTCTGTCTCTATCTCCATCCATCGGACGAAATTTCTATGGTGATGATCAAGATATTCATCAATGTGACTATGGGACAAGGCTAATTCAGGCACCCTCTCCTCTGCTGCCCAAGTACCTAACCAGGGAAATCCCCGTGGACACCTGGGATCCCCTCTAGAGCCAAGTCTCTTGGAAATCCTAAAATGACTCCCTTAATGTAGATATCTTATTCCCTTCTCCAATATCCACCCTTCCTCCTTCTCCACCCTCCCACTCCCCCAATCTCCCCAGTCCTTCCATTCTCCCTTCTCCCTACCCCTTTCGCTTTAACCCACCCCAACCCTACCTCCACCCATATCCCCACTCCCATGCTTCTAACTTTTGCCCGGCGATCTTGTTTGCTTCCTGTTTCCAGGAGGATCTACATATGTTTTTCTTTGGGTTCACCTTGCTATTTGGCTTCTATAGGCTTGTGAGCTATAAGCTTAATGTCCTTTGTTTATGCCTAGGGTTCACTAATGAGTGAGTACATACCATGATCATCTTTTGGGGTTTGGGTTATCTCACTAAGTATAGTGTTTTCTATTTCCATCCATTTGCATGTAAAATTCAAGATGTCATTTTTTTTTATGCTGAGTAGTATTCTAATGTGTATATATTCCACACGTCCATTGAGGGGCACCTAGGTTGTTTCCAGGTTCTGGCTATTACAAATAATGCTGCTATGAACATAGTTGCACAAATGCTTTTGTAGTATGATTGGGCATCTCTTGGGTATATTTCCCAAGAGTGGTATTGCTGGATCCTGAGGTAGGTTGATTCCCAATTTCCTGAGAAACCGCCACACTGATTTCCAAAGTGGTTGCATAAGTTTGCATTCCCACCAGCAATGGATGAGTGTTCACCTTGCTCCACATCCTCTCCAGCATAGGCTATCATTGGTGTTTTTGATTTTAGCCATTCTGACAGGTGTAAGATGGTATCTCAAGGTTGTTTTGATTTGCATTTCCCTGATCGCTAAAGAAGTTGAACATGACCTTAGGTATCTTTTGGCCATTCGAACTTCTTCTGTTGAGAATTCTCTGTTCAGATCATTACCCCATTTTTTAATTGGGTTATTTAGAATTTTAATGTCTAGTTTTATGAGTTCTTTTTATATTTTGGAGAACAGACCTTTGTCTGATGTGGGGTTAGTGAAGATCTTCTCCCATTCAGTAGGATGCCTTTTTGTCTTAATGACTGTGTCCTTTGCTTTACAGAAGCTTCTCAGTTTCAGGAGGTCCCATTTATTCATTGTTGCTCTTATTGTCTGTGCCACTGGGGTTTTACAGAGGAAGTGGTCTCCTGTGCCCATGTATTGCAGGCTACTTCCCACTTTCTCTTCTATCAGGTTCAGTGTGGTCAGGTTTATATTGAGGTCTTTTATCCATTTGGACTTGAGTTTTGTGCATGGTGATAGATAAGGGTCTATTTTCATTCTCCTGCAGGTTGACATCCAGTTATGCCAGTACCATTTGTTAAAGATGCTTTCATTCTTTCATTGTATAATTTTAGCTTCATTATCAAATATGAGGTGTTCATAGGTTTGTGGATTAATATCCGGGTCTTCATTCGATTCCATTGGTCAACGTCTCTGTTTTTATGCCAATACTAAGCTGTTTTCATCACTGTAGCCCTGTAATAGAGTTTGAAGTCAGGGATGGTAATGCCTCCGGAAGTTCCTTTATTGTATAGGATTGTTTTGGCTATCATAGGCTTTTTGTTTTTCCATATAAAGTTGATTTTTGTTCTCTCAAGGTCTGTGAAGAATTTTGTTGGGAGTTTGATGGGGATTGCATTGAATCTATAGATTGCCTTTGGTAGAATTGCCATTTTTACTATATTGATCCTACCAATCCAGGAGCATGGGAGATCCTTCCATTTTCTGGTATCCTCTTCAATTTCTTTCTTCAAGGTCTTAAAGTTCTTGTCAAATAGATCTTTTACTTCCTTGGTTAGTGTTACCCCAAGATACTTTATG
>PVIU01001864.1:108974-126658 GCA_004026605.1 Ondatra zibethicus | reverse complement strand
CTTTTTTGAGTTGATTTTGTATCCTGCCACATCACTGAAGGTATTTATCAGCTGTAGAAGTTCTTTGGTAGAGTTTTTGGGGTCACTTATGTACACTATCATATCGTCTACAAATAACGAAAGTTTGACTTCTTCCTTTCCAATTCGAATCCCCATGATCTCCTTATTTTGTCTTATAGCTATTGCTAGAACTTCAAGCACTATATTAAAGAGATATGGGGAGAGTGGACAGCCTTGTCTTGTTCCTGATTTTAGTGGAATCGCTTTGAGTTTCTCTCCATTTAATTTGATGTTATCTGTCGGCTTGCTGTATATTGTGTTTATTATATTTAGATATCAACCTTTTCTCTCCAAGACCTTTATTATAAAGTGGTGTTGAACTTTGTCAAATGCTTTTTCAGCATCTATTGAAATGATCATATGTTTTTTCTTTCAGTTTATTTATATGATGGATTACATTGATAGATTTCCATATGTTGAACCAGCCCTGCATCTCTGGGATGAAGCCTACTTGATCATAATGGATGATTTTTTTTGATGTGTTCTTGGATTCAGTTTGCCAGTATTTTATTGAGAATTTTTGCATCGATGTTCATGAGTGAGATTGGTCTGTAATTCTCTTTCTTGGTTGTGTCTTTGTGTGGTTTTGGTATCAGGGTAACTGTAGCTTCATAAAAAGAGTTTGGCAGTGACCCTTCTGTTTCTCTTATGTGAAACACATTAAGGAGTATAGGTATTAGCTCTTCTTGGAAGTTCTGGTAGAATACTGCATTAAAACCATCTGATCCTGGGCTTTTTTTGGCTGGGAGGTTTTTGATGACAGCTCTTATTTCCCCGCAACTTATAGGTCTATTTAAATTGTTCACCTGTCTTGATTTAATTTTGGTATATGGTATTTATCTAAAAAAAAAACTGTCCATTTCTTTAACATTTTCCAATTTTGTGGCATACAGGCTTTTGTAGTAAGACCTAATGATTCTCTGAATTTCCGCAGTGTCTGTTGTTATTTCCCCCTTTTCATTTCTGATCTTGTTAATTTGAGTGTTCTCTCTCTGCCTTTTGATTAGTTTGGATAGGGGTTTGTCGATCTTCTTGATTTTCTCAAGGAACCAGCTCTTCGTTTCATTGATTCTTTGGATTGTTTTCTGTGTCTCTATTTTGTTGATTTCAGCCCTCAGTTTGATTATTTCCAGTTTTCTACTCCTCCTGGGTGAGTCTGCTTCTTTTTTTTCTAGACCTTTCAGGTGTGCTGTTAAGTCACTAATGTGTGCTTTCTCCATTTTCTTTATGTGGGCACTAAGTGCTATGAACTTTCCTCTTAGCACTGCTTTCATACTGTCCCATAGGTATGTTGTTTCTTTATTGTCATTGAATTCAAGGAAGACTTTAATTTCTTTCTTTATTATTCCTTGACCAGGAGTGGTTCAGTAGTTGACTGTTCAATTTCCATGAGTTTGTATGCTTTTTGGGGGTGGAATTGTTGTTACATTCTAACTTTACTCCATGGTGATCCATTAAGACACAGGTGGTTACTCCAATTTTTTTGTATCTTGGATGTTTGCTTTGTTACCGAGTATGTGATCAATTTTCGAGAGGGTTCCATGAGATGCTGAGAAGAAGGTATATTCTTTCCTGTTTTGGTGGAATGTTCTATAAATATCTATTAAATCCATTTGATTTGTTACAACTGTTAGTTCTCTTATTTCTCTGTTAAGTTTCTGTCTGGTTGACCTGTCCATTGGTAAGAGAGGAGTGTTGAAATCTCCTACAATTAGTGCGTGGGGTTTGATGTGTGCTTTAAGTTCTAGTAGTGTTTCTTTTACATATGTGGGTGCTTTTATATTAGGGGCATAGATATTCAGGATTGAGACTTCATCCTGATGGATTATTCCTGTTAAGAGTATAAAGTGTCCATCTCCATCTCTTCTGATTGATTTTAGTTTGAAGTTGATTTTGTTCAATATTAGTATAGCCACACCTGCTTGTTTCTTAGGGCTGTTTGATTGAAAAACCTTTTCCCAACCCTTTACTCTGAGATAATGTCTGTCTTTGTGATTGAGGTGTTTCTTGTAAACAACAGAATGTTGGATCCTGTTTTTGTATCCATTCTCTTAACCTGTGCCTTTTTATAGGTGAATTGGGTCCATTGATATTAATGACCAGTGGTTGTTAACTCTGGTTATTATTGGGTTTTTTTTGGGGGGGGGGAATGGTAGAGTTTGTGTGTTTCCCTTCTATGAGTTGTGCTGGTGTAGGGTTGTTAGATGTCTGTGTTATTATGGGTGTTGTTAGCACCTTTCGTTGTGGTTTTTCTTCTAGTACTTTCTGTAAGGCTGGGTTTATGGCTATGTATTGCTTAAATTTGTTTTTATCCTGGAATATCTTGTTTTTTCCATTGATGGTGAAAGAAAGCTTGGGTCTGGGCTTGCATCTATGGTCTCTTAGTGTCTGCAGCACATCTATCCACGACCTTCTGGCTTTCATGGTTTCCATAGAGAAGTCAGGTGTAATTCTGATGGGTTTACCTTTATATGTTACTTGACCTTTTTTCTTTGTAGCTCTTAATATTCTTTCTTTATTCTGTATGTTTTGTGTTTTAATTATTATATGGCAAGGGGATGTTTTTTCTGATCCAGTCTATTTGGTGTTCTGTATGTTTCTTGTACTTTCATGGGAATATCCTTCTTTAGGTTGGGAAAGTTTTCTTCTATAATTTTGTTGAATATACTTTCTGGGCCTTTGAGTTGGAATTCTTCTTCTACCACTATTATTCTTAAATTTGGTTTTTTTCATGGTGTCCCAGATTTCCTGGATGTTTTGTGTTAAGAATTTATTGGATTTGTCATTTTCTTTGATCAATGAGTTTATTTCCTCTATCGTCTCTTCAGCGTCTGAGATTCTTTCTTCTATCTCTTGTATTCTGTTGGTTATACTTGTCTCTGTAGTTCCTGTTCCTTTACCCAGATTTTCCATATCCAGCCATCCCTCAGTTTGTGTTTTCTTCATTGCCTCCATTTTGGTTTTTAAGTCTTGAACCGTTTCCATTATCTGTTTGATTGCTTTTTCTTGGTTTTCTAGTGTATCTCTGAGGGACTTATTCATTTCTTCTAACTTTTTCTTAGTTTTCTCCTCCATTTCTTTAAAGGAGTTTTTCACATCCTGTTTAATGGTCTCTATCACTTTCATAATGTTACATAAAGTCGATTTCTTCTACTACTTCTGGATTAGGTTGTTCAAGTCTTCCTTTTGCATATTCGCTGAATCTACTGTTATCATGTTGCTTTTCAGGCTGTTGGAGGAATTCTTGCATTGGTGCCTGCCCATCTTTTCCTTTGAATGTGGTCAAGAGAGTCTAGGTGGCTTGGTCCTTTTGTTGTGACTGTGTACTTGGGGGATTTTCTGCCCTCTCTTAGGTCCACTCAGCACTGGAGTTGGTTCTCTGATCAACTCCTCCCTGAAGCAGGCTGTGGTGGTGATTCTAATGACCCCCTCTGGATGGCTCTACTGGTACTAGATCAAGGCCACTTGCTGGCCAAGGACCCCACAGACAAAAGCACAAGCTTGGTAGATGCCAGCTCCTCCAGATTGTTCTGCTGGTACTAGATCAGGGCCACTTGCTGGCCATGGACCTTTCAGGCAAAAGCGCGGACTTGGTAGATGCAGCTCCAAGGAACAAAGAAACCCCTGCTGCCCTGCGCTCACCATCCTGTCCCCAGTGCCTCAGACCTGAAACAGGCTGCTTTGTGAGATCCTAGGGCCCCGCAGATGGAAAGGGGAGCTTGGGGGCAAGCTGGGGTGGGATAGCAGAAAAGCCAGTAGCCGGAAGAAGCCCTGCAGCCGAGAGAAGCCCTGCAGCCGAATGGCCAGAAAGTTTAGGAGGATGGAGGGTGCCTGCACCCCGTTCCCGGGGCATCTGGGCAGGCGCTAGGTGGCAACACACTTACCCTCCAGATGGTTCTGGTGGTCAGCCTCTGACTTTCACATGGATACTATGGTGCCACAATCCTAAACACGGAAAATAAATATATTTTTTAATTTAAAAGGATAAAATGGTTTGTTTTATTTATACAACTATCATTCATTACCAAACGTTTTTGCATGGTTGGAATTTTGGTTGAAGTTGCATTTCATCAAATTCCTCTCTGAGGAGAAAAACTAACAAACATAAAACACATCTGTGAACTGTTTGTTTCTAAATTAACCTAAGCTTGTGGTCCATGTCATAGCCATACAGCATGTATCTGATACCTACCTCATCTGACACACTCTGTAACTCAGTGAGATACAAAATGAGAAAAACATCCTGGTGCAGGAACAAGTTACAAGGGAAGGATAATAATTAAGGTTAAAGGAGAGTATAGCAGAGGAAATGAGCAACTCCTAGTTAAGAAAATAATATGCTGATGTGGGATTCCCCTCTGTGTGCTGTGAATATGTTTTATTATCATTGGTTAATAAAGAAGTTGCTTTGGTCTTTGGCAGGGCAGAATATAGCCAGGCTGGAGGAGACATAGAGAGAGTGGCTTACTGGTAAGGGTTCGGCATCTGTCTCCTTCAGCAACTACATGGCATCTCTCCTTGACTCCACCTGGAATTAAAAGTGTGGGGGTGCACACTTTTAATTCCAGCACTCAGGAGGCATAGGCAGGCAGATCTCTGTGAGCTCAAAACCAGGTTGTTCTACAAAAAGAGTTCCAGGACAGCCAGAGCTACTCAGAGAAACCCTTTTAAAAAATGTACAGGAATAATTTACATGGGGTGACCAGTTCTTTCATCTGGTCACCTTGTGTCTTTTTATCATCATAGTTTCTGTCCTTTTACTTCTGTTCAAAGTTCCATTTCTTGGTGTTGTCCATACGTGCAGCTATTACTTGTAAATAAACTAATAAGAGTGGACAGAAAGCTGGGAGCTGAATAAAGTATTCATGTAAGGACACTATTTAAAGAACCTGTGTATGGAAGCCTGGTGGTGTCTTCATAATCTGACAACATCCTGGAGAACCAAGAGCAGCATTCAGAACAGCCTTGGGAGAGTCAGTCAGATGGATGTCCTAGATGTACCTCCCTCTCCCCACTCCTCAGATGGATGCCCTAGATGTACCTCCCTCTCCCCACTCCTCAGATGGATGTCCTAGATGTACCTCCCTCTCCCCACTCCTCAGATGGATGCCCTAGATGTACCTCCCTCTCCTCACTCCTCAGGCTCCTCACCCACATCTACTGGTCACCGTGTGAGAATTCCAGGCTAAGATAAGCAAAGTACGGGAATTCGTTCCTTCCATCAGCCTTCTATGTCCTTATGTGTGTAATGGTTTTGGTTTTTTGTTTGTTTTTCTCCCCCAACAGTATCGTGCTTACTATGGAGCCTTTAAACTTGTCCACACAATTGAAGGAGACTCGGAAGACCTCCGGGCCCTGCGTTTTCTGTCTGTGATTTCAATTGTGGACCCCTGGATTTTCATCATTTTCAGGACTTCAGTATTCCGGATGTTATTTCACAAGATTTTCATAAGACCTCTGAGCTACAGAAACTGGCACAGCCATTCCTGCCAAAAATCTAAGATGGAATCAGCTTTGTGAGGGCTCTGCATCTCTGATAAGAGAGAATATACCACACACTCAAAGAACCATGATTGGGGGAAAAAAACCCTACAATTTAAATCCTTTAAATTATCTCCCATGGGGAGCTAGAGAGGTGGCTCAGCACTTAAGAGCATGTACTTCTCTTCCAGAGGACCTGGGTTTGATTCCTAGCACCCATTCAGAAGACTCACAACTGTCTGTAGCTCCAGCTCTTGGGGAATCTGCCGCCTCTGGCTCCCTGGGCACCTGCACTCATGTGCATGTAACCACACACAGACAAAAGCACACACACACAGAGACACAGACACACATACTATTAAAATTAATAAAAGTAAACTTACAAAGATCTCCCATAACTAAAGCATGTATTTTCAGAAGTATCTAATTTAACAATATGTTGTCAATCTGTAGCCATAAACCATATTTTGGTCCAGTTTAAAATGTTGTACTAATAACAACAATTCAAATGTGTACATTGTAAACAATGTTAAAAGTGTTACAGCAATGATATTAATTGTTCCAACGTTTGTATCTGGTGGCCCTAAACTTTTAGAGACCTATGGATTTTTATTTAAATACAGTAGAAACATCACTGTCTGTTTATAATTATGTGGCAGGTATTCTTAAACAAGCTTAGCAATGGTTCACACTATTTTTTCCAGTTAAAACTTACTTTATATCATAATTGCTCTTGTTTTTTATTTTGTTTGGTTTTGGTTTTTGTTTGTTTTTATGAAATGACCAAAGAATAATCTGAATTATAGATGCTGTTCAGAGAAGTGAGTCAGGAAACCAGAACAGGTCAGGCATTTGGGGAGACCTCAGGGAGCTCACTGGCCTCCGGTGAAGATGAGCAACTCTTGTGTAGTATGTATGAGGCAAGATGTAACTAAAACCCACACAACTCAAAATGGAAAAAAAAAACTGATCTTCTGAAGTCCAGTCTCTTGTAGATGGAGGCAGAGATGTCAGTGGGAATCAATGATGCAGGTGTTGACTCTAAATTTTTCAATTCATGAAAACTCATTGATAGATTCTTTGGAGGAAAGGATCTGTTTCTTGGAAAAACACTGGAGTGTGACTGACCAGAGAGCTATATTATTTACGATTTCAGCTGTGTGAACTCACAGGGCGTTTAGCGCAGTAAGAGGCCCACCCAGGACTAAGCCTCCGTGGAGAGATGGCAATGTACTTTACACTTGCCTATTACAGCTTCATTCTGTTTGTAGAGACAATGAGATGAGGGGCCTGTGTAGTGCTTACAGAACCAGAGCAAAGCACGGCTCAGAAGGACACTCTGGAGCACTTTAATTACACATGAGTTTACACAGGTCAGCAGCACTCTGGCCAAAAGAGAAAGTGGGGGATGCCCTTGCAGTAGGATTGAAGAGTTCTAAGTCCAGTTCACAACAAGAACTTCCACTTCTGTAACATGAGAGAGTTTTCACATCCCTGTGCATCTTGAACACTCTGACTCTGAGACAGTCTCAAGGACTGCAGCGGCAGTCCCTTCCAAAGACAAGAAGAGCTTGCATCTTCCCAGCTCAGCAGAAAACCCACTTTCTCACCTCTGGTTTTTCTGAGATCTCAGAGATGATATTACTGTGTGTGTGCATATATATGTATATATGTATGTGTATATATATGTATATATCATTGACACACTATACATATACATATAATTTATAGCAAAGCTGTGAAAAAGCCAAATTAGGGATATAGGAAGTATAATTTGAAAGTATAACACAATGAAAAATACAGTTGGTTTTGGTTTGGCTTTCATTTCTATGTTAAATGTGAATGATGCCTTTTTTTTTAGCTGAAGAAGTGCATCTTTTTTGTGTCCTACTGTATGCTAGAACAATTGTCCAGATGATGTAATAAAGTTCCAGATGAATAAATAAATGTAATTTTATAATATTTTGTGGAGGAAATTGCTTTTTAAAAAATAAAAGTCAAACATCTTGTTTTTTATGAGCAAATAATTTCCGGCAGTATTTCAATCTCTATCTAGGCAAGTGTGAATTTTCTTAAGTCCTATTGGCACTTATATTACCTTAAACAAAATTTCCTAGGCTTATCCAAGAACTTAGTGTTCCTATTTGGTTTACATGAAATGCTGAGAAACTACTCTGATGAAATCCATGTCCATTTTCAGTCAACTGTGTGGGGATCCTCACTGATATATCATTAACTTATTAGAGCATCTACACAGACCTCATGCCTAGCAATTGGTTAGGTGCGAGTTACTCATTGTCCACTAGAGGGAGACAAGACTGTAATGGTTGTAACAAAACTGGAAATTCTCAATAGTAAATGAGAATGCTGTGCCAAGTCATCCCCAGAAGGACCACACGGAGGCCTGTCCAAAGAACTTCACAGGGAGCAGATGTTTCCTTAAAATTCTGAAAATAGGTAGACATGCCAACCCCAACTGAAAACTGCAAAGGACACTCAAAGACAGTCTATAGAAGCAGGAATACACACACACACATATAAATATATATTTCAGAAATGTAGAAAAACATTTCACCTAACCAAAGAAATGAAAAAGGTGAATTAAATGATGGAGGACCAAGCAAAAACATTGTGACTTGCAAAATTCAGAAGATCATTGAAATGTAAATATTCACAATCCTCCAGTAAGTTTGTAAATTACTACACTCTTTCTTGGTAGCAGCCTTACTAAATGACAAGGAACCGAGAAGATCTAGGGTACCAGTGTTGGCAGAGGTTTCTGTTCTGCCGAGTCCCACAATAAACACAAAGAAACTATATTATTTGCAATACTTTTTGGGCAATATCTTAAGCATATTGCTAGCTAGCTTTTATATCCTAAACTAACCCATCTCCATCAATCTGTGCATCACCACGAGGTCATGGCCTAACGGCAAAGTTCTGGTGGGCTCCAGCAGAGGCGTCTGTCTTCTGCAGCGGCTACATGGCTTCTCCTCGACTCCACCTACTCTCTCCATATATATCTCTTCCAGCCTGGCTATATTCTGTCAAGCCATTAGCCAAAAGCAGCTTCTTTATTAACCAATGAAAGCAACACATATACAGAAGGGCTTCCCACGCCAGTATCAGTATTTCCAATCTGGAATTTTGCTCCAAAAGAAGAAGTAGAGATACTGCCAAAATTATACTTAAAAAACTGTAGCCTTACTTTATGTAGCAAAAAAATTAAAACTGTCAGAATAAGGACCAAACAAAACTTCAAATATACCTTAATTTACATTTAACATATTCACTAAGCATATAACCATTTTAAAAGTTTATTTCAACTAACATAAACACTAAGAAGAAAATTGACCACATAACAGTAAGTGATAAAAGCAAGATACAAACTATTTTAAGATGTGACCAATAAATATGTTCACAAAAAAATTGCTTTGCAAAAAATAAATCAAAGAAACCATGAACCATAGTTGCTCTTGTCCATGAACATTTTCCCATGATTCTTTATGTTTTCTGAGATTTGGCACAGTAAGTATTTCTTTTACATGGAAGTATTTTTGAAAAGATGTCTAGGACTAGACTGAGAAAATAAGAGGAAAGGCAGCAAGGCTGAGTTTTGGATCTGAAGGACCAGAATCCAGAGGTGTGCAGGCACAAACAAGGGCGGCCTATCTAGGACTGGTAGCTTCATTTGGCAGAAGTGTGGGATGACAGACCTAAACCTGAAGGAGAAGAGGCTGAAGGAGTGGCAGGTTTCATAGGCTGCTGGCTACTGGAGGCTGTGCAGTGGGGACTCACACAAGAATGGGGACCGTGAATGGGGCAGACAGGGGCATGAGAATAGTTGTGTCAAGCCAGGGACGGTTCTCTGTACCCAGTCTCAGTACTGGACCCTAGCTCCCAGCTAAGGAAGCAAATGAGTTTAAAATGGCCTGGCCCTGGATTTCCCTGCTATGCATCCCACCTAATCAGAGGAAAGGGCATTTTTTAAGGTGTGTGTGTGTGTGTGTGTGTGTGTGTGTGTGTGTGTGTGTGTGTGTGTGTGTGTGTGTGTGTGTGGTTTTGTTTTACTTGAAGGGGGGGCAGAGAAACTCTGTATGTGAAGGCCTAGAAAAGCCCAGCTGCAAGAGTCCCCTCAAAAGATAAAAGTGAGTTAAAGGATTAATCTGTCCTTCAAATATGAACAAAAATTAATGTTAGGCACAGCAGAATTCAAGTCATTAAGTTTTAATGGTTCCAAGTCACTATTTGGCTATAGGAGTGAATACATCACAGAATGGTGTTTTTCGAACAAGCGGCATGCCCATCAATATACAAAGAGTAGATAATAGAAACATGAGAAATCAAAGTGTTACTACCATCACACATCAGAAAAAGGCAGGCAAGATGGAACTGGATTCAGACAGCAGGGGCAGAGGAAATAACTGCTCAGTGGCTTAGGAGGCAGAGCTCCTGGGATCCCACCATGACTCAAGGGATCCATCATATGACTCCTTAGGGAATCCCACCATGTGATTGGGGACTGGGTCCTTTCACTTCCATTGCAGTTCACCACTTTCTGTCTGAGTTTCAGTGCTCACATAAATCAGGTAGGAAAAGTAGAAAACGTTCTGAAAATAGTGTTTTTCTCTCCCCCCCAACATTCCCAGTTTTCCTGGACAATAGGTTACAGCTCCTGATTGAGATTACTATAAATTTTAATACCCTACCCAGCAGGGTTAAGAAAAGCTAACTATCTTTGTTACTTCTCTCTCTCTCTCTCTCTCTCTCTCTCTCTCTCTCTCTCTCTCTCTCTCTCTCTCCTCCCCCACTTTCCCCCTTCCCCTTCCCTTTGCCCTCTATAACCCACTAAATAAACTCTATACCCAAACTCTCTCTCTCTGCATGGCGTATCTATCTGTCTCTCACCCGCCACTGTCCAGCAGAGGCCTCAGGTGACCCGCTGCCACCCCTAGTGGGACTGACCTCCAGTCCCCATGTCTTTATAAATGATAACAATTAAGCTCTGACAAGTTTTGCCAGACCCTTTTAGGACTAAAGGCAACTGCTACAAAATAGTTGCTTTTATCATACAGTTGGCCCAGATATTAGAAAAGGAACTTCAGAAGCTAGAAGGATTTGCCAGTATGAACAGGTCCCAATTATTAGAAATTGCTCAAAAGGTTTACGATAACCGTGAATCTGTAAAAACCCCAAAACAAAACAAAAGATAAAAGAGGCCTCAGAGAGGGAAGCCAGAGACACCAGGAAAGAAAGGAGGGGGGGGAAGGATGCCCCATCTTACATAAGTGATTATAAAGAGGGTCCTTGTCCAGGCACCGGGACCCTGGAGAAGGCCAGCGACTTATCTGTCCAAAAGACGTGCTTCTGCCAAGTGGCTGGCTTGTTTGTGGGCAGTTGCCAATACAACCATGCTAGTAAACAAACTGACTTTGGGCCAGGAACTGTTCCTACAACCTCACAGTCTACCATGAACCTCCTGAGGGGGACCCCAGAGAGGCAAATGTGTAACGGCCAAATAACACATTATCAAGCACTTCTCTTGGGCCAGCCCCATATCAGATTCTACAAAACTTTAGCTATCAGCCCAGCCAGCCTGCTGCCAGACACCCAAAAGAGCCACTCAAAGACAGCAGCCCAGTTAGTGTCATCAGACTCCACCAACCAGATGCAGGGAAACAGCAGTGGATTCACATAGGCCCGGGACCAACCTGGGAAAAGGAGATGTGGTCCAGGCCCTGCCCGGCCCCAGTCCCTCCAGCTCCGACCAGCAGGAGCTAGCCGCTCAGCTTCTCCAGGCATGCTCTGGCCATGCAAAACACTCATGGCTGCGGTGAAGGATGGACACGAGCCGCTTCAGCAGAGTCCCAGCCCTGGCTGCTGCTACCCCTGCAGCTGTGGCTGCTGCACCCTGCACTCCACTCTGCGGCTGGCTGGAGACTTCAGCCTCCACCCTGAGCTCCACTGCAGCTGGAGTCTACGCTTCCTGAACGTGACTGCTGCAGACCTAAAGAGGTACTAACTACATGAGAGCAGTTTTGTTCAAGGTGGAATCAGGTTTGTTGGGGCTGCAATTGCTACTTGGACAGGAAGATGTAGACCCAGTCCCAGGAGACCACAGCATAAAGGGCTAGCTTCTGATTTTAACCCAGGCACTTCACTGGCGAAAGGGCAAAGCCATCACTATATACACAAATAGTTGGAATGTATTAGCCACTGCCGGTTTCCACGGGGTCCCCTATTGAGAGAAGGGGTTCCTTAACTCAGCCAGAAAAGACACAGGAAGAAACTAAGTGGACGAAAAGGAAAGAGGCCGAACAGGAAGGAGGCCAATGGCGGTTCTTGCCAGATGAGAGAGCCATACTATCTGCAGTACTGGAAGATTAAAAAAGAAAAAAATTCTAGATTTGGGTTGCCTCTCTCCCCGGGGTGACAACGGCCCTACCTTCATGACCAAAGTTTCCCTAAAGCTGCCAAAGGTGCTAAATGTTAACTGAAAATATTGTACCTAGAGGTCACAAAGCTCTGGACAGGTAAAGCATAAATGTCCCTGAGACCAGTGAAAACTGGGCCAACCATCTACCTTTTGCTCTCTTAAGGGCCAGGTGCACCCATATTGAGACGCTCATAAGGAAAAAGTCACTAGCTGTTTCCTCCTCAGGTCCTTACATGCCCTGCCACAGACCCAGAGGACTGTTCACCGGGCAGAAACCTTGCTTCTGTCCGAGCCTGCCCACAGGTTCCAGCCTGGCAAAGGTCCTCAGGGTCACCCTGTAGACCCACCACACCAGCTAAAGGAGGCTACAGATGGGCCGTCACCAGATTCTCCCACCCTAAAGATAAGACTGATGCCGTCCATAGACTTATGGTCTTCCCACTTGTTTTTTTGGTCTCCCTGTCGGAAAGGCCCCAAATCCCTATCAGCCTAAGACTGGAACCCAGAAGCCCAAAGCTAATCAGAGCTCCACTTCCAACCCTGACAGCTGTAAATGGGACCAACCTCAGCTCACCCTGTGGCATCTCCAGGGGAAGGATGCCTGTTAATGTCACCAAGATACCCCCACATGGTTCCTCCTGTGCAGATAGATCTCTGTAGCCACACCCAGCAGGTTAATTCCAGGAGTGACAGCCAAATGCCTTTTCAAACCCAAGAGACTACCTAGCTGGCTTCAACTATCAGCTTAACCAGTGTGCATCTTCTGAGTTGTTTACACTGGAGGAGACCCTATTCCTTTTCACCCTTGTGTATGTTACAGCACAAGGGTTCATCTGTAATGGTGAAGAGGGCAGGAACAACCTAAATCTAAATTCTGGGCCTTCCCATGCACAGTGAGCCTTCCCCGTTCTCATTTCCCCATTAGTGGGGGCAGGAATCACAGGCTCCACTGCAGTTGAGACTTCAACCCTAGTTATAGGAGATAAAAACATAGATAGAGAAGCTCAGTGCTCAAAAAGACATGGAGCCAGGCCATCTTGAAGATTCTGCTTCCCATCTGGAAGCCCAGTGAGATTCTTTAGACAAGGTTGTTCTTCAGAATGAAGAGGATTGGACCTTCTCTTTATAAAACAGGGAGGTCTCTGTGTGGTAGAAACTCATTGCTTCTATGCCAACCAGTCAGAGATAATTAGAGAAAATTTAGCCATGCTCAGAAATAGCCTTCAGGAGAGAGAAAGGAGATGCCATTTTTGTTTTCCTGGTACCCTTGGCTAACTGCTC
The DNA here is from genome assembly GCA_004026605.1 of Ondatra zibethicus. Taxonomy (NCBI): domain Eukaryota; kingdom Metazoa; phylum Chordata; class Mammalia; order Rodentia; family Cricetidae; genus Ondatra; species Ondatra zibethicus. The sequence goes on along the minus strand of PVIU01001864.1, from coordinate 113,400 downwards.
TACTTACAGTCATAGCTAGGCCACTAATCCTTTTGCTCCCAGACCTCACTACAGGACCCTTCTTGCTCAACTGACTACTATGTAAAACCGACAATAAGTTCTGTTAGACTGCTAGTGCTAAGGAGATGATGTACCCTCCGGGCCCAGATGAACCATGGTTTTATTCATATCCATAGAACCAGTAGGGAACGTAATAGACCCTAGACTGTAGCAAAACTGACACCATGATGAAGTAACCATTCAGGCCTTGAAACGCAGCAATTAGGGAGTACCACCTGCCAGAAAGAGAACAAAGGCCAACTCCCATCAAAGCCCGTAGTTCTGGGAAAGTCTCCAAATGTGCCAACCTTGCTTTTGGCTTCTGTAGTTCTGCTTCTGGCTCACTGTTCTTGCTAACTGGGGTGTTTCAACCGAGGATGTGGGGTTTTTTTTTTCCTTTTTGAATTGATTTTTATTGAACTCTACATTTTTCTCTGCTCCCATCCCTGACTCTCCCCTCCCCTCTTCAACCCTCCTCCAAGGTCCCCATGCTCCAAATTTACTCAGGAGATCCTGTCTTTTTCTACTTCCCATGTAGATTAGATCTATGTAAGTCTCTCTTAGTGTCCTCATTGCTGTCTAGGTTCTTTGGGGTTGTGATTTGTAGGCTGGTTTTCTTTGCTTTATGTTTAAAAAGCCACTTATGAGTGAGCACATGTGATAATTGTCTTTCTGGGTCTGGGTTATCTCATTCAAAATGATGTTTTCTAGCTTCATCCATTTTCCTGAAAAATTCAAGATGTCATTTTTTTTTATGCTGTGTAGTACTCCATTGTGTAAATGTACCACATTTTCCTTATCCATTCTTCGGTCGAGGGGCATTTAGGCTGTTTCCAGGCTCTGGCTATGACAAACAATGCTGCTATGAACATAGTTGAGCACATGCCCTTGTAGCATGATTGAGCATCCTTTGGTTATATACCCAAAAGTGGTATTACTGGGTCTTGAGGAAGGTTGTTTCCTAATTTTCTGAGAAATCGCCACACTGACATCCAAAGGGGCTCTACCAGCTTGCATTCCCACCAGCAATGCAGAAGTGTTCCCTTTTCCCCACAACCTCTCCAGCATAAGTTGTCATCAGTGTTTTTGATCTTGGCCATTCTTACAGGTGTAAGACAAAATTTCAGAGTTGTTTTGATTTGCATTTCTCTGATGACTAAGTATGTTGAACATTTCCTTAAGTGTCTTTCAGCCATTTGAGATTCCTCTGTTGAGAGTTCTCTGTTTGGTCTGGACCCCATTTTTTAATTGGATTAATTGTTCTTTTGATGACCAATTTCTTGAATTCTTTGTATATTTTGGAGATCAGACCTCTGTCTGATGTGGGGTTAGTGAAGATCTTTTCCTAATCTGTAGGCTGCTGTTTTGTCTTGTTGACCATGTCCTTTGCTTTACAGAAGCTTTTCAGTTTCAGGAGGTCCCATTTATTAATTGTTTCTCTCAGTGTCTGTGCTGCTGGAGTTATATTTAGGAAGTGGTCTCCTGGGCCAATGGATTCAAGTGTACTTCCCACTTTCTCTTCTATAAGGTTCAGTGTGGCTGGCTTTATGTTGAGGTCTTTGATCCATTTGGACTTGAGTTTTGTGCATGGTGTTAGATATGGGTCTATTTTCATTCTTCTACGTGTTGATATCCAGTTATGCCAGCACCACTTGTTAAATATGCTTTTGTCCATTTGATATTTTTTGCTTCTTTGTCAATGTGGTTTTTGTGCTTAAAACTCCACCCTAAGGAAGGCCTGGGACTGCACTTGGGTCTCAGATGCCGGAAGCAAAGACCTGTATTTTGAGACCTGAATTTTGTTTATAGCCATCTTAAGTCCACAAGTTAAGTAAAATGTTCACCTCTGTCACCTCTGCAGGGCTAGTTCCAGACCTAGGAAATTAACCTAATATCTTATCTCCTTGTGAGACCTGCAGGCTCCAGGCTTTAGAAGCAATTCTCTCAGCCAGAGATGCTTCCAGACCTGAATTCCAGCAGACCTAACACCCTCCCCTCCCAGCTGCCTGTTTGCTATTATTCCTGAGGAATAATAAGGTGGCAGCTTGATCAGAAAGCCAGACTTGCTGTCATTTCTCGTGTCTCTAGCTCCTCCATTCCTCTCTCCTCCAGGTTTATCAGGGACCCCCGTTGGTGTCCCGCTGGTCAGGACACTCAGACACCGAGTATAGTCATTTGTCAGTTAATGAAGACTTTCTATTGGCTTGAACTGTGTCTGAGTCATCTTATCTGGGAGCCACATCACAAGGCCAGTACGAACAACACAACAAAGCAGCACATTTCACAGAGTACCAGGGAGGGCATTTCATTCCTAAAACCTAAAAGCCATCCAAGATCTCAGTTAGGTTAAGAGATGTATAACACTGTTTATGATTGGCACATTTGAAATAAAATGGCCCCTCAAAAACTAAGGACAAAATCTGTATCTTTTAAATGTGAACAAAAGTACTTTTAGACAAAGTAGGATTAAAACAATATGTTAAAATAGTTTTTAAAAAGATTGTGGCTATCCGTAGCAGTCAGTAGTGAATATGTTGTAGAATTGAGCAATTCTCACCAAATACAGTGTCAATAAAAATACAAAAAAGCATAAGAAATCAAAAAATACTATTTCACATGGGTTCCTTCAATCAAAGCAATCCAGGTGGACAAGAAGCATTTGGTTTATTTTTATGTTTAAGTTTGTATGTTTAATTACGTTTAAAAATTTTATTTATTTATCTATTTTTGTTCTGGTGGTGGAAGTCACATGCCATGGCCAGAGAACAGGCCGTGGGAACTTGGTCTCTCCTTTCCTCATGTGGGGCATGAGGAAGAGCTACAGTTACCAGCCTTATTTGCAAGAAAGTGCCTTTACTCACTGAGCCGTGAGCAAAAGTGGCAGCATCATTTGCAGGTTCTCTACCCTAGGATGACCTTGAACCCTCCAGGTAATAGAGAATGACCTTGAACTTCTCATTTTCCTGCCTCCACCCCCAAGGGCTGGGCTTGCAGGCATGTACCACCACACCTGGTTTTATATAAAGAAAATTCATTTTAAAACATTTTAATTTGAGGGCAGAGAATGTAGCTCAGTTGGTAGAGTGCTTGCTAATCAGAAAGCCCTCGGTGTGATCCCTAGTATTGTATAAACTGGGTATGGCGAAACATGCCTATGACCCTAGAACTCAGATGAGAGGCAGGAAGACCACACTAAAGGTCACCTCAACTATGAAGGGAGTTTGAGGGATACAGAGGACACTGTCTCAAAAGGTAAAAACTTGCCTGGTGATGGTGGCACACACCTTTAATCACAGCACTTAGGAGGTAGAGGCAGGCAGATCTCTGTGAGTTTGAGGCCAGCCTGGTCTACAAGATCTAGTTCCAGGACAGGCTCCAAAATCACAGAGAAACCCTGTCTCAAAAAAAGGGGGGGGTTAAAAAAAAAAGTAAAAGGTTTGTATTTTTGTTGTCCTACCAATCAAGTAGACATGTCTAGAATGGACCTTTTTTTTTTTTTTTTTACTGTTTTTTTACTTTTTTTTGTGGGGGAGGTGGGAGGGTAAGACAGGCTTTCTCTGTGTAGCCCTGGCTGTCCTGGAACTCACTCTGTAGACCAGGCTGGCCTCAGACTCAGAGATTAAATGCTGCTGGGATTAAAGGCATGTGCCACCACAGCCCAGCAACAGGTTTATTTTTCAAATTTACATCTATGTGTATGTGTGTGCAGGTACACACAGAGGCCAGAAAATGTATTGCATACTCTGCTGTGAGCCACCTTACATTCTGGGAACAAAACTCCAGCCCTCTGGAAGAGCAGCAAGTATCCTTAACAACCGAGTCATCTTCATCCCCTGGAATGAACTATTTTTAATCATAGGCCCTGATATAATTCACATACAGTTTACTTTGGGTCCCTGGAGACATGCCAAGAAAGGCATAGGGTGTCCCTCCAGAGCACTTCAAACCCAGGTTTAACAAAGCCTTGAGTGGCTTTGGAAGATATGTGCCCTGTGTAAAATCATACTGTGGGCTGTAGTAATGAGGGGCTCGGGCTGCGTTCCCGGCGCCGGGCCCCTTGTTCTGTCCCACCTGGCTCCAGGTGTGTACCCGAAATAATTACACGGAAACTGTATTCATTTAAATACTGCCTGGCCCATTAACTCCAGCCCCTTATTGGCTAACTCTCACATATTATTTTAGCCCATTTCCATTAATGTGTATCGCCACTTGAGTTGTGGCTTACCGGCATGAGTCTAACCAGTGTCCATCTTGTGCTGGAGAAGCATGGCGTCTGCTCTACTGCCTTCTCTCTCACAGCATTCCCTTCTATCTACTCCGCCCACCTAAGGGCTGCCCTATCAAAAGGCCAAGGCAGTTTTCTTTATTCATTAATGGTAATCACAGC
>PVIU01001864.1:58691-108874 GCA_004026605.1 Ondatra zibethicus | reverse complement strand
GGCAGAAAAGAGGAAACATTTACCTAAGAGCCTCTGATGTCTGCTAAATGTAGAATTGTCCCTCTTTAAGTGTGAAGAAATTATATGTGGTCATCAAGAGGACTGCCATCAGGATTTTATTTAGTGACAGCTAGCAGCTCAAGTCAGTATGGGACAAGTGAGGTACAGAGCCATGCAGCTTGGAAAGAAGAGACTACAACACCAGCCTCCTGGCATTTTGGCCTGTTTTCTGCTTCTTAACAAAATACCCGAGTGATGTATAAAAGCAGAGTTGTATTTCTTATTGCCCTAGAGGTCTGATATTTGGCATTGGCTGTGTCAGGGTGTCACATGGGCTGAATGCTGGTACTGATGCTTGGGTGGCTTTTTCTTCCTAGAATGCTTTAGATACAGTAGAGCAAGGATGGATGGATGGATGGATGGATGGATGGATGGATGGATGGATGGATGGATGGACTGAACAGACAAATAAGCAAGGATACTAATCCTTTCATGAGAGTTCCAACTTCATGACCTTATCTAACCCTAATCACCTCCCAGAAGCCCCATATCAACACAGAAATTTGAGGATTACATTTCCAGTACATGAGCTTTCAGGGCACACATTATAGCCAGAGTTTCAAGTCTTTGTACTGGGGAGAACCCTTCCCTTCTGTGGTCTGGACCCAGAAGCTTGCTTCTAATGAGCAGAAAAGAGCAAGAAAGCTGAGGGGTCACCCCCTTGATTAGGCTACAGAAATCCCTGTTTGTCTACTTACTTGATGGAATCCAGTTGCCTGCTGTGAGCTGTGAAGAGATGCACAAAGCAGAAAACTAAAGGAGGCACCTGGCTAACCTCCAGTAGGAAGCAAAGCTCCCAGGCCCCAGTGCAGAAGGAGTGGACTCCTTCTACAACCCTTGGAAGTAACAGGACCCCCTGAGTTCAGCTGATGTAGCACCAGCCATATCTTTCTCTAAAAACTGGCTCACAATTATAAATATTCATGGCATTCAGTGAGATGTTTTGATACATGCATGCTATATGTAATGATCTATCAAGGGTATCTATTATTAACAGATTCATCTCCTCAGACATCTATTTTTCCTTAGAAGTGTTAAATAAATCCTTTCTCTTAGTTTTTCTGGTATTTACAATCATTGTTAACTCTAGTTGACTATAGAGCCCATGAATTTAAACTTTATATCTAACTTTATATTTGTACCCAATCATCAACCTCTCTCTACCCACCCCCACCCTGTTTCCCACTCTTCCCAACCTCTGATGTTACTCTCTTAGTCCTATGAAATCACCTTCTTTCAGTCTTTACATATGAATAAGAAACAGTCTTTGGTTTTCTGTTCCTGGTTTATTTCATTTAACAATCTCCTCCAGGCTCATCTATGTGACCACAAGTGACAGGATCCCAATCCTTTTTGAATAATTATTTTATGTCTATGAATGCTTTACCTACATGTAGGTATGTGCAGCATGTATATGCCTGATCAGAAAGGAATCAAGTTGGCAGAAACTGGAGTTAAGAATGATTGTGATCCAGTTTGGAAGGGCTAGGAATCAAGCCCAGGTCCTCTGGAAGAACAATAGGTGTTCTAAAACACTGTGTCATCTCTGCAGCCCCTAGGATCTTTTTATTATTATGTCTATCAAACATCTTGATTGCAGTATTGTGAAAGACCCTGAGTGAGAGTACCCAGATAAATCTGTTCAGATTTCTGACTCCACAGAGCGTAAGAATGTTGTCTTAGGCTGCTAAATTTGGGGTAATTATTTTTTGCTTTTATCATGAATAAACTAATTTGATTATAAATAGCATCAAATTATATATAAACCTAGTGCATATTTTATTAAAAGATATGATACATAACATATTTATGAGCCTTGATTGTATACTGGGCTACAAAAAAAAAGAAAAGAAAAGACATCTCAACAATTGTGAGACAACATAGCCTGAACAATCCATTATCTCTGATTAGAAAAATCATTTTTATTTAGGTTACAAACCCAAAAATCTAATTACATGGACATCGTCCTTCTTTTGTATGTATCATGCCAACTACACATTGCATATGTCATGCATTTACACCCAAAGCAACAATTATAAAGTGAATATCCATGTAGCTACAATGCAAGTCAATAAGCAGAACAATGCAGGACAAAATGCCTTTGTCCGCCTCCTCTAAAAACTGATTCTTTCTTCTCCTCACCCACAAACACTGTCCTTGCTTGTGTGTGCGTGCAAGAGTGTGGTGTATGCTCACATATGTGTTATGCGTCCAGGAGGTTGGAGGTCAGCATCCAGTGCCGTCTTTATCACTCTCCGCCTTATTTTCTGAGAAAGGGTCTTATTGATCTGGAGCTCCCCATTGACTGGAATCGCTGGCTCGGAAGCCCAGGAGCTGCCAGTTTCCTGGGATGACAGGAACAAACCACCACACCAGCCTTTCGCATGGGGTCTGGGGATCCTGACTCAGGTCCTTGTGCTTGCACAGCAAGTGCTTCACTCTCCACGCCGTCTCCCCAGCCTCTGTCCTTACTTCTGAAACCGAGTCTTGGCTTCTTTTTTTTTTTTTTTTTTTTTAATATTGTCAACTACTTGGGCATCAAGGTGGCTAAGGTGGCTTTGAATTTACTGTGTAGCCCGGTTGACCCCTAACTTACAGAGATCCTCCTAAGTGTTGAGATCAATAACACATGCCACCATGCCCAGCTTGCTCGCTGGGATTCTGATGTGTTTTCCCTGCTAATGGGTGCTGTGCACACGGTGTACCTACAGACTGCTGTCTGGAAATCCTCTTTTTAGGAAGCTGCTTCTCAGGCCTTTCCCTGTTTTAACATGCTTGCCTTTTCATACCCATTTGTAGACGTCTTACCACATGAATTACCTTTCCCATTTCTGTGACAAATGTACAAGAATCAACTTAACGGAGAAGGGGCGTATTTGGCTTGCAGTTGGAGGCCACCGGCCATGAGCTGCCTGTATTGTATCCACAGTGAGAAAGCGGAGAGAAGTGGATGCTTGCATTCTTCCCCATTTTTCCTTTGTATCCTGTCAAGGCCTATAGGTCAGTGCTGCCCACAGTTAAGGTGTATCTTCCCACCTCAATTAACCTAACTAAGCAGTCCCTCACACGCATGCCCAGAGGCTGATGTAATCAAAGTTCTTCAGGCTCTTGGTTTGTTTTTTGAGACATGGTCTCACTCTGAACTGGGATTGGCCTCCATTGTGAGTGATCCTCTGTCTCCTGGTTATTAGAATTACAAAGCCACACCACCACGCCTGCCTGATGGAGGGGAAAAAATGAAATTTATGCCCCAGCAATGCTGAAGCATGCATGGGCAGCCCCATATGGCGGTTCTGTTGAACTTGTCCATATTGGGTTTCATGACCTAAGTTGATGAGGACGACTGACCAGGTCTCTTCCTCAAGAGGACACCAGATCTCATTACAGATGGTTGTGAGCCACCATGTGGTTGCTGGGAATTGAACTCAGAACCTTTGGAAGAGCAGGTAATGCTCTTAGCCACTTAGCCATCTCTCCAGCTTGATGGAAGAAATGTCCACAAATCCATATCTATTTGTTTCCTGGTTATCGAAAGTGAACTAGACAATGAGAGATGCCGGACATCACTGCAGGTCTCTTCCTGCTAAGGCTGGTTCATGGGTTAATTCCTGGGATGCCTGGTCTGATGGAAATTTGTATTCCTAACATTCTCTGGAGATGCTTTCCTCCCACAAACATTTGCATTCCTGATTGAGGTGGTTTGAATGGGAATAACCCCCAGAGGCTCATAGATTTGAATGTTTGGTCACCAGGCAGTGGCACTATTCAGAGGTGTGGCCTTGTTGGAGGAAGTGTGGGCTTTGAGGGTTCAAATGCTCAAGCCAGGTCCAGTGTCTCTGCTCTCTTCCTGCTGTCTGTGGCATCCTGATGTAGGACTCTCAGCTTTCTCTCCAGTACCATGTCTGTCTGCATGCCACTGTGCTTCCTGCCATAACAATAACAGACTAAACCTCTGAAACTACAAGCCAGCCCCAATTAAATGCTTTCCTTTATAATAGTTGCCATTGCCAGGGTGTCTCTTCACAGTGATAGAAAACTAAGACTAGTGTACTAGATCTGATCTTGAACAATTCTGCTATAGGAAATCCTACAGCCAGTAGTTATCCGCCCACAGGCATGGCCTCTTATGCTATTTATGCAGATGTAGAGCATGCATCTGGCCTCTTTTCTGGCTGCGGGATTCGGTTTCTGTTCTCCATTCCAGCAGAGGATTCTGATTTGTGTGTGTACTCCTCTAAATAAGTAACTGTCTATTTTTCTCAATTCTGAGTTAGTGTGGGATTTCTTTTAAGCATCCTTCTTCACAATTCCAAACTCAACCAGGCATGAGGTTTTTGAATCATCTGGGTGAGGTGAAGTTGGGATTACAAACTCACAGAGAATCCCAACAAGCACATGCATATAGCACCTATGGCCAGGACTCTCATTTCCTTTGGTGTACCCTCTCTGTTCAACTGATTTTTATTTTTCCTGTGGACAGAGTGTGGAAACAGGCTCAGTTTGAGCCTTCCCTCTGAGGCCTAAATTCATGGCATGTATTAGAATCCTCTTTACCTCTAATCTCTGAGCTCATAGGCCCTGAAGACCAAAATAAGAACCAGGTTTCCGAAGAATACCAAAGAGAGGAAATAAAATCTATAAACTCAGAAGACTGTTGACCCACCCAAAGTCAAATTAATTCAAAACAACACTGTCACACTAAATTATCAATGCATTTTCAAGACAGTAGTACCCAGCACTATGTTGATGTGTTGAAATTCTTATTTTTAATCCCATTTCATATGAAAGTGATGTGGACTAGGAGAAAGAGGCACGAGGATCTCCAGTTTGAGGTCAATTTGGGCTGCATATTGAGACCTTATCTCCAAAGAGCAGCCACAAGATCACGTCATGGAAACAAGTAGTCATCCCAGAAAATGTCACATGCTGTGGTTTGGTAATTTCACAGCTTAGATTTAATCCTATGAACAGAAACTGAAATGACAGTTTGATGTAGTGTATCAAAGTCCCATCGAAGGTGACAGCTCAATAACAGAGCACTCGTCTAACACACACATAGAAGGGAACAAGAGAGGGAGGAAGAAGGGAGAAAGAATGGTTTTTCTTAAGAATTGAGGTAATCCCACTGTCCCACAATGAGAGGAATGCTTATTAGGTCACTACGGTTCAGAAAACAGAAATGATTGTTCCTGCATTGCTATACAGAAAGGACTTGAGTGGTAGCAAAGACAGTGGCTGTGACCATGTTATATGTACTGCAGAGCAGGAAGACCTCCAAGGGATGCTTCCAGCTAGAAATGTTGAAATGGTACCTTTATACTTTAATTTTAATTTTTATTTATTAATTTATTGGTTTGGTTTCCCGAGACAAGGTTTCTCTGCGTAACTTTGGAGCCTGTCCTGGTACTCACTCTGTAGACCAGGCCAGCATCGAACTCACAGAGATCCACCTGCCTCTGCCTCCCTCCCAAGTGCTGGGGTTAACTGCGAGTGCCACCACCACCCGGCTATACTTTAAAGCTTTTAACAACTAGGTAAAATCAGATTTTTCTTATTTGCAAATGAAGCTTGGGGGAGTTCTTATGCTGCTCCTCTAGGGGGAGCCCAAGTGCTTGAATATTGTGAAAGTGAACCTCCTCAGGCATCTATCCCCAGGCGTCAAGATTTTAGAGATGCAGAGGAGCTGCAGCAGAAAATGCTACTGTGACAGCCAGCGAGACCCTTAAGCTCAGCTTCAGCCGCAGGCAGAAGATAACCCTACATGGAATCTTCATACCAGCTAACACTTTGGCGTCAAGTGCCTGCCATCCTAGTACTTGGGCGACTGAGAAAGGAGGACCTCGCGTTTGAGGCTACAAAGTGAGACACTCAAAACACAAGACAGCACAGCACAAAACAGAACAGAAGCCTGACATCTATCTCTCATGCACTGGCAGTTCCAAAAGGAAATAGGGTTTAGCTTTGGACAGCCCTCGAGTTTCATTTGGCTCAGCCTCTTTCTACCTCTGAATTGATTTTAAATTAATTAAGGTGCATAATCTCTTCCCTGTAACCTAATTTTATACCAAAGCTACTTAGAACCAGAAGCAGCTTCTTGAGAACTTTTTATTTCTTCTTCCATTTTCATGGGCCCAGACAACAATCAAGGCAATGAAAACTGGGGCATGAGGAACCTGAAAAGTTTTCAGAGGTTTTGGTCCCAAACTGGGAAAAACTTTAGACACTCCTAGAACTTGCTGGGCTCACAGGCAGGAAATCAGCAAGTGGGTATGTTCATCCTAAAATCTAGAGGTGGAAAAGGCCCATCAAACTCTTATTTGGGGATGGCTTGCTCAAGAAGCGCATTCCTCCTTCAGTCTGATGAATGAAATGAAGGAGTGGGATGGTTTGCTGCCATTTTAGGTGTGGAGTCTTGCCCTAGACAGGTGCTGCACTCCTTGCCTGCTTGGAGGCGCCTCCTCCCCGCTCCAGTTTGCTCACCCTACATAGTAGCACGATTGTTGATTGCTATGACTCTTGTTGCTATCATTGTTATTAAGATGATGAGACTGGAGAGATGGCTCAGAGGTTGAGAGCATTGACTGCTCTTCTAGAGGACCCGAGTTCAATTCCATCACCCACATATCAGCTCACAACTGTCTGTAACTCCAGTCAGGGGACCTGACTTAGGCTCTCTAGGGTACCAGGCAGGCATGCAGCACACACACATACATGCAGACAAAATACCCATAAACATTACATAAATAAATATTAATTAAAAATAAATAAAGATGATGTGTGCATGCTAAAAAATACATGATTATAGAAAAGCAAGAGAAATACAATGATATAGCATATTGCTACCATGGAGAAATTGCTACTATGGACACCTTGGCTCACCTTCTCCTAACCACTGGTGAGTGAGGTGTCACTGCAGTGTGAGGGTTTTGTTACCTGCTTGTTTCACTTAAGTTTCTCTAACTTACACACATACACAGGCACACACACACACACACGCAGAGTTCCACCTGTCTAATTTTAGTCTAAATGCAAATTTCTGTTCTCAAAATGCTCTTTTATGTTCCTTTTGTTCAGACCACAACCTGGCTTCAGGCTTTGTTTTGCTCAGAACCCACCTTTTTCTTGGAAACACACTAGCCTTCTTGACTGGCTATCCCTTCCACATGCTGGCTTCTGCCTTCTATCCTGCTCTACTTGATCTCATTTGGATCTGATGTAAAAGAAGACATGAGTTCCAGTTATGTCTTAGATCTAGAATGTACCAGAAGTTGTACTTCCTGTTGTTTTTGTTCAACTCAGAGAAAGTAAGCATTGATTGGACGTTATGATTTACTTTTAGGTATTGACAGTTTGGGCTTTTAAAAAATATAATACATATTACATTTGTGTGTGCACGTGGGTGCGCACGCATGCACATGTGCACACACATGAACAGCACAGTACATTATGTGGCGGACAGAAGACAACTTTTGGGGGTCAGTTCTCTCCTTTGACCATGTGACTCCAGGGATCAAACTCAAGTCGTCAGTCCTGATGGCAAGTGCCTTTACCCAGTGAGCTTGTTGATCCCGTTTGAGCTTTTCATTAAACCACTAGTCCCTCTTTATCCCTAGCCATGAGAAAGGTGATGTGGGACGTCCTTCTGTATATGTGTTACTTTTATTGGATAAAGAATAAAGCTGTTTTGGCCCATGTCTTAGCAGAGAAAAGCCAGGCAGGCAATCCAAACAGAGATATAGAGAGTAGGCAGAGTCAAAGAGATGTCTGTCATAAAGCTGCCAAAGGAGAAGGACGTGCTGGAACCTTAGGAACCTTACCAGTAGGCCACAGCCTCGGGGTGATACACAAATTGATAGAAATGGGTTAATTTAATATGTAAATCTAGCTAGGAATACACTAGAGTCATTGGCCAAACAGTGTTAAAATTAATAAAGTTTCTGTATGATTATTTGGGTTTGAGAGGCTGGGAAATGAATAAGCAGTCTCCACCTACAGAGGGGAATCTCTGTAGTGTTACTTTTGTCTTATGTGACTTTCTAGGTCCCAACACCCACATTCTTACATATCTTAAGAGTAATTTAACATACTTAACTCAATCACTAGTTTTTTAGGAATTACAGGATGTAGTTTTTCTGATTCTGTCTTGCATTCTACATTTTTAGTTAACAGTCTTCTTTACATTACATCTTTCATTACTTGAATCTATTTAGTTACCATAAGATATATTTCTTATAGAAAGTTTGAATACTGTTTAAATCTCTCCTTGATTACCGATTTTCAAACCAGGAAGTGAATGTACCTCCAACTTCATATGAGAACTCTCTCTCTCTCTCTCTCTCTCTCTCTCTCTTTCTCTCTCTTTCTCTCTCAATGAATGTTTAACAAATGTTTCTGACTAATCCAAAAGTTGTTTCCAGCCTCTTCTTTGCCTGTTTCAATGTTCCAGGAAAGGCTTTTGCTTTTCTAATGGGAAAGCAGGTGAGGGAGGAGGGAAGCAGGTCCTGACACTGTTTCTCCATTTGACCTGCCTTCACTGCACACAGAATGCCTGAACCTGTGGAGGAGCTGTATGGTAGCTTTGCTCACATCATCCAAGCCAAACAGAAACTGTCATCCAGAATTCTTGCATGGTCCCAGTCTAGTGATGATCACAAGTGACATGTCACATGTGATCTGAAAAGCAGCCAAGAAACAGCATTATGGTGTCCCTGCTCAAAAGAAACAAATGTAAGGCCCTGGAAACATTGGTGGCTTTCATACAGTCCCCCTGATCTTGCTTCATAGAACATCATCTGGACTTGAACCTCCTCAGTCTCCATCAGTGGTATCTTCAAGTCCCAAGCCGGAACCACATCTTTAGATCATCAAGCTTTTCCTTAGGGGTACTGATGCCACTAAGGCTGAAGCTAGTAAAGACACATGCAGGTCCAGTTTATCCTCTAAGACTTTAGTCCTTCATGGGTTCTCGTTTACCTTCATGGTTCTGGTCTGCTCTTGCTCTCCTATTCTAACTTGTCCTGAATGTGATTCAGGCCCAAAACAAGAACCAAATATAGCCACAAACATTGTTGTCTCCCCCATCAGTCTCCACATCAGGTAGGACCTAAGGCAACACTGTATAAATTTTAAAATGAAAAAAGTATTTTATATATCAGCTTCCTGGTAGAAGGGTCACATGTGGCTTGAAATGTACCAGACTGACTAAACATACCTTGAGAATCTACAATTTTATCTTTAATCAATTTAAATTTAAACTGTCATGTGGCTACTGACTAGATTATTGAGCAATGCAAGCTTTGTGCTGAATAATGAATTCTGCATTCTTTATTGCTAATAGTGAACCTTTCTCTGGCTGAATCTTGACTAGCCTAGGTCAACCTGCACCTTCAAGGGGAAGAGCCTATCTACACAAATCCAAAGTATGGGGAATGACAGAGTTGGAGGACAGGAAGCACCCATCAGCAGGAAGCCTAGAAACTTCATATGCAAGAAAACTGGTCCTCTGTAAACTGTCACTGAAAACCATTCATTAAATCCCAACTCTCCAATTTTCAGTGATTTCTATCTGCTAGAGGGAATCAATGTGACCCTTGACTAGTTTACTACAGGGCACAGGTGCCATTCTTAGAGCGCTCTTCAAAACAAATTGATAAGACATGCAAAGAAATCACGAAGCAAAGATTTGGTGTTTTGAAAGATGTGGATAATACAAATAGACTCATGCAAGTACTGATGTCAGCTTCCTCTGTGTAGTTCTCCTTCATGTTTATCTTTGCCTTCTTTTGAAGAATGACCTACAGCAGCTTGTCTTTCAAAGCCCTTGAGTTACAGATTAAAAGAAAACTATGAATTTTAGAATTCAAGTAATATGTATTTGTCAGAATTCTTCAGAGAAATAGAAAAGTTTTGGGTGTGTGTATGTGTGTTTTGTATATACAATCATATGATACATAATATTTTTATCAGTAGTGTATTTCACACTTAAACTACAAATCTGCCTAGCAACAACCTTCTCAAACTGTATCCCAGTCTTTAATTTACAATAATGTTTTTATCAGTAGAGTACTTGACACTTAAACTACAAATCTGCCTAGCAACAACCTTCTCAAACTGTATCCCAGCCTTTAATTTACGCGCAGTTCACTATGTTTGTCTACTTGTAAAGTTGATGTTGTAGTTGGAAGAGGTCTCGAAACTGAAGAGTGGAGGGTTCAGATTCTAGTCAGTCTGAAGGCCTGAGAATCAGGAATGCAAAGGACAGATCAACGCCCCAGATTACACTGGGAATCAACCCTCCTCTACGTTTCTAGTTCTGTTCAGCCCCCAACACTGGAGGCCCACCTACACTGGACTTCATTAGGCAGTCCACAGGAGAGGATATTTAGTTCTTTTAGAACACCCTCCCAGGACACAATCCGGCTGTTCAATCAGCCCCTGAGCACCCCATTCTTGGCTAAGTTGACACAAAATTACTCATCACATGGTGTTCCCCAAATACAATGGCCTCACAAACAGGAACTGAAGATTAGCAAAGCTTTATGGCTCAATTCTAGAACTGAGGGTGTTAGTATGTTTTCTGTTAAGAAATTCTAGATTCTGGATAAACTGACATTGTACTGAAAGATGCTGACACTACAGTTAGAGACAGGAAGAAGTCGCTTTAACTACACGATAAGACCTGATTTACTGGAACGAATATGATGGCCTAGCTAAGGAAGTAGGGGTAGCAAATTAAACCTCCAGCCAGACTTCTGAAACATGTAATACAGTAGAACTGCTACCTCTCTGTGTCCAAATACTGGAATCAATCAAACAAACAAAAATAGGGACTTGAGAATATAGCAACTGAAAGCATGTAGCCCAATGGAGAAATTGGTGAGATATGAGCTCCAAAAATTAGAAGGCCCAGCTCTGATCTTTGTCTTGTGAAAAATCCACCCATAAGTAGGGATTACTCACTGAGACCCAAAGCCACCTGTACTGTAGAAAAACTTCCTGGCACCTGAGATCACGAATTCCCAGCTTAAATGTTTGCCTCAAGTTCATTTCCAGGCTTCACGCTAGCTTCACTCCCCCCAGGTTTACCCAAGGCTGTCCCACATGCATGGGGTCTATACCCTAGGGTCTGAGGGGCTGTCTTTGAGGAAGGAATGTGGACAGAAACTAGGTTGTCCCCACACCTCTGTATCTTCTCACAGTGTACAACTGAGATGGGGTGGAGACTAGCAAGTTAAAGGCGATGTTTGGGGTGAGGCTCTGAAATTGTTCTCTAGCATCCATTAAAGTCAGCGGAGTCCTGCCACCATGTAGTCATCTAGCGAAAAGTACAGACAAATATATAGAAATAATGCAACAAAAGGCTTTGGTTATAAGTGGACTGTGAAAATGGAAAGTGTACAAAAGCATTTAGAAAATGAACACAGTGAAAAAACTGCAACAGAATCATGCTAATTCTTCTCATTCACACAATCGCTTGGGATGAGATGGGATAAGATTGAGATGGGGAATACTTCACTTTGGGTGGCTGGGTTGAGGATGCTACTGGCCTGCAGCTTGCAGCCTGAAAGAAAACTAGAGGAGTTTTGACACCCACTCCATCTATGCCCTAAGAAGTTTAGCACTGGAGTGAATAGCTGCTGTTGTGCGAAAATGAGCCTGTAGGCTTCACAAATAAATTCTGCTTGCCTTATTTTGCTAGAAAACCCTCTCTCTGTCCTCCAGTCCTCAGACCAGAATCATGGTGGGCTAAGTCAAGGAAGCAAGATGCGCTCTGCAAGTCATCTTTCCTTTTCTTTTTCCTTTGTACCAGGCTCCTGTGCAAACCTTTCTTGAAGCAGTCTCTTTTCCCACGTGAAATATGCTTTTTCAAGTAGCGTATGATTACCTACATTGTCTGTCAAGCTGGATTTGAAAATTTCAAAACATCGGTGTGCTTTCGCTACTCTATAACTATGACAACAGATGCTGAGCAACTATTTGTGTCAGCTCCATTGTGAAACTGGCCAGGAATGAATCTTTCCAATAGGCCCTCAAGGTTAACTGACCATGAAAGGATAAATGAATGGCTAAACAGCCTATCAACAGTTTCTTCAAGATTGCGCTGGAGTAGAGGAGTAGAGAGAGTAGAGTGCAATTTCGATCTATGGGCACAAACATGGCTCTAGACGACCACAAGGACCTCTTCCATTTGTTTTGTTAAGGTTGCTTAAGCAAGTTGTCATTTGTTATAGTGTTGGCATAGGAAAAAACAAAATGCTGGTAACTGACTCAAAGCAACTAACTGTACAACAGGCCGCTCCGTAGTGGTGTTTATGGTCCCATTCTGTGGATGAACGGGCTTACTTTCACTTCCTTCCGGTTTTTGTCTCACCCAGGTTGTCTTCTTGGAAATGTAAAAAGAAAAATGCAAAACAACAACCTCTCTCATATCGTTCTTACTTCAAGTTGTCTTGAAGTCTTAGTTCCTTTGTTTTTTACATCTCTCAGGATTGGGTCCTCCTAACTTCCGTTTCGTGAGTTGGTTTGCTATCCTGTTACCTCAGCCTTACTACCCTGCACTGGTTCCCAGCTGTCTGCTAGGGCTAAAGGCTTCAGAGCTGAAGTCAGACGACCCTGAAAGCATCCTGGATACTCCGCGGAATGAAGACCCTACAAGTCAGCTCAGGGTGGACGCTGGACCCCTTTCTAGAGCCAAGCTAGTGTGTCTCGCCTTGTTCCCCTAGCAGCAGCTCGCAAACAATGGAAGTTGCTTGCCTGGCAGCCACTATTGGACCTGCCCCCAGATGGCGGCGCGGACATGGGGGTTGAGGGATTGGCTACTCCCCTAAGCTCTCCCCAGCAGCCAGAGCGGAGGAGGCGCAGGAACCTCGAGGGCGACCTGATGATGCTTCAGGGAAGTGGCCACTGGGCGCGCAAGCGGGAGACCCGGGCGAAACGGCCCTTGGCGCGAGCTGGGGGCCGGAAGGGAGCTCTGGATTTCGTTCCCTCCCCTTTTCCCTTCTGTGTCTTGGAGCACCGGGGCCCTCAGACCCTCTTGCTGTCAGGTACCAGCCTGGAGGAGAGAGTATCTCTCCTCCAAGCCCTCCACCATGGGTAATGCCTCCAATGACTCCGGGCGGGTGGAGTACTGCGAGAGTAGACAGTGGCTCCTCTCGGAGGATAGCCCAGCCATCAGCTCGGTAATGTTCTCGGCCGGGGTTCTGGGGAACCTTATTGCGCTGGCGCTGCTGGCACGCCGTTGGCGCGGGGATACGGGGTGCAGTGCCGGCAGCAGGACCTCTATCTCCTTGTTCCACGTGCTGGTGACAGAGCTGGTGCTCACCGACCTGCTGGGGACCTGTCTCATCAGTCCGGTGGTCCTGGCTTCCTATGCGCGAAACCAGACACTGGTGGCCCTGGCTCCCGAGAGCCGCGTGTGCACCTATTTCGCCTTCACAATGACTTTCTTCAGTCTTGCCACGATGCTCATGCTCTTCGCGATGGCCCTGGAGCGCTACCTCTCCATCGGACACCCTTACTTCTACCGGCGCCGCTTCTCGCGTCGCGGGGGCCTGGCGGTGCTGCCAGTCATCTACACGGTCTCTTTGCTCTTCTGTTCCCTGCCGCTGCTCAACTACGGGGAGTACGTCCAGTACTGTCCCGGGACATGGTGCTTTATCCGTCACGGGCGGACTGCATACCTGCAGCTCTACGCCACGGTGCTGCTGCTGCTCATCTTGGCCGTGCTCGCCTGCAACTTCAGCGTCATCCTTAACCTCATCCGCATGCACCGTCGGGCCAGAAGAAGCCACTGTGGATCATCCGGCAGTGGCCTGGGTGGTCCTGGGTCGCGCAGGAGAGGAGAAAGGACTTCGATGGCGGAGGAGGCGGACCACCTCATTCTCCTGGCCATTATGACCATCACCTTCGCCATCTGCTCCTTGCCTTTCACAGTAAGTCGCTCGTTTGTTTCCACAGCCCAGCAGCAAGCAGCTGCCTCAAACTCCCTTCACCTACCCTTTCTACCTCCGGGCACTCATTGGCAACTTGAAAAACATAATACCCTAATTTATAGAGGTCTATTGCCATCATTGCTTTCCCTTTTCACCTTTGCCCACTTCCTTCCGCTCCCAGCTTTTATGCATGAACTTTGCTAAGTTAGCACTTCTATGCCCTACAGGAACCTTCTCCATGGTCCCTTCCCTGGGTTGGTTGGTAACTGAAGAGGAGGGAGTCCTTCCAAGTTAGGACGGTTGTCCTGTTATAAGCGGACCACTGAAGTTCAATTTGCAGGGCTTGACGCCCCATCCCTTGGTGCTTTCATTTCTCCTAGGCAAAATGTAGTTGCGGGCCCATAGCATTCAGAGAGTCCTTGGTGAGTTTACAGCCACTGGCATTTGACTTAGGAATTTTAAGGTCAAAATTCTAGTTGACAGACTCACCAGTTTACATATTAGAGTACAAGTCTGTGTGGTCATGAAAATGAGAGGAAAGGACCAACTGCTGCCTAGTGCTTTTGTCATCCCTCACAGGAGACACTTGTAACCTCTTACAAAAAATATTTTGTAATTCTTGATGCCACTGTCAGGAATATAGATAGATGCTCACCGTTCTGTAGCTGTGCACTTGATACACACAAAGGAACATGTAGCAACAGCTGGTACATGTCAGGGAAGCAGAGAAAAGGCTTCCTGGGCAATAGAGGCAGGGCTAGGGTAGAAGTGTGGGTGCTGCCCAGTTAGATGGACCATTAGTTCTAAACAAATCAGTTCTAAAAATAGATCCTGAGCTCCTAAAGTCTAATGTGGAAGCAGAGTTGAATCGGAGCCTTCTGACCTCTCATGGAGAGCTATAAGCTGGGGATTTGGGAAATGATGATATGAATGGCGGCTAAGCACAGATGGAACTGTAGAAGCTGCAGAAATAGCTCTTTCCTGTCTCCTGCCCTCATCGATGCTTCTGATTGGTATCATCTACTCTTCCTCGGGGACATAAAGAGATTCAGATATGAACCACATCCCCAAAGAACCCCCATTCTCAGCCATATTCTCTTTGCTCTGCTCCCCATTACCCTAACACTTGTAGCTCTGTCCCTGGAGCAGATGGTCTGAATTGGTAAGTTAAATTTAGTGGGGAATAAAATGGAGCTGGGCTGTGGAAGGTAGCAACTCCCTAGGCACCCCAGCAGGAGAGTTTGTGTCATGAAATGTTGTGGTTTAAAAACCAACATGGCTCCTAGGCTTCAGCTTTATAGGTAGAGTGTTTTATATTTGGGACCACTGACCATTTTTTACTCAAAATGGCAAGAACTGTTTTCTACGTTCCTCAAAAGTATGTCAGACCTCTAGCCAGCAAAAAGTAGCATTCACAGCCAGAGCTGGTGGGACCCCAGTCAGTTCTCTGGCCATGGAAAAAGATGGAACTCAGGAAATCCAGAGTTAGTAATGAACTGCTAATACCAGCCATCATCCCAGGTTATTAGCAGAATGGAATCCTTCCTTCTAGGATGTCAGTCTAGGGCCTCCAAAGTTCAGGAACTAAAACCTTCATAATGGAAAAATAAAAATGCTCAGTACACTGAGATGAAGTCACTTCAGCCTCGTGCACCACTACTGTGACACCTAAAGACTTAGGGTTCTGAGTGTGCATTTTTACATCAACTCACTATCTTCACAACAACCTCCAAGATGCATCCTATTGTGTAGATGAGTCAAGTAACTTCCTCCTGGACCTACAGCTAGAGAGTAGCAGAGCTGGGATGCAAAGCGCTGAAACACTGAGACCATTATGTATTAATAGTAATAGTATCTAAAAGAAAGTTCTCATTTTAAGAGTAACATGGAAGAAGATCCAATTATGGTTTCACAAAAGAACTGGGAATACATAATAAATATTTGGACCACCTTGTCTCCTTATTCTAACTTTTACTAGCTTTAAAAATAAAACAGTATGTTAGCGCTGTTTTTCCCCCATGTTAATACAATCATGTTGCTTCATTTTCCTTCTCCACAGTCCTGTGAAATACAAGCCTGGGACTGAGATTTTAGGAGATTGGCTAGTGTAAATGCTAGTCTAAATTAAGAAATAATCAGATTAGCCCTCACATAAAACCTTCGTTTGATGCCCATAAAACATTTCTTCAGTGACTTAAAAAGCATGTGGTGCTTAGGACTTTGGTTGTCCAGTATGAAATCATACATGAGACCAACAACATGTCCAAACTATTTATTCACTATGTATAAATTAATAAATTCCTCCTTATGTTAATCGGCTGTTGTCATCATTTCACAGTGATAAATAGAAGCTGTTTTTCTTCCTGAAATGGAACAGTGCACAGGAAACATATGAACCTTCCATTCTTGTCTCAAATACTCTTTGTTTCTCAATTTCTAACCCTCGCCCAGCTAGCTACTTTCTCAGCACTTTGCTAATTGTGCTTAGCTTCTGGTCATCTTAAATTGTTTTCCACATGCCATTAGGATAAAGCGCTTATGCATTTTATTCAGTTCTAGAATTTCAAGAACCTGCCATTGACTCACTTAAAAAATATCTTCATTTTTACAAATTCTCCAGGGTTAGAATTTCTAGGTAAATCTGATTAGTGGAAAGCTGATCTTCACACTATAGAAAAATTTGAAGCAAACAATCCTGGAGTTTCCTGTTCATTCCTGTTCATTTCTGGTTTTCCTTGTGCCAAATGTCAGGTAAATAGGTGGTGAAAGTCACAAGGATATAAACTATAAACTTCAGATAGCGATGGAAGAGAAACCTAGAGTCTCTGGGCGCCCACAGAGAATTTAGTGTGGTGATACGTAAGTGAATGTTCATAAGCAGTTGGAATGCCCTTCATCATTGAGACATCATTAGTGATGTGTTTGACAATTGTTGCAACCGTTGAAATACACATTTCCTTTTAAAAGAACATTCCTCCATGTGAGTGTTTTCATTTGATATCTTTTGCTTCACCAATTTGCTATTCTGCAGTGGTGACTGTAAATACAGACACAGTTATGGTGGTTTTTAAAATACAGTCTATAAGAAGCATCGTCTTTTTTCCCTGACAGAGAATTAGAGCTTTATATCTACACAGTTAGGTGGATCTTCACTGTTATTTCAGGCCAGGACTTCAGCTTTAAAAAAAAAAAAAAGTAGCACAGCCTTTTGATATGACTTCCTTCTTCTTTGGCATATCAACATCACAGTATGAACTTAAAAACAAATAGATACCATGTTTCAGGACCACCAGTCAACAAATCTTTTTCTAGGTAGAGGCTTAACTTTCAGTTAATCTACAGCTTGCTCTGTGTGCTTGGCCTCTCCTGTCCCATTTTGAGTTTCTGACCATCAATCCCCATTCAGATCTTGAGCTTAATGTCTACTGTTCCACTATTCACATCACTGGGGCTCACTAAGCTGCATTCGAATTAGCCCTAAATTGAAAATAGGGCTAAGTACTGTGAAAGTAGGACACTTGTGTAATATGAAGGGCCAGAGAAAGGGAAAGTGTTTAGGGAAGGCTGAAACTTCCTGTGGACAAGGGGTGTTGATCTCTGCTCCATGGGTGGTAAGTGTGCTACTGTCTGGGGCCTTGGATGAGTGTGTTTTCTCCTCTCTAAATGAGGAAATTTAAAGGCAAGGAGAATCTCCAGTGTAACAGGTAGCAGCAGGGAAAAGTCTCAGACACAGCCGACAGAGTCAACGGGTGAAGAAAGGCATTTATTAGGGGAGAAGAAACACACACATACAGCAGATAGACAGCGAGAAACCCAAAGCAGAGGTGAGCTGGGAAGCTGAAGCCCCGCCTCTCCCGGAAGGAAGCCTGGGTTTCAGGGTCTGCGAGGGCTCTTCCCCAACTCAGTGTTGCTCCGTCTGACCAAAGACAAGGAGGCCATGAGCTCCAGAAGTCTGAGGTAAATGTGCCCTGATCCAGCCTCGAACTTGTCTTGCTGGTTCATCAAGTAGTGGGGAGGGGGATTGACTAGTGGGGGAAAAGAGAGAACTGTAGGTCTTTGTCTTCCGTCATATGTATAAAGAAAAAGCTGGAAGTTTGCCAACATTATCTATTTATGGCTCCTTTCCCTATCTGTCTGCCTATCAAAGATCTGTCTGACTCCCTCCTGGCCTTTCACATGGATCACACCTAAACCATCTGTGAAGTATGTTAGAGGACTCCTGGGTGGGTGAATCATGCTGTCCATCACTTCCTTCAGCAGTGAGTCGTCATTGCATTTCTAGGCACACAGGGCCAAGGCCGTTCTCATGCTGGAGCCATAGCCACGCGCCAGTTTTTGGAGGGTTTTTTTTTGTTTTGTTTTGTTTTTCTTATGAAGTAAAGTAGGCTTCAGTTTCCATGTACCACAGTCATGTTTAGGGAGAAAGGATTTCTTTAAAGCATGGCCCACCACCACCACAACAACAACAAATTAAGAGTTAACTGTGCAATACCTGTAGTTGGGGGCCCACAATGTCTTTCAAAAGGCAGATGCACAGAAAGTAAGTGCTGCCTGCAAGTTAGCTGTTGGAAAGTGTTGATGAAAGGGAAGCCCCATGGAGAGCCAAGCAGAGACTTTGAGAAGGGGCCACAGTTTCTCCATCGCTAAACAGAAGAGTGATATTCACAGGCCTTCGTGACACCCTTGAACACAAGTGTCTGTCTATCTCTAGTTCAGGTGGTCATTCGTGAATCACACAGGAAGCTTTGTCGCAAAGGTTTTGTATGCACGTGCCCAGATACTGCCTCAGGACTGACACAGAAGTTGGAGCCCCATCACTGCAGTTTGACTCCTTAGGCAAAGTAACTAGTCTCCTAGCCTCGGCTTCCTTCTCTCTAAAATGAGTCTGCACTCCTGTGGGGAGGCTGTCAGATCACCCCCGCCACTGAAGCCCACGGCTTAGCAAAGACTGACTATGCCAAAGAGGCAAGGCAACCGAATGTTTTACATCTTCCCTGATGACTTCCCTGATGAGCCAAGTGAAGCACTCATTCACTCTAGAATTCTGAACCCACTTTGTATAGGATTAAAGACAAGAGAATAGTTTAAATGACAGACCCTGACCATTGCCAGGATGGAGCTTTCCAAGGGTGGCTGCCTCAGACATGGCCGAAACAGCAGATTCTGCATCACTCAATATGTACCACAGCTCTTCGCAAAAGCAGGGGCAGGGATCAAGCAGTTAACTCACTGGATGCATTAGACTAGGACCTGGCATTTTCTCACAGGTACTCAATGCCAGAAGGCGAATACATTCCAACCATCCTCCAAATTTAAATTCTAGAACATCACAAAACATCACTCCTGTTTCTCTCCTATGTCAACTGTTTGTTAAGAACTGAGGATCAGCCATATAGTGCAAGAGGCACGCGGGCTGCATTCCCAGAACCTGGCTCCCGGTGCAGGGCCCCTTGTTCTGTCCCGCCCGGCTCCCGGTGCCCGGAATAATTACACAGAAACTGTATTCATTTAAACACTGCCTGGCCCATAAGCTCTAGCCTCTTCTTGGCTAACCTTCACATCTTAAACTAACCCATATCTAGTAATCTGTGTATCACCACGGGGTCATGGCTTACCGGGAAGATTCTAACCTACATCCATCTCAGGCCAGAGAAACAAGGCTTCTACCACACTTCCCTTCTCCCAAGCATTCTGTTCTGTCTACTCCACCCACCTAAGGGCTGCCCTATCAAAAGGCCAAAGCAGTCTCTTTATTTAACCAATGAAAGCAACAGAAATACAGAAAGACCTCCTGCAGGGATCAAGCAGTTAACTCACTGGATGCATTAGACTAGGACCTGGCATTTTTCTCACAGGTAGTCAGTGCCAGAAGGCGAATATATTCCAACCAACCTCCAAATTTAAATGCTAGAACATCACCAGAACATCACTCCTGTTTCTCTCCTATGTCAACTGTTTGTTAAGAACTGAGGATCGGCCATAGGGAGAGAGGAAGGTCTACACTTTGAGTTTGGAGATGGGTGGTGGTAATAGGTACTTTTTTTTTTTACATTAAGGTCTGTCAAATGCATTTCCAAGAAGAGATTCATGAGAAATCTAGGCAGTGCCAGTGCATACAGAGGTGAGGATGCAGAAGACTCAGGAGGATGGCAAGGTCTGGGCTATGGTCTTTATTGGGGTTTCTGCATGAAAGACATGTCAAGGTGAAAGGATTAGGACGGCAAACTTGGATAGTTATGACAGTCTGTCAGCTACAGGGCAGTCCTTAGTTGCCTGGGTAACAGGAGCCTGGATCATTAAGGAGAGAACATTACTATGATTTGAGGGGTCTGTGGAGGAGGTATATCTCAGGACTGGTTAGTAATGTGTGTAGCAAAGACATACTCATTGTGGAGTCCTTTGTTGGTTGCAATAATTAGCCATCCCAAGGAGGGGCATTCTCTCCCCAACTAGAGACTTTTAGATCTCTAAACCTCACAATAGGGTTGGGAATGTAGCTCGTGGTAGAATGCTTGCCAAACATATGTGAGACCCCAATTTCAAGTCCCCGCATCATAAAGAAAAAATTCACATCATAAAATATCATGATATATAAAAACTGTAAATGTAACTGAATATTTTGCATCCAAAATAGCACAGCAGACTAGAAGACTAGTGCCCCATTGCACAGCCCTACCTAACTCATCTCTCTGAGGTCTGAGAAGCCCACCATCAATTCTTCTTTTTCCTTACTCATCTGCCAACTCTTTTCTCCATTCCTCATGCCAAGATTCTCTGGCATAAACACCTCTGGCTGCCAAACCTTCCCGCTATTGTCCTAACATAAGCAACCCAAAGATGACTACTTTTCTCTCTCCCTCCAATCTGTTTGGTACATCCAGTTCCCAGATGCTGCAGAGTAAGTACAGGGGAAAGGGAAGGAATGAGTTGTTTCTGGAAAAAGTATCAGAGAGGAAGTGGATGGCTTCCCTAAGTCACAGACTAGGCCAGAGGATCCCTGGAGCACTAAGAATTACTGTGTTAGTCAGATGATGAGGTGTGGTCCACGTTCAAACTCTTCCTCTCTGTAGGCTGGAATGAAGAAGTATGGCTACCAAGTCCATACTGTTCCCTGCCAATCTGCTGCACTGAGTCAAATGAGAGCACCAATACCGGTCTGAAAATGCTGATCCACGTGTAAGAGTGTGCCTGTCCACTTCCCAGAGCTTAAGACATAATTCTGAGGGTCCCTGCTGCAGCACTGACCTGGATGTAACATGCACTGAGCCTTGTACCAATACCAGAAGTCTTGGATTTGTACCCTTCCTAGGCTACTAACCAGCCTTAGGTCCATGGCAAGTGACCTAACTCCTAGGTTCCTCTGTGTTCTTCTTGGTGAAGTGGGGTCACAACTCACCTACTCTGTAGAGCACTATTACAGGAACCCTGTTGGCACAGCTGAAGTGTTGCTTCTGATGACCTGTGAGTACAGGCTCACAGTTTCTTGCCCATGATACTAAAGTTACAGACAGGGTTAAATTCAGGTCAAAGCAGTGCAATACTCAGAACCAGTTTGCTCTCTCTTGCTTAATCGTGATAGTCACATCAAGCCAGATTTTTGGAAGTGTAACATGTTATTCTTAACATTTCTGAAACTTACTTCCTCATCTACTATGGTTTCCGTAGGACTACAAAGAAAGCAGGTTAATGACCCAGTGTGTTTCACAGCACACATATTGAGCTATCAACAAATAGAAGCTACAAATATTATCATCATTACTACAGATATTATTAAAATATTTATTTGGCAGAGCACAGTGGCTCACATCTACAGTCCTCACCTGAGAGGTTATAGGCAGATCATGCATTTGAGGTCAGTTTGGGCTATATAATGAGATCATCTAAAGGGAAAGCAGATTCTATTCTAGGTGCCAAGAAAAGTTTATTAATTTCCCTCCATTCCCAGGGACAAGATTAGAAAGTTTTGTATATGATGCCAATGTTAATTGTAACCCTTAGAGTACTTGCTTTCATTAAGTTCACAGAAAAAAAAGATTGTTATAATTTACATAGAAGATTTTTTCCACCTACCCTTCCACTTGCTGCTACTACACAAAACAAGGCTGAATCTCAAGAGATGATGGGATCTAAGTCAGCTTGCTTACAATATAAAACTAACATTGTTTTCCTTTCTCCTTTCAGATCTTCGCTTATGTGAATGAAACCTCTTCCCGAAAAGAAAACTTGGACCTCCAAGCTCTTAGATTTTTATCAATTAACTCTATAATTGACCCTTGGGTCTTTGCCATCCTTAGGCCACCGGTCCTGAGACTAATGCGATCAGTCCTCTGTTGCCGGACTTCATTGAGAACACAAGAGGTTTCACGGACTTCCTGTTCTACTGGGTCCAGTGCCACCAAACATACTGACCTTTGTGGACAGTTATGAGGATGCACTTTTCAAGGGAGCCTCTGCAAAGGTCTTTAAACAGCTTCCTTGGAGAAACGTGAAGAGCTGGCGTAGGAACAAAATGAAACTGCAAGGCCCTTCATGGAAGATCTCAGAAGGCTGTCTACAGCTCATGCTACGTGACCTTTGTAGGACAACCAGCTGTGTCTAAGACCCAGCTGATTTAAGCTTTCCTGCTGAATAACCAAGCATGTGATTTTGTAATTTGTTTAAAACTCTACGTGGTTACTGTCTCCTGTTTTAAATTTTGATGCCACTGCTGTTATAAATGTGCAGTGGGACCAAACGAAACTCATTCTCTAGGAAGTCAATTCGTGCAAGCGATTAAGCAATAGAGACAGACAAGTTGCTGTCTTGTGATTGCTTAATGTACTCTGTTTGGACCATGAACTTGAAAGTAATTAGTCCCTTTAACTGTAACATGTAACTTTGTGCCTGTGGGAGTCCTCTCCAGTCACGACTGATTTGGTTAATGCTGCACTGATTTGGTTAATGCCAGTTTGGTTCACCCTTCTCCTAGGAGCCTTGTCCTGGTATGAAGTTATTTATTCTGTGTTGTCTATTGTGATGATGCTACTGAAGAAGACTAGAAATTTCCTTCTCAAAAAGAAATAATAAAAGAATTAATTCTAATAAATGCTTTTCAGTTTCTGTTGAGGAAGCTTTTTCACAGTTGTATCTGAGGCCAGATTTTAAAATCAAAATCTGAAAACTCGAGTGTATTCTTCAGGTATACTGGAATCCTTGTGGTGTTGCTACGAGGGGCACGACCAACATACGCATCCACTTTACAAGGTCACAGCAAACTCTTTTACTGGGTCACAGCAAACTCTTCTGTCGGTATTTTTATTTAAGGAACATATTTTGACTCATACTACAGAAGAAATCATGTAACTGTGAGTCATATCTCAATGTATTTCCAAACATTCGGCATGGTGTAAACTCAGCATTAAAGTATTTCAGTGAGCGTGTACATTTTAGTCAGAGTTATGGTATAAACACATCTGAAATGCTACAAACTAAACTATGAAAGAAAACATGGAGAAGTGGAAGTCTTCGGCATACTTATTCTCCAAGAACAGTTTGCATTTAGCATAGGCATGGCATCTGTAAGTGAAATGAAAGTTGAAAAAAATCAAATTAGGGTTTTGGGGGGGTTGTTTGGTTTGGTTTGATTTGGTTTTTCTTTTTTTTTTTTTTTCATTTGTTTTGTTTGGGTTTTTTTTTGTTTGTTTGTTCTTCAAGACAGGGTTTAGAGCCTGTCCTGGAACTCCCTCTTCCCTCAAATTCACAGAGATCTGCCTGACTCTGCCTCCCAAATGCTGGGATTAAAGGTATGCACCACCATTGCCCAGCTCAAGTTAATTCTTGGCAAGTTTTTAAAATGTGTGTTTGTTGTAAATTCAAGTTTTAAGCTATTCAGTGGAGTTCTTGATATTCAAAAAGAGTTTTGCTTTCAATTTTCAGTCTTCTAACATGGTCAATTGGAGGGCAGATTGGAGGACAGATAAAATTATAGGATGGCTGATTTTTTTTTTAAATTTAATTGTTTCTCAAGTTTCACTGTTTACTCAAAGCTGTTTTCTATAATTAGTTATCAAACTTGGTGATCATTTAGAAAGACATCAAATACCTAAGCAAATCTGATACAAATTGTCTGTATCAAATTAGCTCTTACTTTTAATAGAATAAATAAATGATTCACCTTTGTATAAATGTAAACATGGCAGGCAAAGTTAACAACTAAAATCTAGACAGGTCTAAATAAATACCCCCCTCCACCCAGTGTTCCATGCCAAGAAATTACACCCGGGGACCAATGAGGCCTGCGGTATGATCCTCAAGCATAAAATTCTGGCTATTTTGAATCTGGAATTTTGATTCCTTTTATCAGATGCCTTCATAAAATCTCAGAATGAAAAATTATTAACACTCAGGCAACACTATGCCCCTGCACCCGTTCCAGAGCAATGCCTGAGAATTTTTTGAAATGGGCATATTACAATGGGAACAAAATGATACACTTGGAAGCTCACAATATCATAATTTAAGCCACTTAAATTATTTATTAATTAATTATTATAGCAATTTTAAGCATGGCTTGCATGCAATTTTTTGCATGTGTGCATGCACAGGTTGTTGGGTTTTCTACTTTATTCATTGAGGTCGGATCCTTCAGTCAAATGAGGAGCTCACCAGTTTAGCTAGCCAGCTTGCTCTGGGGGTCCTCTCTCTGCCAGCCCAGAAATTATGTGGGTTCTGGGTGTCCAAACTCTAGTCCTCATGTTTCCACAAAAGGGCTTTAACCACTGAGCCATCTCTTCAGGTCTGTAAGCCATTTATTTAAGAACTAGTCAATCTCTAGGACTCCATTTCCTTGTGTGCTTCTGTTCCTTGCATGTTGGTGACTAAATTCTGTTGATTCATTTGCACCAATTTACATGTGGAATAATCTGAATACCAAAACTTTATTTAACAATCACCTATTGTTCATGACATTTCAAAGGCAACTTAGAAAAAAATAATACCTAGAAGGCATATGGCAAGTTTCTCTTTGGCGATCCTATCCTGTTGGCCATGCTTGTTTCCATTACTGACTCCTTTTCCAGGTAGACAAGAGAAGCAGCATTCACTTTGACAGAGTGCATGGTTAAATTTGAGGAAAGAAAACCTGATTTTGTTTTTTACAAAATCCAACTGTCACTGGTGCAAGAAGGAGAAAAATGTCAAGTGAATATTCACCTGAAAATGCCAGCCTTAAGTTAAGGTGTCCTGGAATGGAACCAAGTGGTCTGTTCTGTGCTGAGCTCTTTCAAGATGATTCAGTGTGACTCTGGTCACCTTTCCAAGAAAGATCTGGGAAGTGCGGCTGTTAAATTGGAGCCTCTGCTCTCTAGAGATCTGATGGAGAAACAAGTTTACTATAAAGCCTGCAGAAGACCTGAATGCCAAGAACTTTAGAACCAAGACAACCTACAGTAGCCCTGTGCTCCAGAAACAACCATCTCAAACGTTAGAACCAAGACAACCTAGAGCCAAAGCTCTAGAAACTACTGTCCCCAAATTGCCCAGGCTGGCACAGGTTTCAAGCAGGGTGACCAATCCATCCTACCCCATGCACAACATCTCTTGTTAAGCTTTGACCCTCTTCTCCCCAGGGTCAATTCACACACACCCCAATTTGTGGGGGTGTGGAAGGGTTGTGCTAATGCTAGGGTCAAGACAGCTCTTATTTGAAAAGTTTAAGAAAAACAACACACTCTGGCTTAGAATTTGACAACTTTGAAAGGCAGAGGTGAGCAATTAGCTCTCACTTGGGACAAGGTTTATTTATTTCACTTAGCTTAAGCCAAACCTAATTATTTTCCAGACTTGGGAAGGGCTCCTGCTTGGGCCATGCGCAGAGATGTATTTCCCTCTGTAAAAAAAAACATTTCTCCATGCAGGGTCACGGGGCCTGTGCTTCTCAGTAAAGAGCATTCCTCTCCACTGTGTGTCCACTGTATGTCATCTCTGAGTGCACTTATGACATACTGCCAATCACTCAGCAGCACTACAATAGACTCTAAGTTAAACAGCATTTCATCAGTGGGGTGTGGTGGCACATACCCTTAACCCCAGCACTTACAAGGAGAGGTAAAAGAATCATTTTGATGTAAGGTCCTCTGGTCTATATATTGAGTTCTAGGCAAACCAGGGCTACATAGTGAGACCCTATCTCAAAAACAAACAGTCGAAACAAAGTCAAACAGAAGGCATTTGATCACCTGAAGGCAGCAGTATTTAGCAACTCACAAAAGCTGCAATCCGATTTCCATATAGCCGAAGGCCTTGTGTCAGACACGGTTGTTTTCATAACATTCCTTCCTTATCCTGGAAACTTATGTGATTTTAAAAAAAAAGCAGCTATAGGGGCTGGAGAGATGGCTCAGCGGTTAAGAGCATTGCCTGCTCTTCCAAAGGTCCTGAGTTCAATTCCCAGCAACCACATGGTGGCTCACAACCATCTGTAATGAGGTCTGGTGCCCTCTTCTGGCCTGCAGCCATACATATAGACAGAATGTTGTATAAATAATAAATAAATATTTTTAAAAAAAAACAGCTATAAATATTTTTTGAATTGTGGTTTTATTTCCTATGAAATATATGTGGTATTCAAAGTCAGTTTTAGAATTCTGATTCTGCAATCCATGTATGTCAGTGGTTTTATTTCCTATGAAATATATGTGGTATTCAAAGTCAGTTTTAGAATTCTGATTCTGCAATCCATGTATATCAGTCACATGTGGAAAATTTACAGAGTCAAGTATAAGACAGTGATGATTTAGGTATTAAATGATGACACGTTCAGGGATAAAGGAGGAATGACCAATGAAAGGGATATTTACAGAAGGTGACAGGGTGAAGGGATGGTGGAAGAGGCCTTGGGAGTTGTTCTTCCTCCTGCACCTGGCGTAACGAGGGAGGGAGCAGTTACTGGAACCCAGTGAGAGATGTAGAAGGTACCATCCAATAGGAGCCATGATGAAAGGGGAAACAGCTACTGCCCAGACACAGGGCAGGAAGGAGTTCTTCTGCCCCTCTCTTCCATCAGGCAAACCTAGTTGGTAGTTAGTTTACAATGTAAGGGGACCTGAGCCATGCACCCATGAAGCACAGAAAGCTAGATCTAGAGAGTAAAATGAGTAGATTGACCAACATTTGTGCTGGGTGGTTCTGCTTGTCATCTTCTGCTGCAAATAGATATTCTTTAGCAAGCATGGGAAATAGAGATCTTCCCCATTTGCATGGGAAGGATTAAAATATCATAGATCTTCATTCCAAAACACTTGCCCTAGATTCTGTATACTGGTTTAGAATTGAAGTTGTATTTTTGAGAAGGACCACTGGGAAAAGAGAAACCTAACTGTGGGAAGGCCATGTCACCCAAACCACAAGTTGGATAGAAGTTGGATAGGTTCACACTGCCATATAAAGAGCACATGAAACAATTCAGCTATGTCTAAACACTAATAAAAACCACAAGGAAACTGGCATGGAGGGGCACACCTGTAACCCCAATGCTAGAAATGCTGAAGCCTAAAGAAAGTGAATTTGAAACCAGACTGGACTACATGGTGGGACTCTGTCTCCAAAGGGGAAAAAAATGAAGAATGGAGTCAGGGAGGGGACCGATAAGGAGAAGATTTTAACAATTAAAAAAAAAGCATAGCTTCCAGGAGCAGCTGCCTGTGTGGCTGATCCTGCTCAACAGGGTTTGCCTTAGTTCCTGTTCTCTTCCCACTTTTGTGAAACAGTCTCACTATGTAGCCCAGGCTATCTTCAAACTCAAGGTCCTCCTGTGTCCCACTTTCCAGAATACTGAGATCGCAGGCATGTGCCACCACACTCGGCCTCCTTCTTGAGTGTATCTTTCCAAGCATGGACTGTATTCTAAACTCTCCCACCCCACCACGTTCAATACTTGAGCACACATACACACACACAAACACACATACACAGAGAGAGAGAGAGAGAGAGAGGGGTTTTGAATTTTTCTGCTTGGCCCTTTACACTAGTGGGGGGGGGCACATCAGATTGTTGACTGAACTTGATCTTTCATGTTGATGACTTACTTCTCAGCTCTAACCCACAAATGGACATACCCTTGGAAATGGAACTCCTTGACGCTTAGTTATCAAATGACATCTTTACTAGAAATAACTAGCAGATACTCATCTCAGCCCTAAGGGTGTAATGATCAATCCAGCATTTAAAAACTGCAACAGCCGGACCTTTGTTGAGACTATCTATCAGCTCTTAGTGTCTCGGTATTTCCACACTGAGTTTAGAGAAGGCAGCCAAAAAGATCCTGACTTTCGAAAACACACATTTGCTTGTCTGTATTCTTAAAAATAAATGTCCTGAGAAATAACGACATCTTAAATTTTGCAGGAAAATGGATGGAGCTAGAAAACATCATTTTGAGTGAGGTAACCCATACAAAGAAAGACAATTATCACATGTACTCACTCATAAGTGGTTTTTAAACATAAAGCAAAGAAAACCAGCCTACAAACCACAATCCCAGAGAACTTAGACAACAATGAGGACACTAAGAGAGACTTACATAGATCTAATCTACATGAGAAGTAGAAAAAGGCAAGATCTCCTGAGTAAATTGGGAGCATGGGAACCTTGGGGGAGGGTTGAAGGGGAGGGGAGAGGCAGGGAGGGAAGCAGAGAAAAATGTATAGCTCAATAAAAAAATCAATAAAAAACCACAATAAATAAATAAATATCCTGGTGTTACTTGAGATTGAAAGACACGATGACCAGGATGCTACGGGCTGCATACTGCAGTGTGCTACTCTCTGACCTGTAAAAGTGAATCTCCTTGTGCAAGAAGGCATCCGAATAAAAGAAGAGCGCGTCTACGATGCTTGAGGGACTTTCATTCTCTCTACCACCTATTATAGTGGTGAGAGAGTTGAGCTCCCACCCCGAGAGGAAACACCAGCTCGGATGTTTACATCTTCCCATGACACACTGGTTTGAAACACTAAGGAAGGTGAAGAAGTAGACACAGCCTACCTTTATATATTTTTCTTTCTTCGGCACTGGAGGTCAATACCAGAGCTCTTGTGATCTAGACTATGAGATGTAACCCAACCCCCTTCTAAGAATCTCTCCTGTTTTCCCCCCACAATGTTATAGTGACACATAATGGCTGCAATGACATGATTATCCCGTTATCAATATTAATGGCATCTTCAAACAATAAAATCGTGCCTTTAGCTTATCTATTGAACGTGTTAAGATAATAATAAGTAGAATATTTTATAGGAGGAATCTTACATAGAAGGCCAGTCACCCAGGGAGAAGCATAGTGGTGTTCTAACACACTGAGGTTAATACAGAAAGCTGGGCTGGGGCTGGATTACTGAGGGAAAGGCTCAGTGGTTTGATCCCTTTCTCCCACCTCCTTCCTCTTTCCCCTCCCTCCCTGCTCAGACTCCTGCCAAAGGTCACCAGCCACCTTTAACTCTCTGTACAACACACTCAGAAAACCTCTGGATCAGGCTCAACGCCATGGCTGTTTTTTCTACCTGGAACAGCTGCTTTTCCTCCAGATAGCTACACCTTGCTTGCTCATCCCCTTCAACATTTTGCCCCACAGAGACCTTCTGTGGATACTCTTCCTAAAACTGTACCCCAAGAAGGCCTAAGACTCACTATGGAGCCAAGGATGACCTTGAACTCCTATTCCCAAATGCTGGGATTACCCGTGTGTTCCACTGTTTCCAGTTTGCTGCAGTGCTGGAGATGGAGCCCAGGTTGTGAGCACACAGATAAGCACAGTAGCTCCCACCTCTGCTTGAAAACAGGACGCAACTCAATATGTTGTGAAGAGGATTTGATGCCGTCTCTTAAGTGTTGTGTGTATTGAATCTCAACCCTAAGAACAGCACTGTAAGATACGTGCTTTGTCCATTTTACAGATGGCACAAAGAACATTCAGTCAAGCAGCTAGCTCAGGAGCTCATGCCTTTAAACCCACGTGTTAAAGATAGTGTCTGATTCCAGGTCCAGGAGACGTTCTACTGACTCTACAGAACAGAGACCTACATGACCCTCCCTTTTTCACTGTACTTCTAGAATGGAAACATTCTGGAAATGAATCTGGCCTATCAAATAGCACCAAGGATACTACCTCATAGTATAGTACATAGGATAGGGCTTGCTATGTGTTGGGTTGTCCTAAATGTTTTGAATGAATAAATGAATGAATGATGTTGAGTACAATCACTATAAATCTCTTACTCATTCCTCCTCTGCCTCTCTTTCTTTCCTTCCCCCTAACAACTCAGTCCTTTTGTGTGTGGAGGGGAAGGCACTGGGGGATGGAAGAGTTCATATGAGAAGGAGCCCATGCAGAGACCCTGACATATTGTGGTGAGCTCACACTGGGTGAAGTTGTAGTGAAGATGAGTGGTGTGGTGTGGAAGATGTGGAGTCACAGTGGAAATATGACACCATAAGCCCACAGACAGGCTAGAGCTGAGCATCAGAGCCCAAAGAATGAAGAGTTTACACTCGCATAAGTACCCATTGTGAGGAGCCAGACTTAAATGGGGTGGCATCAGGATGTAGAAGCATGAATGGAAAGAGGCCTCCTGATCAGAGATGAGGCTAGCTTCAAGGGATGAGGGAAAACAGGGGTCAAGTAGTGTAGAAACTCAGAACCTGTGTGAGGGTAGGGTGTCCTTGCAAAGGGATAGCTCTATGACCAGGCTTATAAGCCTGAGCAAGGTGAAAGATGCCCCTGTAGGATGCCTTCCATAGACATCAGGATCCAACTGGCTGAGAACGGTGTCTGTGTAGGGCAGTTGCGGGCTCAGATCTGAGCCAACAGCTTGAGCAGAAAGAAGAAGGTGTGGGGGAGAGTGACAGCCATGATGAGAGGTTGGTCATTTAGATGGTTTAACAAATAAACCAGCATTTGAAGGGGAACAGAGAGCAGATGTCACAGATGAAGAGAGGAAATGAGAATGAATACCATGGCGCCAGATTGGAAGCCAGGGCTTGATTCTAGCTCATGATTTTAAAAATACAGAAATAAATACATGTGTGTCTTCTCAGACTTCATTCACCAAGAGAACATGAAATCTGCAAACCTTCCCCCCACAACCCAACATTAACAAGCACCCCTCATGCCTCGGCCTTTACATACCATTTTTGGTTTTGGGGGGTTTTTTGGTTTGTTTGTTTGTTTGTTTGTTTTTCTGAAGAAGACAGTGAGTTCCATGGAAAAGGCTGCTTCCTGGGGGAGAGTAGAACAAATTCTGATGTTATATTCTGCAATAAAATTAGAGGAATTCAAAGAATGAAGTGGCCACACCACAAGAACATTGACATTGGATTCAAAGGGGATTCAAAGGGGATTCCCACCAACTAAAGTGGAGCAAATTCAAACTTCAAAATATAGATGTTAACAGATTGTGGGTGTGGGTGCCATACAAAAATAGTGACTCCACACAGACAAAAATAAATTTTGAAGTGAAATTATCTGCTGATAAAATAATTGCTAATGGTAAAAAAGAGGAGGAACTTGGCAGTGAGATGTTTAGACAGATTCTGACCAAATCAGAGGAACAAAGCAAACAGCATCAGTAATGGACGCAACTGAAGCCACGAGCCAGAAGATTGTACATAATGTGTCCTGGGAGCACTGCTGTGAGGGTTCTTTCTCTCCTCTGAGAATACACAATACACAAACATGCAGGAAAACAAAATGGCCTGCCCTGTGACCATCAAGGGCCAAAACCATGAGAGTCAAGGATAGGTGAAGAATTATTCCAGACACAATTTTCCCTAAGGGTCAGAATGAGCAGACATGAGTGGTTCTGAATTAGATCCTTTCACTGGGGTTTATTGGGACAATTGGCAAAATGTAAATGTGTATTGAGAGCTAAATGGCAATGTGCTCATCTTAACCTCCTTCCTTTGGTTATTGGCTCATGCTAATGTCGGATACTGCCCTTGGAAAAACACACTGAAATCTTCATGGTGATGATGTATCAGGTCCAGAACCCAATCTCAGGTAATTCTGAGGGAAAAGTTGTATCCTGGGTTCCTGGAGCTTTTGTAAACTCATGGTAGTTTCCGCATTCAAAATATTTAACAATGAATCAGGAGGCTTACTTCCTGCAGGAGAAAGAAAACAAGACCAAAAGTTCATGGGTTTTGTACATGTGGAAAGATTAGTCAAATCTATAATCACAATCTAATTTCTATCACTGAGGTTAAGAAGGCATTGAATGAGTACCTGTATGTGTATATATATGCATATACATATATACACATATACATATATACATTCATATATATACATATAAATAGTCTGTGCATATATGTGTGTTCATATGTATATGTTTTGCTGTGTGTGCATGTGTGTATGCTCATGTGTGTATATAAGTGCACATATGTTTGTGTACACATATGTAGAGGACTGAAGTTGACATCAGATGTCTTCCTCATTGCTT
Source organism: Ondatra zibethicus (assembly GCA_004026605.1). Lineage (NCBI taxonomy): Eukaryota > Metazoa > Chordata > Mammalia > Rodentia > Cricetidae > Ondatra > Ondatra zibethicus. The sequence goes on along the minus strand of PVIU01001864.1, from coordinate 76,410 downwards.
TCCACTTTACATGTCGAGGTAGGATCTCTTCTCAATGAGCCTGGGGCTCACCCATTCTTGCCCATGTAGCTAGCCAGCTTGATTCTGGGGTCCTCTGTCTCTGCTTCCTTTTCTGGGCACTGAAATCAGGCAGCTGCCTCACTGCCTGGCATTCTGCATGGGTTCTGGGCACACAAACAGGTCAGTCCTCATTCTTTTGTTCCAAGATTTTATTCACTGAGCCAATTCCTCAGGTTTGTGGTTAGTTTCCATCAAATATTTGGCTTTTGAGTTATAAAGAAGTGACTATGTGTGAAATAGAAAACAGAATAATGATGTGGTCCACAGAGCTGTTTTTCTAAGAACTGTTAGCTTTGCCTAGCTTACCTACTCACCAGTCCGTAAAGCTAATATGACATTAAAGTTTAGCTTTGAGGACATATATCCCTGATCATTCTATTCCAAGAAGAGAGAAATAAAGCAAATACATCTACAATGACAAGCTGTTATTTAAATGGACAGGCAGTATTTTGAAATCACAATGTCTTTTTTTTCCCCAGTGTTAAAAGTATCACATTAGAGAATGATTCTGTCCCAAAGAAAACTAGGCATGCTTACCAGAGGTCTAGCTCTTTATCCAATTGTTTCAGCTTTCGGGTTCCACAGGTTTCTCAAGCCTCTTCTGTTGTAGAATATTTATATAACTATGTTGCATTTGTTTAATTTTGTAAATATATGTTGCTGTTTTGCCTTGCCTGCCTAAGGCACCTGATTGGTCTAATAAAAAGTTGAATGGCCAATAAGTAGGGAATCAGAATAGGCAGAAATTCCTATCAGGGAGAGTAAATAGAAAGAGAAATTTAGGTCCAAAAAAAGAAGAAAGAAAAAGAGATGAAGGAGATAAAAACCTCCATGGGACCAGGCCTGAGCCAGTGATTTCCTGCCAGAGTAGGTCCGAGGCAGTTACCCCCACAGAAGCAGGCCCAAGGCAGCAACCTCCACAGGAGTACAAGTGAGCAACCATTGAGGGAAAAGGCCCAAGTCGGGGACCTCTGCAGGAGCAGACCCAAGGCAGAGACCTCAGTGGGAGCAGCCCCAAGAAAGCCACCTCCATGGGAGTAGGCATGAAGGATTCCTGGGATTGAAGAGCAACCCTTGGGAGCACTGAGTGACCTCCAGGAACACCAAATAACATCCAGGGTAACTGGAACTGTGGCCCTGACTGCAGCACAAGGAGCATCCATCTGAACCTTGGATCCACTGGCACATAGAAGTTTGATCACCAGCGACACAGCCCCAACTACACCAACCAGAGGAAAAGATGGGTAGCCAAGTTAGAACACACTCAAAACCACAAAGAGCAACACAAAACGAACAAAAACCCTACAACAGCAAGACTTGAACACCCAAATATAGATAACGCAGAAGAAAATGACCTAAAAAATAAGTTTAGGAGAATGCTTGAGGTCCTTAAAGAAGAAATGAAAAAATCCCTCAAAGAAATGGAGAAAAAGACAAACCAAAAATTGGAAGTAATCAACAAATCCCTTAAAGAAAACAAAAAAAAAAAAAGAAATCAAACAGATGAAAGAAACTATTCAAGACTTGAAAACTGAAATAGAAACAATAAAGAAAACACAAACCTAGGGAATTATAGAAACAGAAATTATGAGAAAACAATCAGGAACCACAAATGCAAGCATAAACAGCAGAATATAAGAGATGGAAGAGAGACTCTCAAGCACTGAAGGTACAATAGAGGAAATAGACTCATCAGTCAAAGAAAACATAAAATCTAACAAAAGCTTAAGACAAAATATCAAAAAATATAGGATACCATGGAAAGACAAAACCTAAGAATAATAGGGATAAAAGAAGAAAAAAAAGTCCAACTCAAAAGCACAGATAATATATTCAACAAAAAAAAATCATAGAAAAAAAACTTTCCCAACCTAAAGAAAGTTATGCATATGAAGATACAAGAAGCTTACAGAACACCAAATAGACTGGATCAAAAATAAAAAAGGCCCCTCGCCACATAATAATCAAAACACTAAACATACAGAGTAAAGGAAGAATATTAAGAGCCTCACAGCTAAAGGCCAAGTAACATATAAAGGAAGACATATTACACCGGACTTCTCAATGGAAACAAGGAAAGCCAGAAAGTCCTGGTCAAGCGTTACGCAGACACTAAGAGACAACGAATGACAGCCCAGACTACTATACCCAGCAAACTTTCAATCACCTTAGACAGACAAAACAAGATATTCCATGACAGAACAGGATTTAAACAATACCAAGTCACAAACCTAGTCCTATACAAAGTACTAGAAAAAATTTCTAACCCAAGGAAGTTAGCTACATCCACAAAAACACAGACAATAGATGATCTCACAGCAGCAAATCCCAAAGAAGGGGAAAACATACACAATAACATCACCAACAACGAAAACTAAAATAACAGGAACTAGCAGTAATTGGTCATTAATATCCCTTAATATAAATGGACTCAACCCACCTATAAAAAGAGACAGACTAACAGATTAGATATGAAAACAGAATCTATCCTTCTGCAGTGTACGAGAAACACACCTCAACCTCAAAGACAGACACTGCCTCAGAGTAAAGGGTTGGGAAAAAAATTTCCAATCAGGGAAGAAGGGAGAAGGGAAGGACTGGGGAGAGCTTGGGGGAGTGGAAGGGTTGAGATGGAGGAAGGGCAGATAATGGAGCAGGGAAGAAGATATCTACATTAAGGGAGCCATTTTAGAGTTGGCAAGAGACTTGGCTCTAGAAGGTATCCTAGGTGTCCACAGGGATGTCCCCAGCTACATCCTTGGGCAGCAGAGGACAGGGTGCATGAACTGGCCTTGTCCCATAGTCACACTGATGCATATCTTGAATATCACCATAGAAATTTCGTCCGATGGATGGAGATAGAGACCCACATCCACATCAGAGCAATGGACTAAGCTCCCAAGGTCCAGTTGAAGAGCAGAAGAAGGGAGAAGATGAGCAAGGAAGTCAGGACAGCAAGGGGTTGGTCCACCCACTGAGACAGTGTGCCTGATCTAATGGGAGTTTACCAAATCAGCTGGACCTGAACTGAACGAGCATGTGATCAAACCGGACTCTCTGAATGTGGCTGCCAATGGGGGCAGACTGAGAAGCCATTGATAATGTCACTGGGACCTGTCTCTTCTGCATCTATTGGCTTTTTGGGACCCTAGTCTATTTGTATGCACACCTTCCTAGGCCGGGATGGAGGGGGGAGGGCCTTGGACTTCCCACAGGGCAGGGTACCCTGCCCTCTCTTAAGGATGGAGGGGGAGGGAAGAAGGTTAGTGGGAGAGCTGGAGGGGAATGGGAGAAGGGGGGAAGTGTAAATCTTTGAATGGAAAAATAAAAAAATTAAAAAAAACAAAAAAAATTCCAATCAAATGGACCTAAGAAAAAAAACTGGTGTAGCTATACTAATAACTAATAAAATAGACTTCAAACTAAAGTCAATCAAAAGAGACAAAGATGGACATTTCATATTGGTCACAAGAAAAGACCATGAAGAGGAAGTCTTAATACTGAACATCTATACCCCAATTACAAGGGCACCCTCATATGTTAAAGAAACACTACTAAAGCTTAAATCACACATTAAACCCCACACACTAATAGTGAGAGACTTCAACACTCCACTCGCACCACTGGATAGGTCTGTCAGACAGAAAATTCACAGAGAAATAAAGGAACTAAGAGATGTTATGACTCAAATGGACTTAACAGGCATCTATAGAACATTCCATCCAAATATAAAAGAATATACCTTCTTCTTAGCACCTCATGGAACATTCTCAAAAACTGACCACATACTAGGTAACAAAACAAACCTCAACAGATACAAAAATAAATGGAATAATCCCATGTATCTTATTGGATCACCATGAGTTAAAATTAGAATTCAACAGCAATACTAATTCCAGAAAGCCCACAAACACATGGAAATTAAACAATGCTCACCTGAATCATCAATGGGCCAAGGGAGAAATTAATGACTTCCTAAAATTCAATGAAAATGACCACACAATGTACCTAAATTTATGGGACACAATGAAAGCAGTGTTAAGAGGAAAGTTCAAGCACTAAATGTCTACATAAAGAAGCTGGGAAAATCCCAGACTAGTGAGTTAACAGAAAACCTTAAAACTCTAGAATAAAAATAAGCAAACTCACCCAAGAGGACTAGATGGCAGGAAATATTCAAATTGAGAGCTGAAATCAACAAAATAGAAACAAAGAAAACAATACAAAGAATCAATGAGACAAAGAGTTGGTTCTTTGAGAAAATCAACAAAACAGACAAATCTTTATCCAATTATGCTGCGAACTCCCCGACCAGCGAGGAAGAACAGCCACCACTCAAGGATTCTTCTCGGATCACGTTTTATTGGAGAGCCTCTTGGTTGAAGGGAGAGTGGGAAGCGAGAAAGAGCAAGGTCTGAATGGCGGCTGCTTATATAGGGAGATGTGACGCGACTCGTACCTTGATTGGCTGCTATGTGCCCGCTGGCACCAGAGTCCTCGGGATTGGTTAGGGACACCTAGGTTATTGCGCATGCGGGAAGCGCCTGGACGCTCAGTCCGGAAGCATTGCCAAATATGGAATTGTTTACCTCCAAACTGCGAGGATGCAAGCGCCATCTTGTTTATGCCTATGGATCCCTGCACAATTAACCCAAAAGCAGAGAAAGAATATCCAAATTAACAAAATCAGAAATGAAAAGGGGGGACATAACAACAGACACAGAGGAAATCCAGAGAATCATGAGGCCATATTTCAAAAACCTGTACTCCACAAAATTGGAACACTTGAAGGAAATGGACAATTTTCTGGATAAATATCACTTACCAAAATTATTCAAGACCAGATAAGCAAATTAAATAAACATATAATTCCTAAAAAATAGAAAAAGTCGTCAAAAGTCTCCCAACCAAAAACAAGCCCAGGGCTAGATGGTTTCAGCTCAGAATTCTACAAGATTTTCAAAGAAGAAATTATACCAATTCTCCTCAAATTATTCAGCACAATAGAAATAGAAGAAACATTGCTGAACTCTTTTTATGAGGCTAAAATTACCCTGATACCCAAACCACAGAAATACATTACTAAGAAAGGGAATTACTAACCAATCTTACTCATGAACATTGATGCAAAAATACTAAATAAAATACTGGCAAACCAAATCTAAAAACACATCAGAAAAATCATCCATCATGATCAAGTCGGCTTCATCCCACAGATGCAGGGATGGTTCAACATATGAAAATCTGTCAATGTAACCCACCATATAAACAAACTAAAAAAAAAGAACCACCTGATCATCTCATTAAATGCTGAAAAAAACTTTGACAAAATACAACATGCCTTCATAATAAAGGTCTTGGAGAGAGCAGGGGATACAAGGAACATACCTAAACATAATAAAGGCAATATACAGCAAGCCAACAGCCAACATCAAACTAAATGGAGAGAAACTCACAGCGATTCCACTGAAATCAGTAACAAGGCCAGGTTCTCCACTCTCTTCATATCTATTCATTATAGTTCTTGAGGTTCTAGCTAGAGCAAAAAGACAATAAAAGGAGACCAAGGGGGATACAAGTCAGAAAATAAGAAGTCAAACTCTCACTGTATGACAAGAACTTTAAGTCTTTGAAGAAAGAAATTGAAGAAGACACCAGAAAATGGAAAGATCTCCCATGCTCTTGGGTAGGTAGAATTAACATAGTAAAAATGGCAATCTTACCAAAAGCAATCTACACATTCAATGCAATTCCCATCAGTATTCCAGCAAAAGTCCTCACAGACCTCAAAAGAACAATACTCAACTTCATACAGAAAAACAAAAAACCCAGAATAGCCAAAAACAATCCTGTACAATAAAGGAACTTCTGGAAGCATCAAAATCCCTGACTTTAAACTCTTCTACAGAGCTACAGTATTGAAAACAGTCTGGTATTGGCATAAAAACAGACAAGAGGACCAATGGAACTGAATCAAAGCTCCAGGTATCAATCTTCATACCTATGAACCCCTGATTTTTGACAAAGAAGCAAAAAATACCAAATGGAAAAAAGAAAGCATATTTAACAAATGGTGTTGGCATAAACTGGATATCAACATGTAGAAAAATGAAAATAGATCCATATCTATCACCCTGCACAAAACTCAAGTCCAAATGGATCAAAGACCTCAACATAAAGCCAGCCACACTGAACCTTATAGAAGAGAAAGTGGGAAGTACACTTGAACGCATTGACACGGGAGACCACTTCCTAAATATAACTCAGTAGCACAGACACTGAAACAATTAATAAATGGGATCTCCTGAAACTGAAAAGCTTCTGTAAAGCAAAGGACATGGCCAACAAGACAAAACAACAGCCTACAGAATGGGAAAAGATCTTCACTAACCCCACATCAGACAGAGGTCTGATCTCCAAAATATACAAAGAACTCAAGAAATCAGACACCAAAAGATCACATAATCCAATTAAAAAAATGGAGTACAGACCTAAACAAAGAACTCTCAACAGAGAAATCTCAAATGGCTGAAAGACACTTAAGGAAATGTTCAACACCCTTAACCATCAAAGAAACGCAAATCAAAACAACTCTGAGATTCCATCTTCCAAAATCAAAAACACTGATAACAACTTATGCTGGAAAGGATGTGGGGTAAAGGGAACACTCCTGCATTGCTGGTGGGATCGCAAGCTGGTATATCCACTTTAGATGGTGTCAGTGTGGTGATTTCTCAGAAAATTAGGAAGCAACCTACCTCAAGATCCAGCAATACCACTTTTCGGTATATACCCAAAGGATGCCCAATTATACCACATGGACATGTGTTCAACTATGTTCATAGCAGCATTGCTTGTCATAACCAGAACCTGGAAACAACCTAAATGGCCCATTGACTGAAGAATGGATAAGGAAATGTGGTACATTTACACAATGGAGTACTACACAGAAGAAAAAAATGATATTTTGAAATTTGTGGTCAAATAGATAGATCTAGAAAATATCATATTGAGTGAGGTAACCCAGAACCAGAAAGACAAATATCATATGTACTCGCCCATAAGTGACTTTTAAACATAAAGCAAAAAAAAAAAAAAACCTAGACAACAATGAGGACCCTAAGAGAGACATACATGGATCTAATGTACATGGGAAGAAGAAAAAGACAAGATCTCCTGAGTAAATTGCCAGCATGGGGACCATGGGGGAGAGTAGAAGGGGAGGGGAGAGAGAGGGAGGAGAGTGTAGAAAAAACTATATATCTCAATATAAACAATTAAAAAAGAAAATGTGAAAAAAAAAGAAAAAGAGATGACAGGGGCCAGCTAGCTAGACACGGAGGAAGCAGGAACATGGAACATACCGAATGAGAGGAAGGCAAAAAGTCCTGTGGCAAAATGCAGGTGAATAAAAACAGGTTAAATTATGTTAAAATAGCTAGTGGAACTAGCCTAAACTAAAGCTGAGCATTCATAATTAATAATAAGTCTTCATGTCTTTATTTGGGAGCTAGTTGGAGGCACAAAGAAAATGCCAACTAACCTCTTCTTCCTTAACTACAGAATCACTGTTTTAATCAGCTTCACTACTCAACACAGTTTCCACCCACACAAAGCAGTTCATCTCCCCAATAAAGATTCATTATATTTTTTAAATATTTATCTCATCTGCATGGTGCAGATATAGTTGTGCACATGTGGAGGTGAGGCAACAGCTTGTGGGAACTGGTTTTCTCTTTTGACCATGTAGGTCCTGGAGAAGAAATGTAGGTCATTAGGCAAGATGGCAAGCCCCTTTACCCACTGAGCCATCCTGCCCATCATAGATTTATTATTCTTTAAAGTAAATTTACATAAGACTTTTCCATAATGTGACTATCATTAAACTTTCCACAATTTCCACGTGTCCAGCAGTCTCTTCGCCGACTTTGTCTGTCAGCCACAGATCTATGCTGGAGAGCATAGAGGGTTATGTTTACTCTAGAGAATATTTAACAGCACACCTGGGGGATAGCTTGTTCTCTGGACAGTAATCAAAATGATGGCTCATTGTTCTCAGTACTGAAAACCTCCCAGCCTGTCTTCCCCATGTTGAGAGAGCTTTTCGCCTTGAAGAAAGAATAGCACAGCCATCAGTGTAAAGTTTAGGTTCATCTCAAATCTTGCTCCTGACATTACCTCACAGTACAGCATCAAAACCAAGAACACCACCACCATCACCATCCTCATCATGTTTGTGTGTGCCTAATTACTCTGTCAGATGTTACTAGAAGGTCTAGAAGGTTGAGGCTGACTGAAGCCCTGAGGCCCTGAAGTCTGAGTTGGTATAGCTGGACTTCCCACAGGGCAGGGAGCCTTGCCCTCTCTTAAGATTGGAGGGAGTGGGGGGAGGGTATGTGGAGGGAGTGGGAGGGAAGTGGGAGGAGGGGAGGAAGTGGGAATTTGGATTGGTATTTTTTAAAGTAATAAAATAAAATAATAATAATAATAAAGAAAATACACTTGTGTTCACCAAAACAAATTCCCTGACTGGACCAGCTTCTCCACTTAGCTCCACATCATCCACAAATGATATCTTTTGCTCCAAGTAATCTCATTCTTCATCTCTCATTTCATTCAGGTCTTGGCTCAATGTCACCACAATAGGGAATATTTTTGACCTGCATGAAGTAGAAAATAACTCTAATAACAGTCCCTCTTCCCTGCCACCCCACTCTGTTTTTCATTCTCCTCAGGACTTGGCATTAAGCACATGTCCCTGCACGCATGTGCCTATCATCTTCCTCTCCAAGTGAAGAAAAGTCTCCCTAATGGCAGGCCTTTTTTGTTTGCAATTTAAACACTATTTGAAAAGGTAAATTTCCAACAGATATTTATTGAGTTAACATATGAATATATCTAATTTTCAGCTCAGTTTAAAAACAAATAACCCGAATTTTTAAACAAGTCCACAGGTCCTTGGGAAAATGCAGTATTGCCACATTTTCTAAGGGGAGAAGAAAAGGGGGAGGAGGTAGAGAAAGAATAAACCTTCAGTATAGTTAATAAAAAGAGGAGAAGGCCCTCAAAATAGCCTTCACCATGAAGCTCTTCATACACATTAATAGCAGCATGCACTTCTGTATTTTTACCTTATCATTTTGAATTTTTTTTCCTTCCTCATGGCATAGGTTTCCAGGAGCAATACCCCACTCTATTGCACCTAGAGGATTAGGGACCTTTCTGCTGCCTGGAAACCTGTTCCATCCTAATTCATCCTTTCCCTGCACAACTGATTTCCATCATCCCATCCTCGCAGTGAACAAGCCAGCATATGCTGGCTCTGCCCAGTTGCTCATCTCAGTCCATGAAACCGGGCCATCTTAGTTAGCTTTAATAAACTGCCGACCTGACACAGCCTAGAGTCACCAGAGAAAGAAGTCCCAATAGAGGGAATGCCCAAATCAGATTGGCCTGTGGGCATGTTTATAGGGTGGGGTGGTTATCTTGATTGTTATTTGATGTAAGAAGATACAGCCTCTTGAGGGCAGCACCATTTCCTGGACCACAGTTGTGTAAGAAGCTAGCTAGGCATGAGCTTGTGAGTGAAGCTTGGATTTCTCTCCTGTCGCTGCTCAAAGATGAAGTGTGACCTAGAAGTGTAAGCCAAATAAATACTTTCTTCCCCTATGAGTGTTTTATCACAACAAGAAAACTCAAACTGGAACATCCTGGAACTGAGATTCTACTTCCACTTTGCTGAACCCTGGCTTCCACTGCCCTGAAGCCGTTCATGCCTCAGTTTCCCTGTTCTACTATACACGAGCCATTTACTAGACTTTGCAGGACAGACTTCTTACTGTGATCATGATGAAAACACTCTGATCAATAATGTTTGTAATCTTTCACTACAAGCAGCCCATCTCTGTGTGTTGCTTAAAGGCATGTCTTTAATAATATATATATATCATTAAATTATATTCGTGTGTGTGTTCTGAAAATAACCCACCCAATTCTGTATCAAACTCTTGATTCTGAAGTGCTAATTGTGTTAATAAAATGCTCACATCAACGCCTGTGAAATTATACTATGACCCTAGTCATAAAAAAGAAATTTAATAAAGACAGAAAAGTAGCTTCATAACAGTTGCTTTTCTCTGAAGGAGGATCTCACAAACAGCGGTCAACTTTTAAGAAAAAGCAGGAAACCAAACAAAGCCCTGATTTGGTCAGCAGCTCATCCCTGAATTCTGTAACCCGGAACATGACATGAGAAGCTTAGCTTGGTTCGTTACAAAGCTACAAATTTCAGTATGATTTATCAGAGGATAAATTATATCTTGAAATAATGGCATTATACTTAAACCCATCATTTTCTGTAAACTTTTCTCCAAGCAAAATAAAGTTGACATCTGAGATGCATTTTATTTCTTCAGTCAAACAGCAGTGCCCTGGAGTTTAGAGTCAGAATCTGAAGCTTTCGTTTCTTAAGAGCTCAGATAAAAATCTCAAAGTAGTGACAAATAAAAACTCACACCAAAAACTATATACAAAACCCCTTTAGTAGGCTTCCAATGTAAATCTTCAACCAGAAGTCTTATTTTTCTTTTTCTTTTTTTTTTAGGGGATGATTTGGGGAGGGAGGGTCTAAGACAAGGTTTCTCAATGTAACAGCCCTGGCTAGCCTGGAACTTGCTCTGTAAACCAGGTTGGCCTTGACTTCACAACACCCACCCGGAAGGCAGAAGCAAAAGTTGGACCCCTGAGCTGCAGCCAGGAGTAAGGAATCCTTGAAGAATCAGGACCAATGTAGCTTTGGCTAAAAATTAAACACAAAAGTGAATAAATCATGAAGCGCATGCCTTGAGAGTTTGAACTTGGAATATGAAGAAACCATTATGACTGTTGACTGTATGCTTCATCTTAAATGTAAGTAACTAAACGTGTCTACCTAGGGATTTCCATCTCCAGAAATACATTTATGGTTAAAAGAACTCTTCCATACCTTCCTTGGGAATGTACTATGAAAGAAGTAATCTTTTGTTTTTAGTTTTAGATCCCATAGTTTTGCGAAGGGGGTTTAAGGACAATGGCAGTGTCAAACCACACACAAATTGTGTAAAATTGTTTGCACACAGGAACAAAACTTTTTTAAAATTACTCTTTCTTCAAGACTCCATTGCCTGTCACATATGTTGATGGAGCAGTAAACATTTGCTACCTTACATTAATAAGAAAAGAAAAAAAGTTTAATTGTTAATGATGAAGAACTTGGGAATACATGGCACCCAACAGTGAACAAAAGAAATATCCTTCAAATTATATCTTCTTATTAGATTGTTTTAGTCAAGATGGCATGATTGATTCATATAAGGTACCTGGCTGAGCAGAACAATTACAAGTTTTTTTGGTGTCTTTTTTTTTTTTTTTTAATATTTATTTATTTATTATGTATACAATATTTGTCTGTGTGTATGTCTCCAGGCCAGAAGAGGGCACCAGACCTCATTACAGATGGTTGTGAGCCACCATGTGGTTGCCGGGACCCCAGCTATGTTTTCTCAGAATTCCCTCTTCTTTCAGAGGCTGCCAGCATTCCGCAGGTCAGAGCCACATCTCTCTGACCTCTGCTTCTATCATCTCATCTCCTTCTCTGGCTTTGACCCTCCTGTGTCCCACTGGTCATCACTTGAATTATACTAAGTCTACCTGGATAATCCAGAGTTTTCTCTACATCTAACATCCATAATTGTTTCTGCAAGAGCCTTTTAACATGTAAACTGAAAGATTTAGGACTCAGGTATACATCCTTACAAGGGGACATTACTCCAGCTACCATGCAATTTTGAAGAATTAGGAGGTTGACTTTGCTACACTAAGCTTACTATGAATCTTACAAAGGCTTACAATGAATCTGTGCTAGTTAGAATGGTTCTAGGAAAGATATAAGTAGACAGATCCTGAGGCAAGGCTACCATGTTGGGAACTTAGAATAGAACAGATGTAGTTTTGTAAATTATGAGGGAAAAGCTAATAAAAAACATTGAGACTATGAGCTGTCTATGCAGGAAACAGTAATTAGATCTCTACTTGACCATATATGAAAGTATTTCCAGGTAGTCATGTAGACACAGGAAAATGCAAAAGTATAGGAAATAATCTTACAAATTCATACGAGAAATATTTCTTAAACAGAACCAAAAACCACACATGGTGAGTTGTAGACATAAAAATGTGATGTCACAATAAAAAGCCATGCATAAAGTAAAAAGACAGTCATTCATTCCAAAACCTCTCTACCATTCTTGCAGTTAAAACATTAGTACTTAAAATATAGAGAGAATTTCTATAAATCAATGAGAAATTATAATTATATAAGATTAACTTTAATTAATAAAAGATCTAAACATAAGAGTTAAAACCATAATAATATTAGGGGGGAAAGAGATCAGTCTTTATAACCTTGAATTGGAAATAATTTCTTAGGTATAACATCAAAAGCACAAATAAAACAAAAAATACATAAAATAAGCTTCATCAGAATTTGAAAATTTTGTGTATCAGAAAACCATATGAATTTTAAAAGGAAGCATATAAACTCAGAGAGATATTCACAAATTACATATTTGAAGCTCCTAGCATCTATAGCACTTACAACCCAACAGAACTCATTTTTAAAATGAAAAATATTTGAATAGATATTTCTTTAACAAAGATGTTAAGTGACCAACAAGGACCTGAAAAATGCTGAAAGTCATCAGCTATTATTAAATGCAACTTTAATCACACAAGATACCAACTCTACACCCACTAGCATAACTATAGCAATATTTTGATGGGAAGTAGATATCAGCAAGGGTGTGGCAGAATCCAACCTTCATGTATTGTTGACAAGAATGCAAAAACAGAATGGATGGAAATAGAAAACACTATCCTGAGTGAGATAATCCAGACCCTAAAAGATGAATATGGTATGTACTCACTCATTAGTAGACTCTAGCCATAAACAAAGGACATTGAGCCTGTAGTTCACAAGCCTAGAGAAGCCAAACAATAAGGTTAACCCAAAGAAAAATATATATATAGATCCTCCTGGAAATTGGAAGCATACAAGAACACCAGACAAAAGTTGGGAGCATGGGGTAGGGGTGGGGTTGGGAGAAGGGGAGAGGGGGAAAGAGAAGGCAGTAGGGAAGGATTGGGGAGTGCTTGGGGAAGTGGGAGGGCTGAGATGGAGAAAGGGAGGATATGGAGCAGGGAAGAAGATATCTACGTTAAGCGAGCCATTTTAGGTGTGGCAAGAGACTTGGCTCTAGAGGGTAACCCAAGTGTCCACGGGGATGTCCCCAGCTACATCCTTGGGTGGCAGAGGAGAGGGTGCCTGAACTGGCCTTGCCCCATAATCACACTGATGATTATCTCAAATATCACCATAGAAGCTCTGTCCTGCGATGGATGGAGATAGAGGCAGGGACCCACATCCACATCAGAGCACTGGACTGAGCTCCCAAGGTCCAGTTGAAAAGCAGAAGGAGGGAGAAGATGAGCAAGGAAGTCAGGACAGCGAGGGGTTGGTCCACTCACTGAGACAGTGTGCCTGATCTAATTGGGAGCTCACCAAATCCAGCTGGACTGGGACTGAACGAGCGTGTGATCAAACCGGACTTTCTGATTGTGGCTGACAATGGCGGCTGACTGAGAAGCCATTGATAATGGCACTGGGACTTGTTTCTACTGCATGTACTGGCTTTTTGGGACCCTAGTCTATTTGGATGCACAGCTTCCTAGGCCTGGATGTAGGGGGGAGGGCCTTGGACTTCCCACAGGGCAGGATACCCTGCCCTCTCTTAAGGCTGGAGGGGGAGGGAGAAGGATGAGCGGGGGAGGGAGCGGGAGGGGAATGGGAGGGGGGAAGTGGAAATTTTTTAATGGAAAAATAAATAAATAAATAAATAAATAGATAAATAAATAAATAAATAAATAAATAAATAGATGCAAAAACAGTGGCTGAGAGATGGTTCAGTCAGTCAAGTGCCTGCCACATAAGTGTAAGTATCTGAGTTCAGATCTCCAGAACACACATAAAAAAGTGGGCACGGCGTTTGTGTCTATTATGCCAATGCTGAGGAGATAGAGACAGTGGGTCCCTGCAGCTCATTGGCCTGCCTGGGTTGATATGGTGATCTGTTCCAGGTTCAGTGAGACACCTATCTCAGAAAGTAAGGTGGAGAGTGATTATGGAAGACACCAGCGTCAACATGTGGTTTCCAGATGTACATACACATGCGTGTTCACTCATACACATACATGAGCATACCCACACGATCACATATGTCCACACACAAAAACGAATTCAGATCACATACTCACAAACACCAAGAAAGTAGGAGGGCTTGGGGTTCTGTGGAAAGGAGAAGGGGAGAAGACAAGATAATGGGGCAAAGAAATTGTGAAAGACTAAGTTTTCAAACGATTCCATACTCACTCAAGTCTAAGTGATGCTGACAGCAGAAATCTTGTCACAGTCCAGACTGTAAGTTCTCAGCATGGAAATGTAGCTTTTTGGACCAGTGTCCTACACTTCGCACTGAAAGTTAAGTGTCTGGGGCTAAGCCCTTCTTGGAAGCATTTGTGGTGGGGTGGAAAGTAAGATACAAAATAAAAATAATTTTATTGGTGTAGCTACTGCAGACTGTTGTCCTCACAACACTGAATAGAATTGCATATGACCCAGCATTTCCATTAGGTACCTACTCCCAAGAGTTGAAATGGACTAAAACAGATACCTACGTGGCAATGTTCACAAAAACACTACTTGCAATTAGCAACAAACAGAAATAATCTAAATGTCTGTCAAGTGATGGTCAATTTAAAAAAAAAATATGCTGTAACCCAATATCTTTCAGTATGTACAAGGCCAGAATGCTGATAGGGATGTGACAGAAAAGACTGCTTATGAGTTTCAGATGGGCACCAGGACTCTATTGGGAATCAGCCTGGAAGCCATTTGTGTAACATCCTGGCAAATCGCTTACCTACATTTTATCCATGTACTGAAACTCTAGCAGGCTGAGTTGAAAGGTGATGGAATAATTAATCTGGAGGAAGAGGTGTCCAGTTAGCTCAGAATGTAGACTGTGGCTTGGATTTTGCCACCTAATTGCAGTCAGATGTTCAGGGAGACTGGGAGCATAAAGAACAGAGAGATCCCAAATGCTTGCCTCTGGCGCAAAATGAAAAATAAAGCTGAGGCCAAGGGACGTACGGCTTTTAAAGAGATGATGAACATTAAAACAAGTCGAGCACTTTGCTTTTGACAGTTTTGAGGATACTTCAGGAATGGGCCAGATCTCACCCATCCCAAGGTTTCAATCATTTGTAAGAGTTAGCTTTGAATGAGCGCTTGGGGTGCCTTGCTCACACAGGACTGCCTACAAAAATGTTTCCCCATGTTCAGCCATCCAGGCCCTCAAAGGCCACTCTTATCCCAGGGAGCCTGAGTCTGCTGGTGGCAGACACTGGTTGGTCATGTAATGCTGGTGTAATGCTGGTGGTGCATGCATATAAAATGCAAGAGACACAGAACAGTATCTGTGAGGGTGAGATGCTGAGCGACACCCTGAAAGGAAGAGTGTGGAGATGCAAGAGTGAAGTAAAAATGAAATGCGTGAGAGACCCCAACAAGGTAGAGATGCCAGGTTTCTAGAATATCTGTTGAGAAAAGATGTAAGAAACAAGAAGAGCCAATTCAGGACTCTGCAGGCTGTGGGGACCATGTAGGCAGCCATTGAGTCTGTGGGGGCTGGGCTGCACAAGTCAGTCCCTTGGAACTCACACAGTGATGAAGGCCAGATGGGCCAGGGCAACAGGATTTAATGTTGGCCCAGCTGGATCTCAGCATTGCTTCTGTCCCCTGCCTGCTCTCCATGCCTCCACATCTTACACTTGGATTGGAAACGTCTGCCCTGGTATCCTGTGCACTACAAATATGAATTTGCTCTTTTCTGTTCTTTTGGTAGGAGTTCCAAGATAAGAACTTTGGACATAACTTCTGAACAATGCTGTAACTGGAGCTCTTAGAGGTGTAAGGAATTCTGCTTTGGGAAATGGACATGAGCTTTTGGGAGCCAGCGTGGAACACTGTGATGGGAAACACACCGTTCTCCATAAGCTTACATTGGTTCCCTCTGGGGGTGATAGCTTGGGAGGTTTGAAAAACTTGAGGAGGTGGGGCCTGGTTGGAGAAAGCATCCCACTGAAGATGTACCCTTGGAGGGAGCATTAGGACTCTGGTCTCTTCTTGCTGTCTCTCTGCTTTCCGGCCTCTGTGACGTGCATAGCTTTGCCACACCATGCCTTGCCTCAGGCCCAAAGCAAGAAGGCTAACTGACCAAGAGTAAAATGTCAGAAACCATAATAAATAAACATTTTCTCTTTAACAAATTAAACATAAAGGGAATGAAGTACTAATGTATGCTTCATCGAATGAACATGGAAAATATGTTAAGTGAAAGGAGCTAGACACAGAAGGTCACATGACATGATTCCATTTATGTGAATCAACACCAAGAATCAGCAAATGAAGCGATTCATGTTTTCGGAGGCCTGGTGGGGAAGAGGGGGAGAAATTGCTTATGCATATGTGTTCCCTTTCTGAATGATGAAATGTTGTGCAACTAGTCAGAGGTGGTGGTTGCACAACACTGTGATAACTGGATTTCACTGGTGCATTTTACTACGCCAAATGAGCAATATGCTGCATGCAACAAAAGACTGTGCTTCTGCACAACAGACAGGACCATAGAAACTGCTAAAAGATAAACTAGTAATTATTTTTTAAGATGCTTGTCATCCATGTAGCTTTTCATCCAAGAAAAAATAGTACCATAATTCTTTGTGAAAATACAAATGACACAAAGGGAAAATGACATGAGGACCAACCAGATAATTTGCTGAAGAGTCTGATATGAAATGACCAACAACAAAAAATATGTTAGAATTAACCTCATTATGCTTGGGAAAGTGCAAAGCCAAACATACTTTGTGCTTTATCGGACACAGATCAAACACCAGTAAAAATGAAAGATGAATTGGATGTAATGCCTTGCTATGGAAATACCTTCCAATGTTGAGTAAAAAGGCAAGATGGATTATAGAACACACTGACACTTGTATACATTTCTAACACATTCACTGTAAGTGGAAACATAGTAGAAGGCAGGAACACATAAGGAAAGAAGCCCATCAACTTCTAGATGGTGGTTGTCCCTGGAGATAAGGGTGGCATCAAAGGAATATTATCTATAATTTTCATTTCTTAGAAGAAACTTGAAAGTCAACAAAACACATTGTTGATGTTTTGGTGTAGGAGGGTCTTCTATTTGTATATTGCCCTCATTGGTTAAATAAAGAAAACTGCCTTGGCCTTTTGGTAGGACAGCCCTTAGGTGGGCGGAGTAGACAGAAGGGAATGCTGTGAGTGAGAAGGCAGTGGAGCAGACGCCATGCTTCTCCAGCACAAGATGGACACTGGTTAGACTCATGCCGGTAAGCCACGACTCGTGGTGACACACAGATTATTAGAAATGGGTTAAACAAATATGTGAGAGTTAGCCAATAAGAGGCTAGAGCTAATGGGCCAGGCAGTATTTCAATGAATACAGTTTCCGTGTAATTATTT
>PVIU01001864.1:5284-58591 GCA_004026605.1 Ondatra zibethicus | reverse complement strand
TGGCGCCGGGAACACAGCCTGAGTCCCTCAATACAACAATGTTTGTCATTTCTGACAGCTGGCACTAATGTCTTTGTGTGTGTGTGCGTGTGTGTGTGTATGTGTGTGTGTGTATCTTCTGTACTTTTAACTGAGAGACTCTTTCAGCGTTAAATAACCAATAATTTATTAATGGCTTATTGTTAATAAATGAGATACAGCCGTGAAGACTACATCAATTTTGCTATGGTATTAAAATTGACTAAAGTGTGTGTGTGTGTGTGTGTGTGTGTGTGTGTGTGTGTGTGTGTTTGTGTGCGAGCGCGCGCGCGTTAGAGAGACAGACAGACAGAAAGAGACACACAGAGAGAAAAACAGAAAGACATACAGAAAGAGATAGAAACAGAGAAATATTGCACACAAGGCTCACCATCACTAAGGTGAGCATCTTTAAAGAGGAAGCCACAGTAACAGCTTCAGCAACTCTCCCTAATCAGAGATCCCTGAACAGCTAAGTGCTAGAACCTTGTATGTTTGCCCAGGACAGTGTGTGCTGCAACTGAACAAAGACACTTCCTGTTCTTCTGAAGAAGCCAGCCAGACGACAAAGTCCAGAGCAAAATCTGTTACCCTCCCCTGGTTTGTTCCATATATTCCCTTGGCCTAATGAGTTTGCTCATTGACTTAAATCTGATATAAGCCATAACACTGCAGATTGTATCAAACATAGATTTCAGATTATCTTTGCTATTACACCGGCAGCTGGTAGGAAAAGTCATCTCCAAGTCATTTGTATTTGAGGCCCTTTTCTGATTTCAGCTTGTCTGTACTGAAGGATAACAACTGGAAAAGGTTGCCACTCGCTGCTTTGGTAAGTGAATTGCTAGCGATTTCCTAGGCTGTGTGTTCTAACAAGCAAACTGCTATGCAGAAAGAGGAATTAACTAACAATGTGGCTAAGAGGTTTGCAGCCCCACAGTCCAGACCTCTTTCTCGGTGTGATGTGTCAAGATTGCTGCCTGCTCAGCACATAGGAATGCTCCATTTACAGGCTACTTTCGCCAGTTAGTAAACATTTCCTTCTAATGCATGCTTGCTGGAAGAAGCCCCGACTTGGTGCTCTTAGGTCTGTCTTTTGAACCTTACCCAGGAAATAAAACAGAGAACTCTGTTCCAAAGAACCATTATCAATTTATAAATACCACACGATGGTGCGTATGGCTTTAAGATGAGAACTTAAATCTGGTGAGGGTGGTGACTGTTATTTTCAAAAAGAGAGAATGAAGGCCTCTTAAGCAGAAAACACAAACAAGTCATTATCACATCTCATTATCTGGAATTTTTTAGAACTTAGCTTTCTTTGCTAAAAATACAAATTTCTTGTGGGTAGGGACTTTGTCCATTAGGTTAGCATAGGGTCTGGCACCTAGGTGGGACCTGTGATAAACAGCAAACTCCAGGTAACTACGTGGGTACGGGTTTTGCATTCACTCATCCACAAACAAGTTGCATGCCCTATGTTCTTGCTCTTAGAAGAGTTAATTATAAACAAAAAAGTAAAAATATTAGGATTCTGATTATTCTGAAACAGGAAAACCATCTTTAAATATGAAGAAATCACAAGTACAGCATGACCCAGTGACCTGTCTTTGTGACTAAGCAACTTCAAACAGGAAAGATTTCAGAGGTCTACTCCGCAGTCACTTGAACCTGTTATGACTCAGTGGTGGGAAAGACAGAAAAGAGCTGGGATCCCATGCCCACTTCATGGCCACAGCCCCAATGGTCTAACTTCTTCCCACTGGGTTCCACTTAAGGTCCCCACTTTCCCAACAGCCCCGCTGTGACAGGTCAAGTCTTAAATGCGTGGCTTATACTGCCAAACCACAGCACGGTCGCCATTGTTCTAGAAAATGGCACAAATTTCACATAAGCATTTGTAATCATAGATGGCACACAATCACCCAGTAACTTCTTGAGAGCCACTCTTTATACTGAAGGACGAGGATCAAAAGAGATGCTAATGTTAACATGCAGATGCACATATCCGCAAGCTGGGAAACATACTGTCATGTGACCCGACATCCTGTTTGGTTTTTCTTTTCTCTTTTTCCAGCACACGGGGGAAACCCTGACCTAAGCTGACCTGACCTAAGCAGAATCTTTATCTGAAATTTTGAGCTGGAACCAATGGGGTTGAGTTCAAATTCACACCAGCAACAAGTCACGCTAGGTGCTCTGTGGAGGCTCTATTTGAGCCTCTGAGAAACGAAAGCAGAAAAGGCCAGTCATGGAAAAGACCAATGAGGTAAATATTGTATCAGCTTCCTGTTGCTGCTGTAAAGAATTACCACAAGCTTAGGACCTTAAAACACGCAAGGAGGTTTTTTAGGGCTGTGGGGCAGAAATCTAAAATGGGCTGGCAGAACTGTGTTCCAGGAGACTGCAGGGGAAACCACTGCCTTGCTTCCTCCAATCTCGCTACTCTCCCTCTCCTAAAGAGCCTTGCAATCACACCAGGCCCACCTGCATAATTCAGGATAATCTCTCTAGTTCAATATGTCTGATTTAATCATATCTACAACATCTGGTTTGCCATGTAAAATGACATTTTTTGAAAAATCAGTGCGGGGTGTGTGTGTCACTTATGCCTACCAAAAATATCCAGGGAGGTACACTGTCATAGGTGAAGAAAAGGTTCCCACAGGCCTTTGCTTCCTGAGCTCCTACACTTAGGTGCCAGGACACACCTTTATGCCCCTGTGAAACCTCGTGGGTAGCAGATGCCTAAGCATTCTACTAAGAATTCTAAAAGCTTACAGAATTTATTTCACATTATCACCATCAACACCACCACCACCACCATCATTATTGTATGTATGCACACACGGGTTTAGGGATGCCTGTGGAGGCCAGAAGGGGCAGCACGGGTCTGGAGCAGGAGTTTCAAGTAGCTGTAAACTGCCTGATGTAGGTTAGGGGAACTTAGCTCAGAGCCTCTGCCAGCGTAGCAGGTGCTCTTAACTGCTGAGCCATCTCTCCAGCGCTGAGAGCGTCTCGGAGTGACGAGACGGATAAGCAGCATCTCCCTGGGATGTTGCTCTAACTAGCAGAGAGCTGTCCATGTCAGAAATGCACGGCTCTTGCTCTAGTTCAGGACAGCAGAGTCAGTCTAGCCAAGTATAGCCTCTTTTCTCCTGTGAAATTATAAAACAGAAGCCCTTGCTAACACTAGCAGAATCTTAACAAAGGGATGTTTAGATCCCACAGGAGACCACCTGTCACATGGAATCCTCTCCCTTCTCACAGAATGGTTGTGTCCAGAGCCTCTGGCCACAAGTGTACATGACCTGGACATCATAGTCACTGCCCTTCCTAAGTAACCTGGCAGCAGAGGCAACGTATTTGACAGTATGAAAAACACTTTTCCACACTGAAGCACATTCTCAAAAGAGAAAGCCAATAGTTTCAGGAACCAGAGTTTTGTTTCTGTCAGTTTTGTTTGGTGCTCATTGCCAGGGGCTCACTTAGCCTGGATCCCTGGCCTGAATTTTGTAGGGAATTCTGCCTGAGTGACACTTAGCAACTTCCCTAATCGCTTACCCAAGTGCTCTCTGTGACCTCACGGAGCTGAAATGACAATGCCACCTTCACCCCGGACAGAAACAAGGATACGAGGAGCCTGTCGTAAACCCAGCGTTATGAAGAAACCTACAGGGAGGTCGGAAAGTATCACACACTTTTAAGTGGAATAGTGACTCAGTCTGTGTCTCAGAATCAACAAGAATGCCAGGAGCAGACCCAGGCTGAACTGCTCAGCAAAAGAAGCTGCTTCCTGTCAGCTGCCTTGCCCTCGTCTTTTTGTGAAGAATTCTCTGAAGATTTAGAAAGTCTATCTTTAAATCCCCCACTATATCTTTTAAGACCCAGTGAAATGAGTGTGTACAAAATAATCTTTTACTAGGTCTTGTAGAAATGCCGTCTGTGTGCATGTTTTGCCAAGAAATTAAAATCTGGTCTTTGCCAAAGAGCATAAATATACTTGGCAGAGTAGAAAGGCTCAGTAGCAAAAGAAAAAGTAATCTTTCCATTCAGCCAGTTGCTCTCATTTATTACAAACCATCTGTCTTCCCCTGAACAGTCTTCCTCCCTGATGGAGTCTGGCTCAGAGGGCCTGTGAGATGCAGTACAGCTTCACACACACAGGGCCACAGAGGCTGTCGCTAGCCCTGTTCCTTTCCTCCCTCAGCAATCTGGTATTTTTCTTTACAGTAACAACCAGTTTTTAGGAAAGACATTCAGGATTAGTTATGTTGTTTTTTTCACTACTTTAAGACCTGATTTGATTTTCTTCAGCTCTCTGAGTATTATAAAAATGCCAGTAAGCTGAGTAGGCTGTCGGCGCATGGGCTGGTGATGGGCTAACCAGTGATTTCTTCGCTTTACAGTCATCATATCAACTGGGGAGATTTCGGGATTATGCATTTAAGAGTTAGAGCAACAGAGACAGGGATGATCACTGGGGTCGGGGGCAGACAGTATAGCTAAGCTGTGAGCTCAGATCCAGTGAAAGTTTCTCTCAAATCACATGGTAAAGCCAGCTGAGAAAGGTATGATCAAAAACAATTTTTTTCAAAGAGTTCAGAGAGAAAGAGAAAAATAAAATGAAATCAAATAAAGACGAACCCTAACATCCCCCTCTGGCCTCCATGGGCACACACGTGTGTGTACACACACTCACACACAGATACATACACATGCATATGAGAACACACATAAGCATGCACACACAATAAATAAACAGGAAGATAGATAAATAAAAAATTTCACCCTTAACCACCTATGTGTCCCTAACTACACATCGCTCCAAGATGTGTACCACCCTCTCTGGGCATAACCTCCTCTCTCTGTCCTGTGATGTGAAACCATCAGAAGGCTAAAATTCCATGAACACGCAGATTTAAGATAAAAATAACTAAAACTGGGTAGAACTTTTAATGTGATTGGAAGGTCAAAACACGCCTAACATTTCAACAGAAACATACGTCATCATCAGCAAATAAAATCTGATAACTCTTGCTGGCAGCTAATTTAGTTTGCTCTGTGTACTTAATAATAGCACAGCTTCGTTTTTTTAAAAAATAGCCTGTAAAAGTTTTTAAATTACTCAAGTGCCCATTTGTTTAGAACTATGGTTATTTGTGTTTCGATTGTACTTTCCACTTAAATTCCTTATTCCTGGAATGGAGGTACATCAAAACATGAGTCAGACATGGTCCCTCAAGAGTTTAGACAAATACAAGGTTGGGATATATGCACCAAGGGCCCTTTCTTCCTCTTCTGTGTCTCTACTACATTTGCAAAACCGAACGCAAATCCTGTAAACATTTCTCATTATTTATCATTTGTGTGGGGGCAGGGAGTTCATGTGTGTGCATGTGTGTGTTGAAGTGGGCAGTGTACATCTGTATGTGTGTGTGTGTGCCTGCAGAGGTCAGAGGTTGAAACCAGGTGTCCTTGTTACTCATTCTACACTTTCCTTATCTAATTATGTCTTAATTTTTAGACAAGGTCTCTGGCTAAATCTCGAGATCTCTGTTTCCTCTTAGACAGGCTGACTGGCAAGCTCCAGAGACCTCAGGACTCTGTCTCCCAGAGTTGAGATTATACACACACACACTGTGCCTGGGGTGTGTGTGTGTATGTGTGTGTGTGTATGTGTTGGTTCTGGGGATATGAACTCAGGCCCTCATATTTGGTGCTATTTTAAAAAGCTTCCATTAAAAATAGGCACTTTTGAAAAAGCTTCATCTAAATGATAACCACTGCTATAAATTTTCACACAATAAAGCTCCTACCTGAACATTTTACTATATCTCTACTACTTGAAGATTGGAGTATGGTAGAAAGACAATGGAGGCTTCTCTCTAGAGAATGACTAAGTAAAACCTTCTGGAAATATTGTTGCATTGTAGCTCACATTTTATTTTTATTAATCATTATTATTTATTTATCCAGTCTTAAATTTGTTTCAGCCTTTTGAATGCTGAGATTTTAGGCACATGTCACCACACCCAGCTGCAGTTAACATTCTAAAAAAAATCTTGTAGACTATATTTTGATTATAAACTATTCTTTTAAATCAGACATCCCTAGGAAATGTTTTTAGTCCATTAACGTTACTATCAAGATATTTCCATGCAGAAGCACGAGTGGATCTGAGACACCGCAGTTCTGCTCAGCCCATTGCCTGACAAATAGTTACGCAGAGCAGAGCTCCTCGCAATAAGACAAACAAGCCTGGGTCCTTCCAGGAAGGAGAAAATCACAGTGGAAACAATGTGAAATCTACCACCAAGATGCTTAGGCAACAAGCCACCTATGGGCAATGACCTTCTGTCGCCTTTAGCAAAATGAATTTGCTCAAACTTGGATTTATATTAAAATAATCCAGAAAAAATGCTTCTTTGATTTTATCAGTTTCTAAGTGTCTGGCTTTTCTGTTCTTCTAATCAAGTTAGAAACACAGTTTTAGAATCATACATCTAAGTAAAAACAAAGTACAATGTAACAGGAGACGGATTTCCTCAATAAAAGCACAGATCTTCCAAGTCCTCAGAAGAAACTGGAGTACCCAGATTCATGCTGGGATGGGAGTCCCTGTAGATTTTCCTCGTGTTGATTACCATCACACTATGACTCAAACACACACACACACACACAGAGAGAGAGAGAGAGAGAGAAATCTTGACCCCCCACCCCATTCCCTAGTTCCCTTTAACCCAGTTAAAATGGACTTAATATTTTCTTTTAGACTTTTTTAAACATCTCTGTGTTTCTTTCTTTCTTTTTTTTTTTGCAGCTTATCGCTAAACTTTTAAAAAATGTTAACTAAATAAGGGAGAATATAAAAAATAATTATAGGACATCTAAACTCTAGAAGCAGGCACATTTCCAAAGTACATACTTATGATTCTAAAATAACCTCCCTGGAGGCTGATGGGCTTTTTCTAATCACCTTGCCCAGCCTCTATAGCCTCTGATTCCCTACATTGCTCAAGTTGGCCAAGAATTCTTAAAACCTATAGCCATAAGAACCTATCTTAGACACCAAATGGCATGTAGACACCAAATTTGACACCCCCACCCCATTCTTTAGCTTTCCCTTTTGTCCAGCTTCTCCATTTAAGCCTAGTTTTCCATTCAAAGGAATTATATATGCTTTGTAGAATTATATGATTTGCCGGTTTTGAATTATGAACTACTTCTCTCCACCTCTAGTACAGGTTCTTTCTATCTTTAGAAGAAGTTTCAGGTTCAGTGCCAGCTCACTAAGAACCAAGTCAAGCATCGGATATCCCCGAACTGGACAATGCCGCTGTGTCCACGCTGTGTCCACCCAGCGTCCACGCAGCATCCACGCAGCGTCAGGTCTTGCTGAGCACCACCGGGACTTGAAAGTACAAAATTCCGGGGACTCGGGCTTCTCTGGCCTCTCTGAGTGCACCATTTACAACAGCAACACCACATACAACAGCCTCAACTCGAGACAGGGACAAGCAATCTATATACCTGAAATGTCTTGTCAGACAAGGAGATTTTTGTTCTCTAATAATCTTGGTATTAAACCCAGGGCCTGAGAATGCAAGGCAAACCCTCTACCACTGAGCTACATCTTCAGATTTGGACTCACAGGGCTATGGGAACATAGTCCTAGGGGAATAAAATCTCAGACTTAAAATCCAGGCCAAAACCACATGCTGCTAAGGACCCAGGGTTACCAACTTTCACTCACGTAAAATTATTTATATCTGAAATATTCATTAGGGAAAATAATGCAATCATATTATTTACAATAATAATATAACATACTTTTAGTAATTAGAACTGGTTCTTTGTAAAGCAGAAGAAAAGAAAACAAAACAAAACAAAAAGCAAGGACAAATAGCCAGGAGGGCCCTGAAAATAACAGGTGAGCAAAGAGGGAGAGAAGTAGGTGGCACAGAGATGTTGGTGTCAGAACATGAGCTGGAAGTCTGCAAAGTTCAGCTGTGTGACACTGGGCCACAGGAGGCAGTGGGAGGACTGGGGATCGGTGGATGGGGCAACAGGACGAAACAGAGATGGACTGAGTGGAAATTTAAATGGTGCAGATGCTTTTTAAAATCATAGAGAGGACAGAGAGATTTTTGTCTTTTTAATATATGTATGGATGTTTGCTTGGGTGTTTATGCACCCATGTGTGTGCCTGGTGCCCTCAGGGGCCAGGAGAAGATGTAAGATTAGGATCAGAGTTACAAACAGTTCTGAGCAACCCCCTGGGTCCCTCTCTAGTGCAGAAATATATTTTAAGACACTCTAATTCATTTCATTTGGAAATTTAAAAAGGAATAGCCTCATTCTTTGTTATTAACAAAATATTAACTTAGAATTATAAAAATAAATAGCCAAATAAACAAAATAAAATTCATATTTCATAATATGAGCTCAGACACATTCCAAAGTAATCAGGATTCTAAATATTCAAAATGAACCCATGACAATTTTTTATATATGTTTAAAATGTATTTAAATTTATATTAAATTATATATTTTTAAATATATATATATATATATATATATGGGTAAATTCATTTAAAATTTAAAAGTGGGGGAAGCTGTTCTTTCTCTGACTAAATACCCAGACACAATAAGATAAAAACATTTTCAGATGGCAAAAGGCAAAGCACAAATTGGGAAAATAGCACAGTGCTCCAAGTGGGGCTGACCCCTCAGTCTCTATGGCACTCCTACAGCTGGGGAAGGAAGGGGCCGACAGCCTGATGGGAAACAGCCCAGCACAGTTTACAGAAAAAGAAAAGCAAGTAACCTGAACATACAGGAAAAAACTCAACCGCCCTTGTACAAGGACAATGAAAACTGAAACACAGTGGCTTATTGTTTCTTCAGCAGCAGTCAGAGAATCTAAAATCTAAAGTTCACTCACTCCAACAGGTATGGGGAAATGTGCATTCACACACCCCTATGGAGAGGTGCTTAACAATATCTAGAGGAATTTCTGTGTATCTATCTCTTGATCCAATCTTCCTACTTTTAGAAATCTAGCCCAAAGGAAAACTGATACTAGAGCAGTGGTTCTCAACCTTCCGAACACTGCAACTCTTTAGCACAGTTCCTCATCTTGTGGTGACCCCAACCATAAAATTATTTCGCTGCTATTTCATAACTGTAAATTTGTTTCTGTTATGAATCATAATGTATTTATGTAATCTATGTTTTACTGATGGTCTCAGACATCCCTGTGCTGTGGAACAATGGTCTTGTATGCTGTAAGGATTTGTCACTTGTAGTGGTTTAATAAAATGCTGATTGACCAGTAGCCAGGCAGGAAGTACAGGTGGGGCAACCAGAATAGGAGAATTCTAGGAAGAGGAAAGGCTCAGTCTGTAGTCGTCACCCACACCAAGAGGAAGCAAGATGAGAATGCCTCACTGATAAAAGGTACCAAGCCATGTGGCTAACACAAACAAGAATTATGGGCTAATTTAAGATGGAAGAGTTAGTTAATAAGAAACCCTGAGCTAATAGGCCAACCAGGTTATAATTAATGTAAGCCTCTACATTGTGTGTTTCTTTGGGACTGAATGGCTGCAGGGCCAGACATAATAGAAACCTCTGCTAACACCCCCGTGAAAGGGTATTTTGACCCCCAAAGGAGTTGTGACCCACAAGTTGAGAACTGCTAATCTATAGGTATGTGTATATTATATTTGATTATACATAAGGTCATATATTATTGCTTATGAGCCTTGCAATAGACAGAGTTTGGTCTCTAGCAACAGTCCTCACTCACCAGGCAGGCAACAAAACACTGAGGGTTCTTTGGAGAACAGCTAATTCTAAGTTTGCAGAGAGGAAAACAATGCAAAGAATACAAATCCTAGGACTCAAAAAAAAACAAAAAACAAAAAAAACAAATCCTAGGACTCTGAAATTCTTTTGTGCTAAAATGTCATGAAATATTTTTTAAGAGCGATGGTCTTGTATGTAAAAGACAGAGAAAGCTAAAGGGCCAGCTGAGAAAAGCTGGGGAACAGGAGGGCTTACCCAAGCACACACAAGCTTGGACAGAAGGTCAGGCTTGAGTTTATTTACAAACAACAGTACATTACTTGAATTCCCCAAAGCAATATTCTGGGGGAATATTAGCCACCGGCCAGAAGTCGTCCAGCTTGCTGACTACTCTGGAAGCTGTGCTAAGACATCTTGTCTCTTCTGTCCAAGAAGAGATAGTGGGTCGTCCTTTAACCTCCTTGGAATAATCAAGGCAGAATCTGGCTTTCCACATTTTAACCCTTTATAGGTAAAGCAAGCATGGTTTAGACTACCAGGCACTGTACTGTTGCTTCAACCTTTGAGGACACTGAGCAGCACAGAAAGTAATATATAAATATGCCATATCTACCAACCAGAATTTTACATTTTGACATGATTGATATGCTTATTTAACAATAAAAAATCACAGTAACTTTCAGCCTGTTTTGTGTATGAATATGATATATAAGGAGAGAGAGAAAATGGCTTTATGCACTTTTAAACTATTTTGACACTAAACTACCCACATTACTATCCTATAAGTATCAACTCTCAAAGTGTTTGTCATTTCATAAGTATTTTTAACATTCATAAATACAGATCTAATTGTTTTCCTCCTGGTGGGTATTTCAAATATAAACTTGTAGGTATTTTCCCAGTTTTCTGTTGCAGTAAGCACTCTGTATTGCATGAGGTGAACGTGTGAAAAGACTTTCTCAGGAAGTATGTAATGTGGAATATCCGTGCATCCACCTTTTCATCTAAACATGACCCCACCGTCCTGAAGCACGGACTGTCTTTTAAGTGCTCTGATTTTGGTTGTGACAGACAAAACCAGCAGAATTGGTTATGGGAAATAATACACTGTGGATTAAGTAATTTGTTAATTGATGTGTTTCTTCATCTTATAATTTTGATCATTAGTTAGTGACTGGGTACTCAAGTTTTGAGCTATAAATTACCTGCCTAAACCTATGGCATAGATAAGTTTACAAGTTTTCTTGTGGCCAAAATGTTCTCCCATCAATCCTTGTATATCTAGTATAACAAAGTTCGGACCCTCTCAAGAATGCCCTGCTTCACAACTTCTCCCCGTCTTCCACTCATCTATCAAGCTGTATAAGTTTTCACTTTATAGTAAGAAGTGCTTGTTCCACGTTCTGGATGTACACAAGGTGACAGAGATGCCACACAGCTTGCCTAATGTCAGCTGGGACTTACCGTGTAAGCTGTTCTGCAGTTTTCCACAGCAGTCATTGGGAGGGCGTCCTTAGTCCGAAGTGCAACTGAGCTTACCTGTGCAATGCAAATTTCAAAATTAATACACATGATCTTCCCTGTTAGCGTGCTCAGATGTCTCCTTTTGAGGATCCATGCGTGCTAATCGTCACCTAGAAAAACATGGCAGAAAATAATTAAAAGTGATGAACAAAGGAAATGGAAGACCAACCTAAATTATGGATTGGTGGCACTCTCCAGTGATGGCTCGTGGCTGGGCCCTTCCTCCCGTTTACCACTGACTTAACTTTCGATCCACAAAGGATGCATTTGCAGCAGTGCAATGGTTCTTCCGTTCCTTCTCCATGGGGGAGATGTGAAAACTGGAATGTTGCTTTAGTCAACTCATTAAAGTGTCAGTTTTATTGAATTGATCTAATTCAGTTTGTCAAGACAAACCAGGTTATCTTGACTGAGACCGCCATTAGATTATATTAACTCGCAAAAACGCAGCCTGAATAAATGGAGCCTGTTTTCCATCCCTGACCTCACAAGCATCCTCTCAATGACCTGGCACCATCTAGAACAGGCTAGAAAGCCTGCATTTCCCCCCTCTTGCTGCCACTTGAAGCTGTTCTCTGTAAGCTACATCAAAAGGAAGCCACCCAAGATTTGCACATCCCATCAGTAACTACAAAATTGAATAATCAAGTTTTGCGGGCCAAGGTGGGATAAGATAAAGGTTACTCATCCATTACCTACATAGTTTTAGTTTCTGTGCAGATGATATGTATCTCCTGAATGTTTTAAAGACACAAAGATCCAGTTCCTAGAACATCGTATAAACGGGATGTTCATGCAGTCAGTCGCAATCATAGTCTATTGTTTCTTTGCTGGGATGAAAGTATATATTTTCACACATTCCCTAAAGATGTTTACATGTAATAGATTTTCAGAATCAAAATTGCAGGGAGAATAAAATTGCATTGTTAGTTTGCACTTCAACTGAATCCTATCTGTTAAAAGCCACTGATTTGGGCAGATTCCATTTACGGTGAAGCCTCAGAAATGGATGTCCAGACCCAGGTATAGCTGGGGGCTTTTAGTACTTACTAGATGCCAGAAACTATTCAGTGTGCTATTCTATGTGTTCATTTTGCTCACCCCCAAGACTACATGAGGGACGTGTCATCATGACATCACTTCACAGATGAGGAAATCAGAGTTACAAAGGTCTATAACATATGCTATTGTGTATTAGGTATGAGCCAGTCAGTACTTTATGTCCTTCCTGAGCCACCTACCCGTGTGTGAGCTGTGGTGTCCGCCTGAGCCACCTACCCGTGTGTGAGCTGTGGTGTCCGTCCTGAGCCAGCGACCTGTGTATCAGCTGTGGTGTCCTTCCTGAGCCAGCTACCTGTGTGTGAGCCGTGGTGTCCTTCCTGAGCCAGTGACTTGTGTATCAGCTGTGGTGTCCGTATGAAGCCAGCGACCCGTGTATCAGCTGTGTTTAGCCCTCAAGGAGACTGCATCTCTTCTAGAGCTATTTCAGGATTGGAGCTACAATGTCAGGGGAAGCAAGCTAGTAAGCAGCTCCTTTCAATGACCTCTGCATTAGCTTCTGCCTCCAGGTTGTAGCCCTGCTGGAGCCTGGAGCTCCTGTTTTGACTTTCTCCAACAATGGACTATGATCTGGAAGTGTAAGTCAATAAACCCTTTTCTCCTCAACTTGCTTTTTGGTCATGGTGTTTCATTGCAGTGATAGAAAACCCTAAGACACATTGTATGAAATTCTCAAAGACTTAATAAAATAATTCTATGTATAAGCAATCCTCCAGCTAAGGATGTAGCACTTTGGTAGAATGCTTGCCCTTCATGCACAAAGCCCTGGGTTTGACCCCTAGCTATGACTGATTTGCTTCCCTTTATACCTAGAGCAAAACTCAGAAAGCAAGGTGCTGTCTCTCATAGAGTCCTAGTGTGTGGACCGCTTCTAACACAGGCAATTTTGAAAACGGCTTTGACTTTCTGGATTTTGCTCCAGTTAACACTTTCATAGACTAGATTTATAGTCTTCCAGTGTTAATCACTGTACCCCTAAAAAGTGTGAAGAGATTTCCTGTCAAATACATTTGAAAAAAGTAATTCTATGTTGAAGATTCACAGTGAAAATGAAGCCCTGCAGTATGAGGTGAATTTAAGTTTACATAGGTTTGTTTTCCCTAAGTTTGCACCTCAACATTTCCATGAGATGCACTTTGGGCCCAGAGTTTTGGAATAAAGCTGATCCATGATGCCTCTGAATGGATGTGGAAAGAAACAGGTCTCTGATCTGCCACACCCAGAGCACATTCTACTAGCAAGGTCACAACACACCCTTAGTCATCGAGTCCCATCCCTGTCCAGTCCCAGACTCCTGCCTCGCCCCCACCTCCCATCTGCCCCCATCCTGCCCTGTCCCCCACCCCAACCTCACCCTCGCCTCCCCCATCCAGCCTGGCCACAGAAACGCCTTGCCCTCTGGCGTTTACTCCTTGGCAGGGTAGCATTTTGACGCTAGTGGTGGGCACTTCCAGGCCATCGTTTAACTTCCTAACTCCCCTTGGACTTTTCT
The DNA here is from genome assembly GCA_004026605.1 of Ondatra zibethicus. Taxonomy (NCBI): domain Eukaryota; kingdom Metazoa; phylum Chordata; class Mammalia; order Rodentia; family Cricetidae; genus Ondatra; species Ondatra zibethicus. The sequence continues at coordinate 44,685 of PVIU01001864.1, read as the reverse complement.
GTCCAACAACTTGGTGTGTGGCCCTGAGTAACTTGAAAATGAGCCACTGAGTTCTGATCCCCAAAGCTGAGAGGGGGTACGAAACATTGTGTTTGGAGTTTCAGAAAATCCTAGGGAACATTCATACAATAAGCAATGAGTCATAGACATCCATGACAGACAGGAAGCACGCTATCCTGCGGCTTGCTCTCCAACGGGGAGCTAAATCAAATTACACTCACTCCCACACTCTGCTTCTTGGAGTTTCTACGAGGATGGGAAACCTATCAAAAGGCAAGTCACAAAAGAGCTACTCTTCTGCTGAATCACACCACTAATAGAAAGTTAAATTCCTCTATGGCCAAACTCAGCATCCAGTTCCCAGTCCACCGACATTCAAGCCAGGCAGGCACTGTCTTACAGTTACAGCCTTCACCCAACCTCTCCATAGCCATTCTCAAGAATGAAGACTGGTGAAGATGTCCGTCCTAACTGGAGCAAGGCAGTTCATAGGGGAGGGCACTTGTTTGATGGCATTAGTGAGAAAAAGTGAGAATCGGGATGATTTTACAGCTGTTGCCAGCTGTTATCATGCTCACAAGGATGGTGCATAAAATGCTGCATCTCAGTGACAGTTCTCACCATAAATATGTAAAAACTCCACGATAGGTTATGATGACAGAGATCCAGTGCTGCTACAGGCATGCTGCACACAGGGTTGCCTATGAAACTCAGTGGGCTCTCCTCATTCCTAAGGCTTTAGTTTTTTACAAATACAGAGAAGATTTAAAAGATGAGTGCCATAAACCTTTTTGTTTTGCTTTGCTTTGCTTGTTTTGAGACAAGAGTCTTGTCTCACTGCTTAGCTTTCACTGGCTAGGAATTTGTTGTGTAGACCACCAGGCTGGCCTGAACTCACAGAGATCCACCTGTTTTTGTCTCCTGAGTGTTGGAATTGAAAGTGTACCACCACGTCTGGATTCATAAACTTCATTTAGGTTGTGAAAGTCTATGAATATGCCATAGACTAAAATAAAATTGGAAATGAAGGCTGGGGATATGGCCCAATAGTGGAATGCTTGCTCAGCAGCCAGGAGGACTTAGGTTCAATTCCTAGCAACACATACACATAAGCGCGTGTGCACGTGCACATGCACACAAACATGCACAGGCATGGACACACAGAGGAGGTGGGGGAAGAGAAAAAAAGAGAGAAAGAGGGTGGGGAGCCATTATACAGTTACATTATTCATATCATGCTTTTTAACATGTATGTAGCCTAATTCCTCAAGGAAATGGCATGATATTTTTTTTAAAACACTGCCAGTTTCTGTGTCTCTTTGTGAAGGGTCCAATACTGAATCTAGTTTGTCCTCTACTATCCTCCAAGCCTAGTATGTGGTTGGCCTGTTGTTGGTGTTCATAAACATTTGTTGGACAGCTAACATAGACAGAAGCTTATTTCAGCTTGTTCAGTGTCCTGTCTTAGTTTCGTTTCCCATTGCCGTGATAAAATACTCTGACAGGGAACTCGTAGGGAAGGAGTCGCTTTGGCTGATATTTCCAGATTACAGTTCTTCACAGCAGCCATCTCAGTGGTAGGAGCTTAAGGGAGCTGGTTGTATTACTGTCCCTACCCCTACACAGTTCAGGATTTCCTGCCTAAGGAATGGTGCCACCCATAGTGGGCAGGTCTTCTCACCCCAATCAAAGTAATCAAGATAATTCTCCACTGTCACGCACACAGGCTGCTCTGAGCTACAGAATCCCTCAGCGAGACTCTTTTCCCAGGTGACTCTAGAGTGGGTCAAGTGAACAAACCACCACCATGTCAGGTGTGGGGATACATGCCTTTAATGCATACAAGAGCAGAGGGCAGAGGGGCAGAGGGGCAGAGGGGCAGAGATGTAGTATGAGGGACCGGCTTGGTCAGGGTTTCTGTCCTGCCACCAGGTCCCACAGCTGGCAAGCCCCAAAGAAAAATCACACAGAGAGTCTACATTAGGTTATAAACTGATTGGCCCATTAGCTCAGGCTTCGTATTAGCTCTTATAACTTATATAGCCCATTATTCTTATCTATGTTAGCCACATGGCTCAGTACCTTTCTCAGAGGGACAGGTCACATCCTGCTTCTTCAGTGGTCCAGGCAGGAGTGCCCAGAGAGCTTCCTGCTTCCCAGAATTCTCCTATTCTCCTTGCTCTGCCTCTACTTCCTGTCTGGTTGTCCCACCTATACATCCTGGCTAATGGCCAATCAGCATTTATTTAAAACATGATTGACAGAATACAGACAATTCTCCTGCACACAGAGGGGCAGAGGCAGGCAGATCTCTGTGAGTTTGGAGCCAACCTGGTCTACCTAGCTAGTTTTAGACCGGTGGGGTGACATGAGACCCTTTCTCAAACACACACACACACACACAAATCTTGAAACAATTAACTTCCTATGTCCAACCCAAGTGGGCTCTGCTTAGTGTGTTTGCTCTTCTCATTCTTGCTGTAATGTGGGGCACATTGTGAAACGAAACTTCTGCTTTCTTCTTAGCCTTTTGTACACTGGACACCTAAGTACCAACAACTCCATTAAGGGAACTGCTGTAAAGAGGTGGGCTTAACAGTCACATGGTACAGTACCCGAAAACCCAGCCACAGTGGTTTCCTGTTCCTGTAGGTTTGGCTTGGAATTCTTCCTCTTGAATTTGAAGGCTAGAATTCCCTGTACTACAAGCATGAAAAAAACCTAGGATACTGTCTATAAAATGAAGTAATGAAGAACTGGCTTACAGATTCATAAAATTAACTGGCCCAGGACAATGACTAATCAGCAGGGAACAGCACCTGGAACAGAGTCTGAGCGTCAGGAACTGTTCCAGTCGGGGTTATACTGCTGCAACAAAACACCATGAGCAAAAGGCAAGCTGGGAAGAAAAGGGTTTGTTTGGCTCTCAGTAATGTTCATCACTGAAGAAAGTCAGGACAGGATCTTAAACAGGGCAGGAACCTGGAGGCAGGAGTTGATGCAGAGGCCATGGAGGAGTGCTGCAGGCTGGCTTACTCAGCCTGCTTTCTTATAGAACCCAGGACCACCAGCCCAGGGATGGCGCCACCCACAATGGGCTGGGTCCCTCCCACATTGATCACTAGTTAAGAAAATGTCCTACAACTGGATCTTATGGAGGAGTTTTCTCAAATGAGGTCCACCTTTCAGATGACACTAGCTTGTGTCATGTTGATACAAACCCAGCCAAGGCAGGAACTGTGACGCCAGAGCCTCTCTTTCTATTTTGTTCCACACATGAAAGAAGCAAGCAAGGGTGTGAAAGTCGCAGCAGCTGCCTGCAGCATCTGGCCCCAGTTAGCTCTTCCCAGGCTCTACAAACGCCAGGAACCAGTGGTGTGCATGCAACACTGACAGCCCACACCTCCGTGATTTGAAGATGAGGTGGCCACCATGTGTGAGAAAAAGGATTGTGACTATAAACCTTTGCCTTGTGGATGAGATATAGGGGATCAGAAGGCACCTACTCATGCTTAGTAAGTATTTTACATTTTATTACTCCATGCAACCCCCCCACCCCCAGGAAAAACAAAAAGAAAACGACAAAAACAAACAACAAAAACAACAGATGAAGCAGACTGACATTCATTGTACAGTAACACTTGCTAGAAGTTCCCAGGCACCAGGTGCCCACAAACATAAGGCACATGCCTTCCACTTGCAGCTCTTTAGGAAACCAAGGCTTTGAGAAATAGCTCAAACTAGCTGGAATATGGATCTAGGTTCCCTTCCTCTCTCTCTCTCTCTCTCACACACACACACACACATACACACATGCGCGCACACACATACACACACGCACACACACACACGTACACACACACACACACATATCCTTATCTATCTCTTACAGCATACCTCTGCCAAGTGCTGAGGACCTACTATGGGAAAAAAAACCACTTGGGATAGAAGCACGCACAGGATTTGAAAGCATACACTGGACATTGTCTCTATGCTCAAGGAATTTTTATTTAATAAATGAATTGGATACAGTCAGTCATAAGTCATAACACAAGGCAGAGTTAAGTACTACAATAAATTAAGATGTCTAGATCATTTGAAAACAATGAGCAGAGTGACAACTGTGACTGTAAGTGGGGGGCTCACAAATTCAGGACAGCTAGAGAGGATAATCTTAAAAGAAACAGGGGGCTGCGGTCTGAGATGGAAGAGCTATGAACATCCAGCCGGAATTTAACTCCATTCATCAGAAGACATCTGACGCTTTTAGCAGAGCATGCTCTGTAGAGGGTAAGACTAGCACAACAGGCGGCATGCGCAGGAGGCTGAGACCTAGGCTAAGAGCTCCAAAGAAATTGGAGAGTTGTCAGGGCTGGAACACTAGAACAGGAAGGGGATGGGGAGTAGGGGGCAGATAGTTTTGGCAAACATAAATGAAGTGAACAAATGGAAAAACTAAGCAAAGAGAAATAAAAACTTTTAAGTGGGTGACTAGAAAGATGATAGTATGTATCATTAGCAGAAGTAACCATGCAACTCGGAAAGGGACCAAAGATGAAGAGGAGTAGAAAGGAAAGCCAGGAGTTCAGTGCAGAGTATGTCAACTTGGAAGTGTCTACATGGCATCCTGGAGCAAACGTCTGGAAGTGAACAAAATTGAGAAAAATAAAGTCAGTCATGGTTGGATAAAGAAAAGGGTGAGGCACAGCACAAAGGAGCAAAGCCTTAGGTTGGTCCATCAAATAATGTCACAGAGTCCTTTCTCTCTAGGCATTCAGGTGATGGTAACAGTGCCTTCAGGCAATTTGTTTTCTAGAATGTAGTGTTAGGAATTTTTCCTAATGCTAGCTCTCTGCCGACGCAAGTTCCCAATCAAGCCAAATCAAAACAAGCCAAAAATAAGAAATATCCAGGTTTAATGAGATTCCTGTGCTCTCGGGTGGCCCCGATGGGGAGGCCTCGAACAGGACCACCAGGAGGAAGGAAAGGAGACCACGTGATCCTCTTTTGGGAGTTCACTTAAATACCCTGTGGGAGTGGTCCTGATCCCTGACCCCCCCAAAGAGGGGTCAAGACCTGGCATGTTGGGATTTGGAGTCCAGATCAATACATCTCTCAAGCCTGGAGGTTGGGGTAGATGCGAGGGGCTAGGGTCTACGCTCCCAACTTAACATTAGAACAAAGAGAAGTTTGGAGAACACCAGCTCTTAAAGGATGAAAGGAATGCATGAGTCAAAATAAATTTTTCCTTTCTAAGTTGTTTTTGTCACACAATGAAGGACTAACTGACCCCTAAAGTGGTTAAGGAAGGGGAGAAGACATGTGAATTTACTGGCTGCAACTTCTTGATTGAGGACACTGAGCACTGAGACCTGGAGAGGGTAAACCTTCATCACTATTTCCAGTAGGGGAGAGTTCCAGGTACAAAGAGCAAATGCAAAGGGGGCGTGGCTTGAGCATAATCTGTCCCATCAAAATTCAGTTCTTCAATGCAGCAGTGTTGGGAGGTGGGAGGAGTTTGGGTCATTCTCGCAGTAGAGTATTAGCCCCTCTGGATGATAAGTGAGTTCTCACCATCATGGGACTAACTCCCATGCCAGGAGAGTAGCTTGTTGTAAATCGATCCCTGTGTATTGTCTCTGCGTAAGAGAGAGATGTCATGTCATTGTCACGGCTGGTGACTGAAAGGAGTCAGATCTGAGTTAGGATGAGCAAAGTTTGTTGATGTATATTAGCTATGAAGAAAAAGGGAATCAGAGCTGGGAGGTCTCTTGGTGGGAAAAGTGCTTGCTGTACAAGCATGAGGACCTGAGTTCAGATCTTCATACCCATGTGCACCAACAACAGTAGCTCCTACTGTGAGCTGCAGTCATGCACAGCAAAGAGACCCATCAAACGAGATGGAGGGCCCTCACCTTCACGTGCGTGCTGCTGAATTAGCAAGCCCTCACACACTCAAAACCATAAACACACACCAAGGGGAAAGAAAGGAGTCAAAGCTATCTCTTGAGTACACGATTTATTTGAGAATGAAGGAATGGAGAAATAGCGAGGACTGATCTCAACAAAAATACTTCTTACCAGGATAGGGATGTGGGAGTTGAAGAAATATAAGTAAAGAATATGAAGATGCAAAAAAAAAAATAGTAAGACAAAACATAGAAAGTATCCAGAGGGCATTTCAGTGACTGAAATCCTAAAATTCACCCCCCCCAGGTTTATTTTTCCACAGCTTTTATACCAAATATAAACTGGGGGAGAAGGTAACAAAAGACTTTATTGATACAAAGGATAACTCACACAGTCAATGGCCTTATCACTCTGAGCCATCAAATCATTAGCACTCTTGGCAGCTAAGGTGCTGAAGCCATTATGCTGAAGACCACCCTTCCCTAGGTGATCTCATAGTTACAATAGAAGGAGCAGAAGTACATTTGCATATCCTGACCACCCATCAGGATGGCACTGAGCTATCTTAATTTCAAAAGAGCCAGGCAATCACCTCCTAAGTTAGGAGGTGCAATTATGCGTGTCAGTCTCCAAACTCTCTGACCAGCAGACAAGGTGGAAAAGGGCCTGCATCTTTCAGCCTCTTCAGAGAAATAGATTGGAGGAACAAACAGTTCCATTTGGGATACATAAGTCTGAGGATGCCTAGGATGAATTGCTAAATAATAGGGGTTGTTTTGTTTCGTTCAGTGGGAGGGAGAAAATTACCTTTATAGGCAGGTCCTTCCTTGGTCATTCTGGAGTTGTTTCTCACAGCCACTTTCCTGCCAACCCAAACAGACACCTCTGTGGAGAGTCCATTTGTTAGACCTGGACCCATACCCAGTTTGGGGGTCTTTGCTTTGCACACGAACTCTGAAGTCTGAGCCAAGCCTGTCACATGCACGTTAGTGGATCAAGGATGGAGGGAGCTACAAGGGGAGCCGGGAGAGTCATGCAGTCTATCCCCACAAAGAAAGCGGGTGGGCACGTCACACACAAAAATGAAAAGAATTAGCACAAAGAGGAAAACTGATCTGTTCTTGCTCCATGACAATTTTTCACCTCAAGTTATCTGTGCCGTGTAGCTGCCTGTACAGGATGAAGCCAGTCAAACGTCTGGCATGGATGGAGGGGGTGCTCACAAGGCCCCACTGCTGGCTGAGCACTGATAGCAGTAAAAGGCTGTCGAGGGCTGTGGGTGTGAGTCAGTCTTCTTCAGGGACGTGTCCCATAGGTTGTCCATACTCCTTCGGTGCATGGCCCTATGCCCATGCACACGGGAGTAGCTCCAACTGGACTTAGTGGGGTTAAAAGGGAGGACATGAAGTTGGAAGGGAGATGCAGGGGAGGTCTTGGAGGAGTAAAAAGGGGAGTGAGGATGGTAATATAAAATATATTGTACACATGGATGAAATTCTCAAATAATGAATTGAAAGTATGTTTCCTTTCAAGTTCTCTGGGATAAAACAGAAAAGCAATGAGTTTCTTTTATTAGAGACAAAAGCTACACAAATAAAATGTTAACAGTATGTGGGACTCTCTTTTTCAAAACAGGGTTTCTTTGATGGTCCGGCCAGTTGGCCACTCCTAAGTGACTCCTGCTCTGAGTGGGAAGGTTGAGTAATACACTTGCTTCTTGATCTAAGTCTTTATTCATTCCCTATTAAACAAGTATTTCTGGGATGTCTTTGTGCTAGGAGATGTGGGGTCTATAAGACTGTATGAAGCAAATTATTTAACCATTGGAAAGATTGGGCATGAACAAAAGGGTTAAACGTAAAACTGTGTCAAAGTGCACGAAGTCCTCACTAAGAGCTGGGCTGTGACAACCGAAGGAGGTGGCACTTGGGCACAGGAAAAAGAGGACAGAAAGAGGTGCCTGGCCAAAATGGAGAGACAGGAAGTTGTAGATTGGATTGTAAAATTCAGTCCCTGGGACTGAATTCTAAGAATATGTGGCAAAATAGGACGCAGAGCTTGAAAGGTCGGTGAGAGCCAGATGAGGGCGCCCTTGAGCATCAGGCTCGAAGCTGTGAAATTGACAGGACCTGTCTTAGACGTCTGAGCAAAGAATGGTATGATCCAAGCAGCACCTAAGGATGGGGTCTTGGTTAAGAGTCCACAGATCATTTAGAGGAAGAAGAGGAGGGGCCAAGTGGCCGAGACAGCTCAGAGCCTGAACACAGAGCTGAGCAGTGCCAGACAAAGATGTGGGAGCTGGGGAGAAAGCTCGCTGGGTAAGTGCTTCCATGACAGAATGGGGACCTGGGTTTGGATTCCCTGAATCCATAAAAGCCAGGCATAACAGCATGCATTTGTAATCCCAGCACTGGGGAGGCAGAGGTAAGAGGATGTCTGACTTGTTCACCAGCCAGTCTGGCCAACCGGTAAGCTCTAGCTTCAGTAAGAGATCCTGCCTCAAAACATCAGGTGGAGCACAACCGAGGAAGACTTCCAACAGCAACATCTGGCATCCACACGCACATGTGAGAATGTTCACCAGTACGTCCCAGTCCACACACATGAACATGTACAGACACACACACAAATGAATTTGTACACACACATGAACACAAAGACACAGGAGAGAAAAGAGAAAAGGAGGAGGAAAGGAGATGGGAAGGACATGCAAATTAAAAGGTAAACTAGCCAGGCGGTGGTGGCGCACACCTTTAATCCCAGCACTCAGGAGGCAGAGGCAGGTGGAGCTCTGTGAGTTTGAGGCCAACCTGGTCTACAGAGTGAGTTCCAGGACAGTCAAGGCTACAAAAAAGAAATCCTGTCTCAAAAACCAAAAGAAGAAAGAAAGATGAAAGGAAGGGAGGAAGGGAGGGAGGGAGGGAGAAAGGGAGGGAGGGGAAAGAAAGAGAGAGAGAACTAAGATACAAAATCAATGAGAGATAATCAGGAGACTCTTTTAGTCCTTCAGAAACTTGCATGTTATAGTATATATAAAGTGACTGCCTTTGAAAATAATTGCATCAAAGTCACATATTTCTAATTAAAAAAATACATGCTGAGTTCAGAATATGGAAAAACAAAGTGCAAAGAAAAATACCATGTTACCTCTAACTCTGACCCAGAGTTAACCTGCCTGATACACCAGTAAATAGCTTGTGTGTGCACTTCTGCACACTTCTCTGAATACTTTCTTACAGATTTCTTCACGTGGAGCTGGGTGGCCTGATACACTCTGTCTACACTGTAGCTGTAGTATTGGCCTCTTATTGGCCTATGCCCTTAAGAGACAGGCCACGCCCACTTCCTTCCAGCTTCCAGCCTCTGACCCCAATTCTCTCCCTTCTTCCTCTTCCGCTCTCACGGGAGCAGCGGCCGCTTCCCTTCCCTCTCCCCCTTTCTTTCTTTCTTTCTTTCTTTCTTTCTTTCTTTCTTTCTTTCTTCCTTTCTCTCTCTCTATCTCTATCTCTTTATCTTCTTTTCTTCTCCCTCCATCACCCATCTAATAAATGTTTAACTCTGCATTGCGTGCCTATCCGTCTCTCTTTGTCTGTCCCATACCGCCACACAGCCCTGCCGCCCACCCGCCGCAGCACCCATGTGGTCTTGGGGACCTGCAGCAAGCTGCAGCAAGCTGCCGCCACTCTTTTTTAAAAAAAGAACAACAGTAGCAGAGTGCCTGTTTCCTCCATACTCTCCTCCAATCTTGTATATTAATTTGTATTTCACTAAATGCATAACTGGGTTGAATTTTCCCTGGTGTTATTGACCATGGGTCTTCTGGAGGGACTAGTTTGTGTCTCTTGACCCTTTTAGCTTTGGTTCTTCATCTCCTTCTTACTTTTTAGTTCTTTATATAGCAGGATATTTATTCTTTATCCATCATATATATCACAAATCTTTCCCTCACTGTTTCCTGCCTTTTTGGGTTTGAATTAATTGTATGATTTTTGTGCTATATAGAAACACTTAAAAATTTTAAACACATATAGTCAAATTTGCCAATTTTTTATGTTCTTTTTCATTGCCTGGTATTCTTATGAAATCTCCCCCACATTAATGAAAAATGATCACCTTTGTTGTTCTTTTTTAAAAAAAGAGGGTGCCAGCAGCTTGCTGCAGCTTGCTGCAGGTCCCCGAGACCACATGGGCGCTGCAGCGGGTGGCAGGAGGGCTGCGGATCACGCATGAGACTACGCGGATAGTTTCCAGGTCTCCACATGGCGGTACGGGACAGACAAGAGAGACGGATAGGCGCACCATGCAGAGTTAAACATTTATTAGATGGGTGATGGAGGGAGAAGAAAAGAAGATAAAGAGATAAAGAGAGAGAAAGAGAGAGGGGGGAGAGGGAAGAGAAGCGGCTGCTGCTCCCGTGAGAGCGGAACAGGAAGAGAGAGAGAATTGGGGTCAGAGGCTGGAAGCTGGAAGGGAGTGGGCGTGGCCTGTCTCTTAAAGGCACAGGCCAAAAATACCACAACCTTCATTTTCTTAAAGCTTTTAAATCATCATCTATATATGTTTTACAGGTAGCAATTTTCTGTGTGTATTCTATTTCAGTATTTTCATGTGTGAATAATTAAGCATAAATAACATCACATCTTTCAAGCTTTGTTTCATGGACTTTTTGCCCAGAAGATATAGATTGAAGCTTTGAAAAGTGTGTCTGCAGACTGAGTAAATTGGATAGACTTACATTTTTAATGCCTATTTTAGAAATTAATAATAATAAGTAATAATCTTTTAAGAAACTCCAGACAACATTAATTCAAGGCTCTATATTTTAGAGCTTGAAACACGCTCTATTGAAACAAATATTTATTGCATGTCTGCTATTTTTATAAAGCTATAGAATTGAAAAGATCAAAAACTAAGAGATACCATATCTCCAAAAGCTTGCAACCAGATAGGTTCAATGGCACACATGATCCCAGAACCCAGGAGACAGAGGCAGGCAGGTCTCCATGTGAGTTCAAGGCCAGGCTGGTCTACATCACAAATTCTAAGTCAGTCAGGGTACACACTCAGACTCTGTCTTCAAAACAAAACTAAACAAAACAAAAGCAAACTTACAACCAAAAAGGACTGTTTTAGAGACAGAAAAAATGTCAGTTCCCATTAGAGTGGATGGCATCATGTTATTAATAGACAAGAAGGTGAAGAAATAGAAAAAGTCCAACAAGAGTCCTTGTGGCTGGCAGATAGGACGTGTTAGGCCTGGACATGTCCTGATTGAGCTGATAGTACAACATCTGAATAGAAGCAGTGAAAAGATCTAGAAAGAAAGCCAGATGAAACCAGAACAAAGGAGAAAATTCTTGAGAGAAGATTAATAATGTAAGAGTTTGGACCGCTGTATCAAAATACCATACAGAGAGTGGCTTGGCCAACAAACATTAATTTCTCACAGTTGTAGACACCACAAAATCTATTGTCAAAATGTTAAGGTTTTCACTTGGAGACAGTCCTGCCCCCTCCTGCTTGCAGATGGCTGCCATCCCATGCTCAGATGGCCTCTTCTTTGTACTCCTGAAAGAAGAGAATGCTCTGCTGTCTCCTCTTGTGGTGGCAGCAAACCCACCTGGAGGACCCCTGCCATGGCCTCCTCTAACCCCTTTCTATCTGTATGCTAGATTTGGGCATATGAACTTGGGTGGTGGAGGACAAACACTGAGTATATAACCAGAGGGGTTCACAGAGAGGCACAGCTGGAGTCCTGGGATGGGGCTGCCTTTAGGAAACCATAAGAAGAGTTAGAGAGAGAAAATCATGATGGTGTGAGGGAGCAAGGAAAGTCTTAGATTTAGAAGTGCTCGCAGCAGTTTTTTTTTTTTACAGAATAAATCTGAGATATGTTATTAAAAATTAATTGGCAATCCTGGATGAAAAGCTTGGAACAGAGGCTCAAGTGGCTTGCTTGGAGAACTACCATGACTCAGATACACGTCAGCCACATGAAACACAGCTAGAAATGGAGGCTGAGGAAGAAAACAAACTCTGCAAACTAAACTCAAGACATAGTGTTTCAAAATGAAGAGAACTTAAAATATATAGGTATAATTTCAAAACCCTCAGGCTGCACACAAAACTGCACTTTCTGCCTTGACAGAGCAGAAGGGAACAACAGACCAGTGGCTGAAGGGAAGTGGTGAGCACTTTCTAAACTGGGCCAAGGCTCACAGGCAGCTCCCTGGTTCTGAGGGCTGGCAAACAGGCAGGAGAGTAGGCTAATAATAATGATTAAAGCCACAAAATCTCTTCTGGCAGAGGAACAGAAACTAAAGGGTATGTGGGGGCAGGGGGAAATGTTTGGTGCCCTCAAGGTAAAGGAGTCCCAGGTCAGATGAGGAAATAGTCAGCTGAACCACAAATGAAAATCCTTTTTTTTCTTAATACCTTCCTTCTTGTTCTTCCATAAAAACAGTGAACCCAGTTCAGCCCCTCCCCCTTTGATTACTTGATGTTTGATTCTTCCCATCTCTCTCTCTCTCTCTCTCTCTCTCTCTCTCTCTCTCTCTCTCTCTTTTGTTTTGTTTTGTTTAGAGACAGGGTTCTCTGTGGCTTTGGAGCCTGTCCTGGAACTCAGTTGGTAGGCCAGGCTGGCCTCACTGGGATCCGCCTGTCTCTGCCTCCTGAGTGCTGGGATTAAAGGCCTGGGGCACCACTGCTCGGGCTCTTCCCACCTCTTAAATCGCATATTCATTACAAACCTGAGGCTAAGGGAATCTCGACTTCTTCATACCCAATATCGTCAGTCCGGACAGTGTTTCTATTTCTGCCTTTCTTGGCGATTCCCTGTATTAGCTACCTTTTCTCTGTTAGAACCTCCTTAATGGAGGAAGAATTGATTTTGGCTCGTAGTTTTAAGGTTTGGTCCATCTTGGTGGGGATGACGCTGCAGAACAATTCAGTTTGCTCCATAGAAGGTCTGGTAACAAGGAAAGGAAATGTCAATAGTCAGTTTTTCCACCTAAGCCCCCAGCCATCTATATTCAGGTTGGGTTGTTCCCCTCAGTTAATCCTTTCTGGAAATGCTCTTCTAGATACAATAGAGGTGTGTCTATTCCTTGGGTATGTTAAACCCAGTTGTGTTGACAATCAAGATCAGCAACATATTCCTCCAAGGGTTTTCATTATCTTTCTTCAGCTGCCCTTCAAAAATACATACTTGGATGCAAGCTCTACTGTTTTTCTTATACATTGTTTAGTGAGCACATGACAGCATTCAAGCCATCTGACCTTACTTAGGAACTTCTGCATTTTCCTCTGTAAACTATTTGGGACCTCACTCTCCTATTCATACAATGTAGAGTGAAGATTTCCCTGTTGCCTTTCAGTTAAGGAGTTGGGGATAAGCATATTCCGCTTTGTAAACGGAAAGCAGGTAACTCAAGATGCAGAGAGAAAGAATGAAGGAGGAGGAAGCAGGAGGAAAATTTCAGGGTTCCCAACTGCTTCCCAACCCTGACTCTAACTCCTTCCTGGTACTGAGCTGTATGTCTGCTTACAAAGTTCTTGACACACTTGAATTCCCATAGTAATTTCCCATCAGATTCTCTAGAGGAACACAACTGATAGGATGAATATACATTGAAAGAAGATTTGTTCTAGCGAGACAGCTCAGTGGGTAAAGGTGCTTGGTGGGCAAGTCCAGAAACCTAAGTTTGATCCCAAGAGCCCATGTAAAGGTTGAAAGAGAAAATTGACTCTGCAAAGCAATCCTCTAAGCTTTACATACACTGTGGCGCTCAGGCCCAAGTGCATATATGCACATTAAGTCTCATGTTTATGGCCATGCCTCCCTGGTTCACAACCTCACCACTTCTATCTAAAGAATCAGTTGCTTAATCTATTTCAGGTGATTTCCTCTTAGCATGTCTTCATTTGCATCTCTTCTTTGCCCATCAACCAAGCCAACCTCCTGGGCCTCCACTCACTCCAGCTATCACAGAAGTTCAAGAGTTCCTAGAGGTTGTTCAAGACCAGAATGAGGCCAGGATCTAGATGTGCCACTATACTGTCACAGACTGGGTGAGGGTCTTGTCCAAGGTCTACCCTTAGTCTCTTTTCCAAACACTGGATTATTATAAAGTGCCTCTAAAATGTCACTATAGGTCACCAGAATGATTTTTGAAATAGATCCTCAACGCTGGTCAAGGCCAACATTTATGGACCTATTGCTATGAACTAATGACTGCCTTCAGGTCTTCATATGCGTTATTCCTCCTTAAAGATGAGAAGCTAAGTGCAAGAACCAGGATTCAACCCAAACCGTCTAACTCCTCATGTGTCTCATAAAAGAGTCAGGGTGGATTTAAGAGTGTAGGTAGCTGAGAGGTGAAGTGTGTGCCTAGCATGAACTGAAGATGCCCTAAGTTTGATCCCCAGCTCCCCATTAAAAAATTATGATGCAGAGGACACTCTTCTCAACCCTTGGGCTAAGACTGAGTGAGAGAACTCATTAGCGAGAAGAGATGCGGCATGACTGAAACAGGAAGGAAGCAGAGCACAGTGGGTGAGAGGCTAGGAAATGAAGCCCATTTCTAGCCGTTAGAGAGTGGGCCTGCTCCCCTCCTCCCTCTCCAGCATGTTTCCTTCCTGCTCCTGTCCAAACATGTCCTGAAATGCCCTTTCTATTTTCCTTCTGCACACCCTGTCTATCCAGGAAGCCGCCTTCAGTCCTCACCCGCTTCACTTTCCCTGACCCACGCCCCCGCCACACACACACATGTGCATGCACACACACACACACACACACACACACACACACACACACACACACACACAACCCTCCACTACACTACTCACTGAAACGCTTAACCTCACAGGGTTTGAGATTGTTATTTAGCATTTGGAGGTGTTTGGTGTGTTTCCTGCTTATTCCTCCAAGTCAGTGAAGACTCCTGATGCCCCAGGCTATGTGTTAGAAGCACTTCATTAGTTCCTGTCTGCAACCATTCCTTGGAAAGTTAATCGTGTGTTGGGCGCTCCTTGAACATTTGTTGACTCAAATCCCATCATTGCAAGGAAACTTCTAAGCGGCTTTTGCATGAGTGAGTCTTATTCTTTAACTTTCTATTTGCATGTGGCATCCTAAGGAGAGCCATTGTTTTGAGACTGCTTCCAGAATTTCTGTTTACTAAGTATGGTTTGAGTTATTTCATGCAGACAAAAAAAAAGTAATCATTTGTTTCCGGAAAACATTCTTCATAACATTATTACTGGCAACTCACACTGACATAATTTTAGCTGAACTGTGATTACAGATTCCCATTCTCCAAGTTTCTTTTGGAACCAACTTTACTCTCCTGCAGCTACCTAAGACTGGCAGCTAAATCTTCATATGAAGTAGAAACAGTCATATGTTAGAAAAACAATCTAGTTAAAAGTCCAATGTCTATGTTCAATATGAGCAGTGACAGGCAAGTATCTTTCACAAGACAGCATGAAGACTTTCAGGCCAGAATCATCTGAGAATTCATAGCACATGGCTCTCAGAATTCTATCCAAGCCAAGAGTGCCCTGGTATCCCAAAATCTTTGAAACACCCACCATAGAATTTCTTACTGTTGATAAATTCTCATAGTACAATTTTGTAAAATTATTCAAATTTCTTACATGAATTTGAACTCTGTCTTCCAATTAGGTTTCAAGATATAAGTAAAAAAGAAAACATTTTTATATTTCTTTGTGTAATTTGTAACACTTATTCCCAGTACTTTGAAACTATAACTGAGCAAATGAAATTGACTCATGAGTAAGTCAATAGTGTTGTGTTTTTTTAAAAGAAAGGGGGCCAGCAGCTTGCTGCAGCTTGCTGCAGGTCCCCAGACCACGCGGTCTCTGCCGCGGGTGGGCGGCCAGACCACGCGGCTAGTCTCCGGGTCCCCATATGGGCTGTGCGGCGGTATGGATGGACAAAAGAGAGCCGGATAGGCACACCATGCATGCAGAGTTAAACATTTATTAGATGGGTGATGGAGGGAAAAGAGATAGAGAGAGAGAGAGAGAGAGAGAGAGAGAGAGAGAGAGAGAGAGAGAGAGAGAGAGAGAAGGGGGGAGAGGGAAGAGAAGCAGCTGCTGCACCCGTGAGGGCGGAAGAGGAAGAGAGGCAGAGAATCGGGGTCAGAGGCTGGAAGCTGGGAGTGGGCATGGCCTGTCTCTTAAGGGCGTAGAGAGTATCTGGCCAATAAGAGGCCAAATACTACATTTAGACATTTAAATAACTTTTTCTATCAAGCATCACAAGGATTTGTTTTGGAATTTCGTATTCAGAGGCTGTGATCATCTTTTGTTATGTTTTACTTTTAAGTGTATCTGCTGTACCGACTAGAGCAATGCTAGACTGAAAGGATGTTGGCAGAAACCTGAAAAGTGTTACCTTTCTACTGAATAAGGTTCATTCCATCCTGGCTGTGCTTCCTCCTTGAGCCAGTGCTAGGCAGACGCTCCATAGAGAGCCCTTACTGCCTTACTGAAAAGATACGGGTGGGTTCCTGGGTTTGTCACTTTTCATGTTGCTACAAATACCTGAAAAATCTCTGACACCTGCTCACAAGGAAAACAGTTTTCTCCAGTGGAGTCCCACTGGGTACACAAACAGCACTAAAGGCCAGGCCCCGTGCCCAGCAGTAGATGGGCAACACAAAGTGAACTTAATGCTACTTTTGGAGGGGTGTGTGTGTCTCATATTTATCTTACTGGTCTTTTACTTGTATATTATGGTTTCCAGTTTTGTGTTTTGATGGTTTTGTGGTTTGTTTGTTTGTTTGAATGTGTGTTTATGTGTCTCTTGTGCCTTTTCTTTCTTTAATTTTAATTTGCTTGTTTGTATTCTAAAGAGAGAGAGAAAGTGTGGAGTTGGATGGTGGGGAGGATCTGGGAGGAGATACGGGAGAGGAACTGTGATCAGAATACAATTATGTAGAAAAAAATTATTTAGAAAAACTGACAAAAGCAATATAAGGGAGGGCAGGTTCATTTTGGCTCACAGCTTAAGGGGACACAGTCTGGCGTAGGAAGGCATAGCAGCTAGAGTGGGAAGTTGCTGGTCATATTGTATCATCAGCCAGGAAGCTGAGAGAGATGAACACCAGCGACTCTAGCCTGTGGGACAGAGTCAGTCTTCCCTCCTCAGCTAATAGTCTCCGGAAATACCTTCAGAGACATTCCCAGAGGCAAGTCTGTTGGAGCATTCCAAATCCAGTCATTTACAGTGAAGGTTAACTACAGCAACACTTACACACAGGGCAGGCAGTACTTCCCTTCCACTCTGTATCTGCCAGCATCTCTTGTTCCTAATAACACGAACAGTTGTTTTGAAATTTGTGACCCCTACAGAAAGACCGCAGACTCAATCCAAAGTATAATTAGTTAAATTCGTTGGTGCTGTTAGCAGAACAACAGTCTCTGAGCCAAACTTGATATCATCTTGAGAAGGGAGGTGAGGGAAGGGTTTTCAAAGGCAAACCATAAGAAGACCTCGAGTTTCTATACTTGAAAGAAAGTCAAGAGTTGCTTTGCTCTGCCAAGATTAGGTAGTCAGGTGACCTCAGAATAGTCCTTGAATGTCTGCATAAGCTGGTTACAGAAGCCAAAAGGTAGTTAGTCATATCATAATAAGTAGATGGTCGTGGCTGTACATTTTTGGGTGAGGGTTACTAAGTCGGGGGTACTGGGAACTTATCTTCCAGGGACTAGAGTCACAGACAAATGGCTAGTGGGTATCAAGATGGATTCCTGGCATACAAGGGATTTCTTTAACCATCACAGTGATTGCTGAGACAGCTCACATATAGCAGCTGGTACACTTACTAGTCCCCTGCCCAGTTCTTAGTATGTTCCGGGTTTCTCCATTTCTCCAGTGACTGGTGGCCAGTGTGATTCATTGCATGCTGTAATATGTCAGCCAACTGGCTCCGTCTTCTCTGCCTCCAATTTCTTCTACTTTCTCTTCTCCTCCCTGCAATCAATCTTTCCTTAAGAACCACTGTCAAGAGAGTATGTTCTGAAATCTTCCCTGTGTTGACCTGGGCTACAGGAATTTTGCTCTCTCTTCCTTCCCCAGTTCCGTAGCTCCTTTCCCTTCCTTAAGGTTTCCATCCCTCCTCTCCCCTCCTTTCCCTTCTTCTCATACCCAACCCACACTAGGAAGCACCATGTTCCATCCTTCTGCCAATTTCACCAGGGCCTGTGGGCACGTCAGGACAGTGTAAGTGAGGGCTGGAAGTAACAGGAAGGTAGGAGGAACTCCTATTCCCGAGACTGTAAGAAAATAAATTCTTGGAGTCTCCACTTGGCAGCTGGAACAAGTAGAAACAAAATCATAGGGAGTAATCGGTTTCTCTCACGTTGTAGCACTTCCTATAGTCTGGACGTATAAAAGGACATTGTGAAGGCGGCCTAGAAAATAAAAACAACTACTGATTAGAAGAAATTGATTTATTGTGTGAGAGTACAATTGATCTAACCTATAGTCAAACCTTAGGTCCTTGTCTCCATGACCTCAGTCCTCTCTGCTTGTTCTCCTCCATGAGCCTGTCTTGGTTGCCCTTCTATTGCTGTGAAGACACCATGACCAAAGCAATTTACAGAAGAAAGAGCTTGTTGGGGGCTTACAGCCCAGAGTGTGAGTCCACAGCCACCATTGAAGGGAGCAAGGCCCTGGAGACAACACCCACAAAGCAAAGAACGGCATGGGAAACCTTAAAACCCACACAGAGTGATTCACCTCCTCCGACAGCCTCCTAATTCTTTCAAATGATTCCACCAACTGGGGACCAAGCATTCAAATATATACGCCTGTTGGGGCCATTCTCATTCAAGCCACCACAAGTTCATTGACTCTTAGTTACAATTCATTTATCCACGCACATGAAGCAAATCCTACACATAATGCTAACCTAGATTTCTTGGCTCTTCTCTTCCTGCTAGAGAGGTCTGGATTTATCCGGGTCTTTCACCTCTCAGCATCCCAGTTTTCCCCTTCCTATGTACAATGGCAACTCCTAGTGTCTGGCTGATTCTCACGCTAGAGCAGAGAGAGCTGGGAGGACTAAGGAAACCCAGCCACCTTGTTTAGCTGCCTCTTGCAACAAGGGCTTTACTCCTTCCTCTAGCTAAACTCAGACACATGTGTAAGAAACACTGTTGCTTTTTTCTTCTTTCCTTCCACTGTTTCATTTTTACTCTCGACTCCATTTCACACTGTGTTGCAGCTTCCTGGGGGAGGGAGGCCCCTAAGGTTTGGAGTTCTGCGCCTGGGGGCACTGGGGTGTGCCATTTCCTCTGTTCTTAGCCCCACTAGTTCTCTGAGCAGTACCAGGAGAAGCCCCTCCCCACACCCCAAGGCTAGGAGATTCCACCACCTCCTTCTTCCCTCTCCATCAAGGACACCAGGCACAACTTTCTGGTTTTAAAATTCGTAAGAACGGGAAGTGTTTTGCCAGCAACTTCTGCTTTCTGCCCTCTGAAACAAATTGGAGTGTGGCTCCCTGCTCAATGAGAGAAGAAAATGGTTTGGGGGAGGGGAGAAATCTTCAAGAAAGTTTACAACCACTTATCTGCTCCCACCCGTGGCACCAGAGTGCCCACAGGCTCATTCCAAATGGAGACACACCCTGCAGGGTAAAAGACCTTCGCAGGCAGGATTGAGCGAGGACTTTGACTTGGGGAAAGCCTGAATCATCTGGTGGAGCAGGTTCTTAAGAGAGAGACAGGCCAGTGGAGTCAAAGAAAGGGGTAGAGACGAAAGCAGAGGGCACTGAGTGGAGGT
This sequence comes from Ondatra zibethicus, assembly GCA_004026605.1. Taxonomy (NCBI): domain Eukaryota; kingdom Metazoa; phylum Chordata; class Mammalia; order Rodentia; family Cricetidae; genus Ondatra; species Ondatra zibethicus. Next base: position 24,962 of record PVIU01001864.1, on the reverse strand, counting down.
GTCCCTCCGCTTTTTTTGAAGATAAGGAAGGGGGCCACAAGGTGTGGAATGCAGGCAACTTTCCAAATCTATGAGAGGCAAAGAAGTCTCCTGAGAGCCTCCAGAGAGAACACAGGCCTATACCTTAAGGTTAGCTCAGACAGACCGAATTTGAACCTCGGTCCTCCAGAACTGTTGAGACAATACATCTGTGTTTTAAGGCACAAGTTTGTAGTAATTGGATACGTTAATAACAATAGGTCATAGCTGGAGGAAGTTTTATACAGAAAATTACAGAAATGTTTATACAATTGAATTCTCTTTCTCTTATAAGTAGAAGTTGAAAAGCAGTTATTAGCATACTGAATCTAAAATAAATGTGCTATGTTTAACCAGAAAGGAGTTTGGAGGGTAGTGTTTTGGCTTCTAACTGTACTTTCCCTACACCATCTGAAGATACCTAGAACTTCCCTTGTGCACTGTTGCCAGGTGCAGACGATCCCAGCCTGTGAAATGAGGACTGCAGCGCTAAGCTCTGGACACCTGGGAGACAGTACCCATATCTGAGATACAGGAGTTGATAGAAGAGTTTTGTTTGCTTTTACTCTTCGAGTCAGGGTTTCTCTGTGTAGCCCAGGCTGTTCTGAAACTCACTCTGTGGACTAGGCTGGCCTCAAACTCACAGAGACTGACCTGCCTTTGCCTTCCAAGTGCTGGGATTAAAGGCACATATTTTTAAAGTTTCCAGAAATAAATTATTTTTAAATATCAGCAGACGCACCCTGTCAGAATGCTGGACATGGCATTCATAGCACAAGTGGCAGAGCAGAACTAATGTGCTAATATGTGACAGCAATTCCCACCCAAAAGGAAGGCATTGCCAACAGGAAAGGTCAGCACTCACCTTCAGTAGGTCTCTCAGAGAGTCTGTGGTTTACATACCTGTCTCTGGGCCCAGCAATGACAGGGCAAGAGGGTAAGGAAACAGGGAACCCTTGAGTGTGCTTGGGAGATTCAGGTATAGAAGGATAGAGTAAAATTACAAGTGCAGGCAATCCAGCCCTCCGGGAAGCAGGTTTCAGTGAAGTCGCAGCATGTGGTACCACAAGACCCTGCATCCCAGAAGCACCCTCACCCTCATTCTCCAGTAAGGGGATGAAATCTGATTTTTCTGCCTTAGTTCGTTAATCACAGAGATTGCTTGACCAAGTCTTCCTGACATAAGTCTGTGCTATGAGTGAAATAACTTCAGCTGGGCAGGGTGCAGACAACTACATTTCCTGTATCAGAAATCTGCAGCCTGATACAAATCCACGTGGAAGCAAAACATCTGTTATCCAAGACTTGCATTCCTCCATTCAGTTCGAAGAAGAGACTTCCGTTTCATGGGATTTAAAGAGCTGGGTTTTTATATAAAGAAAAAACCCAACTGTCCTTGTATACTATAATTTTCTCTCCTAGGCCAATATAAAATTAGACTTTACAGAACTCTTGGAGTTTTTTATTACACTTAGTGTGTATGTGTGCACACACATGTCTGTGCACGCATGAATGTGCCAAATGGAAGTGTAAGGACAACTTGGTGTAGGCGGCTCTTGCATTCCTCCATGTAGGTGCCAGGAATCAAATGCAAGTCATACATCTAGGCAAGCACTGTTACCCACTAGCCATCTCACCATCCCCAATTCTGCTTTAAATATGCATTCTTTTATAGCAAGAGTGTTTCGCCTTTACCAAACACGAGCTTTTCATTTAAATTCCTCTATTCTGTCTTGAATAATGTTCTTTTTTTTAAAAAAAAAAAGTTTATTTATTGAAAGAATCTAAAAATAGTAATAAGACTTTCATTAACAATTAACAAATTTTAAGATATTAATATGAAACACTAAGAATTTACATGAAAACTCCATGTGTTCTAGATCAGTCTGATAGCAGCTGCTTCTAGACTTGTCAGTGTAATGATTGTTCTGTCTCTTTAAGAGACAAGCCACGCCCACTTCCTTCTCCGTCTGCTGAGACAGGCTGATCTTCAGCTTCCAGCCTGAGCTCTCTCTCTTTTCCCTCTTCCTCTTGGAGAGGCAGCTTCTGCTTCTCTCTCCACCCTTCCCCCGCTTCTCTCTCTCCTCTCTCTCTTTCTCTCTCTGCTCTTCTCCCCTTCACCCTTCTCCCTCCATAACCCCCTGAATAAATATCCAACTTTACTCCGCATGGCATGCCTATCCATGTCTCTGTCTCTTGCCCGCTCACCATGTGTCTCCCTGCCTGGGACCAGCCACCGCTCAGGGACTGGCAGCCGTCTCTGCCTGGGACTGCCTGCTGCCACATGGCCCTCTACTGCCAGTTGGGGACCTACAGCATTTCTGGGGCCACTGGGAATCCTGCAGCATTTTTAATTTTTCCATTACAGTCAGCACTTGTTTTTGAGATGCATGACCCATAACTCTAGACCCTGCCCTCCTCTGGATCACACGGAGGCCTACTGTGCTTACTATAAAAGATGAACAGCACAGATCTTGGGGACAAGCTACCACAACTTAACAGCACTGATACCAGACCACTTAGGGCTCCAGACGTGCTGAAGTGTGTCAACAAGGGCCCAGTAGGTCCTGACTTTAACAGGCAGAAGAAAGCTTGGCGTGATCAGCACTCTAGCAGCCGGCAAACCCTTGTGAGCAGCGTGAGACCGAAGCCTGACTAAGAATGGGCAGCTCTCCCTTCCTACGAAATGGAAGACGAAATGGAAGGCAGAGACCTAACTGCGGCACCTTGGCTGGCCAGTGACTCCACAAAGGCTCCAGGGTCTACGTGGCATCCATGTGTGTTACTTGTTACATACATGTGCTGCACAGAGAGCTCCATATGGCTGATGCTCAGATGCAAACCTAAGACTCTTGCGGAAGAAGGGCGGGCCCACAAGCCTGATGTCAATAGTGAGCTGGTTTCAAAACCCTTGTGGCCACTGCGTAAGGGAAGAGTGGAAGCACAGAGCCCTGTCCTGGACACAATGTAAACACTGGACAACAGGCAGTCCCCTCTAAATCTTCACAAAGTGTGTACAAGAAAATATGTACATAATCACTTCAGAAAGTTTAAAATAATCTCTAAAAACTGTATATAGGATTTAAAATGTCTCAGGAGCTGCTGCCTTGCGATATGAGGAATGTGACGTTGCTGAATGGCTGTGCAGTGTGGCCTCTGCTCTGGGAGGAGTCAGAGGCCTTGGGCCAGACTTAAGAGGCACCAACCCATAGCAAAGCTGCCAGGTGACCCCAAGAGTTGCAGGGGAAGGTACAGTCCCTGGGGAAAAGCACTACAGCTAAAGGAAGATTTCTGGCTGAGACATTTATTTCAATATCAAAGGGAAGATCAATTCATTCTGACCCCCTCAGAATTACAACAGACTGACTTACGGGAATTCCTGATCTGGGATTTCAGGGGGCCCATGGGGGAGATGTAGGACACCCAGCCCAGTTCTCGGTTTGTTTCTTTAGAAATGAAAAAGAGGTTTAAAAACATTAAAAAGCTGATCTGTTCTTCAAAAGGCAGACCCAAGCTCTCCCAGCAAGGCAGGCAGGACACAGAGATGCCTGGACAGCCATGTAGGTTTGTCAAGGCCAGGTCAGCCAGAAGGCCAGCAGGAGAGCAAGAGAAGGAAGTCCCCCAAGGGCTTGAGGGCTCAGGGCTGGGAAGTGAGGCCTACCTGTCCTCCTAGTCCTGGTCCTCATCCTCTGGGAAGTGAGCTTGCTTCTTTCGAACATTCCAGTGCAGACACTGGGCAAGGTTCTCAAACCAGTCACTCACAGGGTCACACACACAGATAGAGGGCAGCCGGTAGCAGGAGGTGATGCTGATGCTGTCTCCATGGTGTATTTCCTGCCTCTTCTGTCCATCAAATGACACCCATGCAGTGTTCCTGGCTTCTGGTGACAGCATAATCTTCAGCTCGACCCTTGCTGGGACCACGATGGGCCGGAATGACAGCGAGTGGGGGCAGATGGGTGTAACCATGATGGCTGGCACGTTGGGATGGACCATGGAAGGCCCGGCTGCAGCTGTATATACTGTGCTGCCCATTGGGGTGGGCACGATCACACCATCGCCCTGCACAGTGGTGATAAGGTGTCCATCCAGGTAGACATCTACGTTCGACGGGTATGAGGAGGGGCCTCTGTTGATCACCACTTCATTCAAGACCTGGTACTGCATGGCCTGCTTTCTGCCCTCTGTGACCAGGCCATTCTCAGTGAGGCCATTATGGATGGCTCTCTTCTTGTCTCTGGGCTCTTTCACCACCCTGACCTTCAGCCGGCTCCCCAGGATAACCGCGGCATTCCCCTCTATCACCTGATTCACTTGGGATTGAAAGTTCTCAAAGTTGAACGGGGTCAGGAAGCCCAGGGAGCCAATGTGGAAGGCCATAACAGGAGGCACACTGCCCTGGAAAAGAGAGGAGGCAAAGAGTAGGGTACCATCTCCTCCGAGGCATATAATGAAGTCTATCTGGTTGGAAATGTCGTCATAATTTTCACGGAAAGTGCAGAACTTCTTCACTGGTCCAAAGCTTTCATCACTCACTATAGAAGGATCTTCCAGCACTTTCTTTTCCACATACATGATCATGTTGTTCTCCTCCATGAGGTATATATAGAGCTCTCTGAAGGGCTGCAGTAGGCTGGCATCTCGGATCTTTTTGATGACAAGCACACTCTTGGGAAACTTGTTCCATGTCAACCACTGGCTTACAGGGTCCTGGATGTGCATGATGGTCTGGAGGTTCTGTAGCATGCAGGCCTTTGGTCCAAATGTGGTCATTGGGCATGGGCCATGGAGAGAGCAGGTCCTCCTTGGTGGTGCTGCCCAGGGCAGGTGAGGCTGATAGGCTTTGAGACTTGGCCCGGCCCCTAACGGGATGGTTGTAGCTCCAGGTCTCATCCCATGACAAGCTGAGCAGTAGTAGGAGGCTGAATCAGGGCTCAACTCCTTACTCACATTCGTCTTTTCTTGTTCCATTTCCATAGTTGATATGAGAAAAACACTGATACTGTCAGCTCCCGCGCACGCACGTGGACGTCTACATGCTGGGCTGAGCCAGTGGTCCCTGCTGCCCTACTGACCTGGCCCTCAGTGACCCAGCCGCCTGCCGACCCATAGCCCCTGAATAATGTTCTTAAAGACAAATTTGTTATTTTGTTTATATGTCTTTGTGTGTATGTGTACCACATATGTATATTGTGCCATGTGTGAGTGTGTTTGTGTGTGCCACAGATGTGCAGGTGTCTGTGGAGGGCAAAAGAGGTTGTTGGATCTCCTGAAACTAGAGTTACAAGTGGATGTGGAGTTACCCGTTGTAGGTGCTGGGAATGAAACCCAGGTCTTAACCACTGAGCCATTTCTCTAGCCCTTTTTTTTTCTTTGATAATTTTTGATAAGAAATGTGGCCTTAATTAACACAAAGAAAGAGACCCACAGTGATTGATAGGTCCCAGGCCTTGACTTTGGCACACCCACCTGGCCTCCTGGCTCCCTGCAGCTGGTCTCAAATTACAAACCATTTCATAGCCTTTCTAATAAATATTCTGTTACTGCTTCACCCCCTCTGAAAACAAAGAAGTAGAAGGCTCTCCAGACTACTGCTTCTCAAACTTGAATGTGTGGCTCTTTCTAAAATGTCCACTCCAGTCCGGTGGATGATGACCACAAGAGCCTGCCAGCTGCCCTCGCCCCAGCTCCAGGGGAACGGCCCATCGCAAAGCACCTCCTTCCTTACCTCCTGTATGTGCAGAGTGCAGCGGACCCACTATCTACAGCTTCCACATCCACAAATTTGAACAACTGTGGTTTGAAAATAATTTTTCAAATTTGAGTGTGTGTCAAACATGTACAAATCTCTTCCTGGCTTTGGTTCCTAGACAATATAGTGGTACAACTGTTTACACTGCGTTTTCCCTGATAAGGCATCTATATCTGACGTAAAGTATGTGGCAGGACTGCCTGGGATGCGTGCAGGATGTGTGGGGGATGTGTGTGGGCTTTTTTTTTTTTTTTATGTGAGGCACTTGGGATTTGGATCAGTGGCAGTCCTGGAACCAGCTACCAAAACACAGCTGTATTGCTATGCTCTTCATATTTTAAAAACACATTTGAGATAATTAAAAAAACAAAAGTGCTTATTGTTAAGTTTGGATCTTAATTGCCCCTCCAAAGCTGGTGCCTTGAAGGCTCAGTCCTTGACTGCCAGCGCTGTGAGCAGGTGGTGGGCACAGGAGGCAGGACCTAACCGGAGGAGCTATGTTAGGACCCTTCCTCTCTCCTCGCTCCCTTTGCTGGGTTGCTGCTGTGAGATGAGCAGCCTGCTCCTGCCACCCAGCTGAATCCTCTCTTTTGGCTTCTCTCAGTATGTAACATACTGTCAGAAAGTAACATACTGTTAGAGACTAACATTCACTGGGCCTGGGGTCACTGTTAGTGAGTGTGGGTCACCATAATCACATAAGTACATATGGTTTTGCTCTAACCCAGTGCTTCTCTCGTCTCATAGAATGCTAAAATCCCTGAACCTGTTTTTAAAAATTGCCAGCGCCTGCCCACTCTCCACTCCCCACTTCCATGCACATCAGAGCTGGTAACTGGTTTAGGGAGGGGGAAGAAGTACTAAGTATTTCTCAGAAACTCTGTCTGAGACTCAGAGGCAGGAGCCAAGGAGAAGCATTACAGGCCAGTCCCGCAGAGGAAGGCACTCCAGGTATGCCACTTCGTTGTTACCCATTAACCCAGGCATCCGTGCATTCATGTGTAAAGCTGAGTTAAATTATACAACTCACATAAAGATCAATGTCTTGTAACTCGGGGTGGGGTGCTCTCAGTAAGGGAGATGATACAGGGACAACCCCCACTCATGCCCCACTTTCTTTGGTCCGTGGAAGGAAAGTAGGGAGATTATAAAGTTTCAGCACACCTACTTAAAGGGGACTGTCCATTTTCTTTTCGGAAGCCTCATCTTTTACTAGCTAAACCTTGTAAAGTTAGCAAAAACCAGAAGATGTGGTCAGAGTTTCTGGAACTGAAATGTCAGTTAAACAATCCCTTAGTAGAAGAAAAGTCTTTCCAGTGTGTCTGTCATTCTGGCTACGAAGTCAGCCGTCAGGGTTAGAACACAGGGCCGGAGCAGTGTTCTTGATTAATTTCTACACTGTTAAAATTGGTAGTGGTGCTGATGATGAGGCTATGGATGTTAAAAGAGTGCATGTCTATAAGAGTGATGTTTATGTATGTATGGTTGGGATGTAGGGCCCATCCACCCCATTTTAAAGAACAGTGCAAGGGTTAAGGACATGGCTCAGGGTGCCAATTACTTGCAGTGCAGGCAGGAGGACCTGAGTTTGGATCCCCAGCCCCCACATAAAAGCTGAGCATGGTGGAGGCAAAGACAGGAGTATCCCTGAGGCTTACTGCCGGTCAGCCTAGCTAACATGTCAACTTTCAGGTTCAGTGAAAGACACTGTCTCAAAAAGTAAGGTGGAGAGCAATACAGGGGAGACACCTAAAGTTGATCTCTGGCGAGCGCGCGCGCGCACACACACACACACACACACACACACACACACACTCATACACTTAAAAAATGCAAAGAAAGAAAAGTAGAGTACAGAGGTCAAACCAGTTTGGAAGTATCCTGCTTTCTCTTGAGTCCCAGGACTTCTCTGCTCCCTCTGCAAGCAAAACCACCACAGAATTTACAGCCATTTGTGGTTTTCCTGCAGCGAAAAATTCAAACCACTGATGTTTCCATTTCTACCCCTAAGATGATGACAGTTGTACAAAACATGAAGCTTTGGTCTTCTGACGACTCCCAGCTAGCCCTGTGGCGATGTCCTTGTTTAAATCTTATAACAACTACTTCCATCCTCTCTGTCACTTTAGACAGATTTACATTTTGGGCTCCTATCAAGACTTAAAGAAGGAGAGCAGGTGACTGGGGATCATGCCACAGATCATCCTGGAACAGCGGAGGAACTGTAGGTTACTGTGGGGATTTCTTGTAATAGAAGGAAACCACTGGCCTATCCCCAAGTATCTTGTAACCTTAGGGTCAAGGAGTTTGATGCTGAGGTGTGGGGCTTGGTCAGGTATGATGCAGAATGTTAGACCTGCAGGTTGTGATTTTGCTCTCATAATCTCCCACATATTAAAGCCTAATATAATTAGGTAAACTGACTCTGAGTGTCTACTTAATGAAAACATGAAACATTCTTAAGTAAGAAAATGTATTCCTTCTAACTGATTAATGGGAACTTCTTGGGAAGTGGAGTGGAGTGCTAATAACAAATTTTCACTCATTTAGGCATGCAAAAGTCCAACAAATGCTGATCAATACTTCCCGAATGCTAGCCCCTGTATTTCACTCACTAAGTTCCACCATAACCTCATAACCCTATTGAGTAAGTAATATTGTGAACCTCATTTTCCAGATAAGGATACTGTAAGATTAAACAGCTTGTACAAAACTACAGAACTTCAAAGCCATGATTCAAACACAGAATCTAAAACTTACACAGCAGTCATAACATGTAGTCAGGGTCCCAGCTCAAGGTCTGGTGGGAAAGATCTCTTGATTATTACACAAAGCTCATCCACAGGAAATAGAAGACAGTCATTTTCAGGGAGTCAGGATGGAAGAAGACTGGGTCAAAGGCTCATGGAAAGAGTTCTATTGGAAATGTGGCCAAAATAAACAAGACTATGGGATTTCACAAAACAGAGAGAAAGAAGACATTGTAGGTAAAGGAAACAGCATGAACAAAAGCAAATAGCTGATGTACATGTTGATTCTCACCACTGTGCTTCAGTAAAGAAGTGTGACCACATGAATAGAGAGTGACTCTTCAGAAGCCTTGAGAAGTCATAGAGTCTGAACCTGCTGTTGGCAGAAGAGATGATAGGAGAGAGATCTATGAGGCATCACCAAGGAAGAATGCCAAGAGTTTTGTTACTGTTTAAGACTAATTCAACCTGTATTTGGGGTCCCTATCCCATATCTGGCACACAGTAAACTCTCAAGTCATTGTCTTAGTTAGGTTTCTATTGCTGTGATAAAGCACCGTTACCAAAAGCAACATGAGGAAGAAAGGGTTTATTTTACTTATACTTCCAAATCACAGTCTTCCTTATCCAAGGAAGTCAGGCAGGAACCTGGAGGCAGGAACTGAAGCAGAGGCCGTGAAGAGGCGCTGCTTACTGCCTTTTTCTCCATGGCTTGTTTGTCTTACTTTCTTATTGCATCCAGGGCCATCTGCTGAGGGATAGTACCACTTGCAATGATCTGGGCCCTCTCATATCAATCACTAATCAAGAAAATGCCCCACAGACTTGCTCTCAAGCCAATTTGGTAGGTGAATTTTTTCAGTTGAGGTTTTCTCTTGTCAAATGACTCTACCTTGTATCAAGGTGACAAAATACTAACCATATCTGCTGATTGAATGAAGGAGAAAATAAAATGCTTGTAAGACCCAAAGATGGGTGAGGAAGTAGAGTGGATATAAATGATTTAATAAAAAGCAGAAATAAATAATTCTGAGGTTTTTACACATGGGTAACTGGTAGAACCATGAACTTTTATACAGAATTCAAGCAAAGCAACTCATTTGGAGGCTTGCCAGGCAGAGGTGAGTCAAATGAGGCCAGTATGATGCTTCCAGAGCTCTAATAAAGCACGTGATGGTTCATTTCTTCACTAATCATTCTCTGATCCTCTTACTTGTTCAGTAAATGATGAACACGTATCATCTGTGCCACAATGATGGGCATGAAAGACTTGTCAGAAAAATGGTCTAATCGTTGAGCTAGATGTAAGCTGAATGAAGAGGTGCAATCTGTATAGTCAGTATCAGGGAGACAGAGACAGGTGCAATCTGTATAGTCAGTATCAGGGAGACAGAGACTGGTGCAATCTGTATAGTCAGTATCAGGGAGACAGAGACAGGTGCAATCTGTATAGTCAGTATCAGGGAGACAGAGACAGGCACTTCTGTGGAATTCGCTGACTAACCAGCCAACACGAATCAGCGACCTCCGAGTTCAATGAGAGATCCTAACTAAAAAGTAAAGTAGAGAACTTGGAGCTAGAGAGATGGCTCAGGGATTGAGAGCAAGAGCTGCTCTTCCAGAGGACTTGAGTTCACAGCACTGACATGGTGCTCACAGCTATTTGAAACCCCAGCCCAGTGTTGTGTAGCAGTTTCCCCTGAGATTGAAACATTCCATCTAGAAGGGAAGCTCCTTAAGACAAAGTTAACAACTCAAAACAGCTCCAGGAAGTTCCTGAAACTGACCAGCTTCACCAGGCTCCTCCCTCTCAAGAGAAAATAACAAAGACGGCTGCAAGTCACTCTCAGGTAAGAGGGCTCTGAGAACAGCCAAGTGGCCTGGAAGAAGCAGAACTCAGCTGAGTTGCCTGGAAGCGGTTCACAACAACTGAGGTACCTGGGAAGGATGCTCTCCAAGCTGTTCAGCTGCTTTCAGGCTGTGCAGTGAGCTCCGTGTCCCAGTTTTGTGAGCTGTCACCCATGCTGGGGTAGGCTTTGGTGATGCACCTGTCTTCGAGTCATTTCTGACTGTAAGGAACCACTCACCCATACTCCTGTAAGGAACCCCAATAAAACTCATTGGTTCACCAAGTTGGACTTTAGTGGTATCTGTACTTAGGTCTGTCATGGGCTCCCTATTTGGGGAACTAGGCATGTGTGTTATATCTCTCTGAGAAACATCTGTCACACAACACCCAGGGTACCTGACACCCTCTCTAGCCTCCATGGGCACCAGGCACACATGTGGTGCACAGATTTACATAACAAACACCCATACACATAAAGATAGGTAGGTAGGTAGGTAGTTAGGTAGGCAGACAGACAGACAGACAGACAGATAGATAGATAGATAAAAGGGTGGAGAACAATTGATAAAGACACTAGCATTGGCCTTTGGACTCCACAAATACACACACATGTACATATATTCACACACATATGCACATACACAAACACATATATGTTGCAGGAATCTTTCTGGAATACACTCTTTTTTGTTTTTTTGGAATACACTCTTAACACCAATGAGAGTGGAAAAGACAAGAAATCACCAGTGAACCGAAGCCAGGATTGTTGGAAGGCTCTGAAGCTGGATCTAGTTTCTATTCTTGTCTTATACTCTAAACCACAAGGTGGGGTGGACAAGCATGCAAGAGTTTATAGAAGCCCACGTGGCAGTCAGAAGGTTGTTAAGGGCAACGATCCATTGTTTCAGGTATTTCTCCAGGTCATTTTGTTCCAGGTAGCAAATGAAGTCATGCTTGGCAAATAGGCAGTACAACCTTCAAGCAAATCTTAAATAAGTCAATAAATCAGCATCTAATAATTGGTCTTTTCTACCTTCTATGCTTCACTTATCATACACACACATGTGAGCATGCACACACACACACACACACACACACACACACACACACAGCTGAGTTGGGACCTACAGATGGCTATCCTGGCAGAGGACCCAAATTTGCTCCCCAGCTCCCATGTGGGGCAGCTCACAACTGCCTGTAACTCCAACCCCAAGAGAACAGACACTATCTTCTGACCTCCACTGACATTGCAGGCAAATATGCAAGCCCACATACAGATACACATACACATTCTAAAAATAATTTCTAAAAAAAAAAAAGCTGAATCAATTCATTTTCCTCTTTCTTTCAACTTCCCTGCCCATACGTCCGCTCCACTAGTGCTTTCCTTCTGTCTGCCTAGGCTCCCACAGAGGCCTACACACCTGCCCGCTTCTTTCTCTACTTCTCTATGGAGCTGTTTTCCTCACTATGATGAGAATGCTCTGATTCAGCAAACCAGGTCTTGCCACTTTACCACTTGACATCCTTGATGGCTTTCTGTCCAATTTGCTATAAAATCCAAATGCATTTGCAATGATGCATTGGCCTCTGCACATTCCCACCCCTGCCCATTTTGTCAACTTCACCTCCCGCCATTGTCTCTAAATCACTGACCTTTTAGTTCTGCTGAACTGCTCCCACAGCCTCTACCTCCCAGGTTCTTCATTTCTGAAAAGCCTTTATGCTCACAGCTTCCCTTTGGTAGATGCACACACACACCTTTTACCCACCTAGTCATTCTCCAGTTTTCAGGCTGATTGTCTCCTTCTTGAAATTATACCACAGACTTGCTAGTTTTTAAAACTAGCTTGTTTGTTGTTTAAAAAGACTTGCTTGTTGTTTAAAAAGAAGGGGTTAGCCAGGTGGAGGAGGCATACACTTTTAATCCCAGCACTTGGGAGGCAGAGGCAGGTGGATCTCTGTGAGTTCGAGGCCAGCCTGGTCTACAAGAGCTAGTTCCAGGACAGGCTCCAAAGCTACAGAGAAACCCTGTCTCGAAAAAAACTAACTAACTAACTAACTAAATAAATAAATAAAAATAAAAAGAAGGGGTCAATTTTGGCTCATGGTTCTGGAAGTCCATGATCAGGTCCACACTGCTGAAGTGCCGAGACCAAGGAGAGTGTCTAGGGTGGGAGATTGGGAGCAAGCATGTATACGTACGTGTATTGTGTGGTCTCTGCTTCATAAAGCCATCAGGAGTAAATCGCGGAGACTCCACTCTGTTGGCCTCATCTAATTCCAATCACCTCCCATGGGAGGTAATGTTATAAGAACATTTAAGGTCTGCTTCCTTAGCAATTTTTAAGTATAAAATACATCATTAACATCTCACCCAACATATCACAGTTGGGTTAAGTTTCTACACTCTTACTTTTGTACAATGAGGTGATCCTATAAATATTGTTATTTTATTATTTAATGGAATATTTTATTATTTATTACATGGAATGGATAGTCTCTTTGTCATTATCTAAGAAGACTAGACTACTTGAATAATACATTTTAATTTAATTCAATAAACAGTCAATAACAAGTTTAATTTACATTTATAATATCCTTTATTACTGCTTTGATCACACTTATCTATACCTTAAATCAACTACATTTAAAACTAAATGTCAAGTAACAACAAAATTGATATTTTTTATCCCAGTTAACTTCTTTTGACCTTTGCTTTAAACATGTGATAAAACCACATGTTGCAGAGTTAGAGAAAGGAACACACCAAACTAACCCACAGTATCATGTATTCAGAAGCCATAAACCCAAAACAAGAAGATTGTGGGCTAGATATGGTTTTTAGAACTCTCCAATAAAAAATAAAATACAAATTATCTAAATTACACATAGCAAATGACCAGTGCTTCTCAGGTGGATATTTAGATTAGTAAATAGTAGCAGGCACATGATACAATAATACTCATAAGCTTATATCAAGTAAAGGTATATTTGGATCATTCTAGGCAGAAATGAATCTGCTCTTTTGAAAACTCTGAGACATAAAGAATCAACCATTCTTCCTCCATCTTTGTTAAAGTACCATTTAACCAACCCCCAGAAGAGGGCAAATAGATATACGGAATCTGTGAATTGGAAGAAAAATTTAAATTCAAGCAGAGGATTTACATTTTGAGGCTACAGCCTTCTGTGTGTTTGGAAAATGTCATGAGGAAATGATTCACAATTTCTGATTTCATATAAGTTACCAGATGTCTGGAAAGGCAAGGTGAAATATGCAAAATCAAACAACATGCAGGTAAGGAACTGAGAAAGCAGTGAGTGCATGACTGACGGAAAGCGTGTGCTGGTCATGGTCCACACTGTAATCCCAGCACTCAGGAGTTTAAAAGGTTGGCCTGGGGTACACAGAGAGCCTAACTCAAAGCACATTTTCTCAGGGAGCAAGATGGCGCCAAATGTTGGTTCTGATCTTGATAAGCTGTACCATGGAGCAAGATGGCGTCAAATGTTGGTTCTGTTCTTGATAAGCTGTACCATGGAGCAAGATGGCATCAAATGTTGGTTCTGATCTTGATAAGCTTTATCAGTTTTGTGGTGCTGTATCACCCTTGAGAATCAGCCTCTCCTCTGTAAGAAGCCTAACTTCTCCTCACAGGCCAAGAGGAGGTAATACATAGAGTGCCTGGCATTGGGTGAGACACAAGGTAAGTACTCATTAAATGCAACTGTGTGTGCCTATAGCCCCAAATAAGGCACAAGGTAAGCACTCATTAAATTTAACTATGTGTGTCTATGACCCCAGCTATCTGGGAGGGTGAGGCAGGAGGATAGCTTGAATCTAAGGTTTTGAGACCAACCTGGGAAACATGATAAGATCCTGTCTCAAAAAAAAAAAAAAAAAAAAACCAAAAAACTATTGTTAAGATTAGTCTCTTGTAAGTTTTAGGTAACTGTACAATTAAAGATAAAGAAAGAAGACCATTTGTTGAAAAGTATTAGAACCAATGCACTACTCACCGTGGTTCTTAGTTTGTTGGGAATGATAACCAGGACCTCGTGTCTAGCCCCATTGTCTTCACCTCCTAACCTGTAGCTGCCATGAGTGAGTTCATCTCTATCCACATTCGTCAGGCTGGTCCCGACTAGCAATGCCTTCTGGGACTGCTGTTGCCTAGAACATGGTATCTAGCTGAGTGGCCAGATAATCAAAAAATAAGACTATTCGTAAAGAGGGGACTTTTTCAGTACCTTCTTCAGTGAGGTGGGCACTAGTAGGCATGTGCCCAGAACAGTGTTACAGAGCTAAGATACATGGTCATTGATAGGATTCTCAATGGCACTTAGCACCAGCTCTTCTGCAGAGAGCAGTTCATCACAGGTAATCATGATGCTGCTAATGTCTATGCCCCAGGGGCCTACACCACTGGCAAGGGGGTCACTGACCCAGTGACCATGTTGAAGATGACATCTTTTATGAGATCATCTGAGTTTAATTTGTAAGCTGAATGGCCAGTGCAGAGGTCTTTGTGGATTTTGTGAACCAATACCAGAGTTCTAATGGGGGAAACGACTCTGGTTTACCTCCCTACTAATGAAATGTCTCCATCTTGATTACATCAAGATGTCTGAGCTGGAGTCCCATTTACCCAGTTTCACAATTGTGTATGAGTCCTACAACTCCATCCTCTCTACCTGCACCATCCTGGAGCACTCTGTCCACTTGATGGTGGACAATGAGGCCATCTCTAACACTTGTCATAGATACCTTGATACTGAATGCCCAAACTGGACTAACGTTAACTGCCTTTCTAACTAGATTACTTATCACCAGTGCTTCTCCCTGAAAGTTGATCTCACAAAATTCTAGGCTAACCTGTTGCTCTATCCCCACATCCACTTCCTTCTGACCACACACATCCCTGTCATCTCTGCTTTAAAAAAAAAAAAAGCTTACTATGAGCAACTTTCTGCAAGAAAGATCACCAGTATTTACTTTGAGACAGTCAACTAGATGATGAACTGACCCTCGCTATGGGAAATGCAAGGCTTGCTGCCTGAGGTACCATGATGATGTGATTCCCAAAGATGTCAATCCTGTTATTGCCACCATCAAAACCAAATACATCATCCATGTTGTGTATTTATACCCATTGGCTTCAATGCTGGCATTAATTACCAGTCTTCTATTGTGGTACCTAGCAGAGAGCAGGCCAACATACAGGGAGCTGTGTGCATGCAGAGCAATACCACAGCCATTGCTGAAACCTGGGGTTGCCTAGACTACAGATTTGACCTGATGTAGGCCAAGCATGCCTTTGTTCACTGGTGTAGGGCAGAAGGAATGAAGAAAGGAAAGTTTTCTGGGGTTCATGAGGACATGGCTGCCCGAGAGAAGGATGATGAGAACCTGAAAGTATATGGGTTCTACTGAGGTAGAGGAGGGAAAGAGGAAGGCAAACCTCATTATGCTTCCTTCCTTTCAGCCCTGCAGGCCACACTTGCAGAATCTGAGCTGCATGTCAGCTGGCAGGTGTTAAAGGATTGTCTTCACTCTGCAGTAGTCATGTCCTGCCTTCTCCATGTGTACCTGTGACACATTTCCATGTCTCAAAGTAAACCCTTTCCAAAAGAAAAGCAGAATGCGTATAATCACAGTTCAGCTGTGTTATTTGCTGTGAAGAACAACATACAGTTAGCAAGATAATTGAGAGAAAATACACTGTAAATTTCTTTTTGCTATAAGTTTGTCATTTTGAGATTTCTGAAGTTACATGGCTCTTTTATTGCAAGATGCTTCCATTTCAATTGGATGTTTCCAGAGGTACTATCTATGATTGTGTGGGGGTTTTATGAATATGCCATTGTCTAACAAAATATTGTTTGTGAAGAATACCAAGCATTATATGCATTGTCTGACTTTTAAAAGACATGATGTAGGGCTGGAGAGATGGCTCAGCTGTTAAAGGCTGACACACAACCAAGAATATAAAAGACATGATGTAGTTACATAAAGAAAGCATGTCCATGTTCACGAAAAAAAATCTTATACACAAACCAGTAAAGAGTCTATGGCATTTTGTCTGAGAACCCCTCCTTTCTCATGGTTTCAACTGCTTCTTGTTTTCTGATGGATCTGAATCTGTATATGGCACCTAACTTCCCTTCTGTGTCTCAGATTCACATGTTCAAGTGATGAGCACATGGCTCTATCAAACAGCACATCAGAACCACACTCGTCGTCCTGCTGCCAAGGAACACAGCATTTACCTGAGCAGCACTTTCTCCCTTCTCCCCAAACATCATCACCTTTCCATTGCTCAGGTTTTTACCTCCTTCATTTTCTTGACCCATCCTTCCTCTGTACTGGGACCACCACTATCCTAGTTTGGGGTCTCATTTATGATTGAAAGGTTGCTGACCTGACCTACTCTGGCTTCCTGTCAGAGGCTCTGTACTATTCTGAGAGGCATCCATCTACACATTAAACTGGTCTCTAACTCCCCTACTATCACCTACCACTTAATAACCCCATTATACTCAAGAATAGAAACCAGTTTCTTTAGCATAGCATACAAGGCCCCTTCCCATCTTTCCTGGTCCAGCCTTATTCATTTATTACCCTTCAGCTAACTGTTACTGAGGTTCTACCCTGGAGTAGACACTGTTTTAAACACTGAGAAAGGTATAGGAAAAACAGGTGAGGTTTTCATCCTTCATAATCACATATTATACAAAGACACATCAGAAAGAATAAATAATAAGGAAACCCTTATTGGGTAATATCAGGTAGTGAGAAGCAATATAAGGAAAGATGAACCAAGATAATTGGATGAAAACACTCATTTTGGAGAATAATTAGAAGACTCTAAGAGGAAAAGATTCAGGCAAATTTTAATCAAGTTAAGCAATGAACAGGTTTTTTTTGTTTTTCTTTTTTTAGGATTTATAACCAATTTATTGGAATGTTTCTTTTTTTTGTTTTTATTGAGCTAGATGTTTTTCTCCATCCCTTCCTTTCCTCCCCCTCCCCTTCTACCCTCTCCCAGGATCCGCATGCTCCCAATTACTCAGGAGATTGTATATTTTTCTACTTCCCATGTAGATTAGATCCATGTATGTCTCTCTTAGAGTCCTCATTGTTGTTTAGGTTCTCTAGGATTATGGTTTGTATGGTGTAGGACAAATGTCTATATTCTATCAATTATATTTTAAATAAATGCTGATTGGCCAATAGCAAGGAAGGAAGTATAGATGGGACAACCAGACAGGAAATAGAGGAGGGTCAATGAGAACAAAATTGAGAAAAGAGGAAAGCTTATTCAGCAGTCCTGGCCCAGCCACAGAAGAAGCAAGATGTGACTGCCTCACTAAAAAGGTACTGAGCCATGTGGCTAACACAGATAATAATAATAGACTAATGTAAGTTATAAGAGTTAATAAGAAGCCTGAGCTAATGGGCCAAACAGTTTATAACTAATGTAGACCTCTCTGTGATTTCTTTGGGACTTAACGATTGCGCGAACCGGTCAGGACAGAAAACCTCAGATAACAGTTTGTAGGCTGGTTTTTCTTTACTTTATGTCTAAAACCCACTTATGAGTGAATACATGTGATAATTATCTTTCTGTATCTGGGTTACCTCATTCAAAATGATGTTTTCTAGCTCCATCCATTTGCCCGCAAATTTCAAGATGTCATTTTTTTTCTGCTGTGTAGTACTCCATGGTGTAAATGTACCACATTTTCCTTATCCATTCTTCGGTCAAGGGGCATTTAGGTTGTTTCCAAGTTCTGGCTATGACAAATAAAGCTGCTATGAACATAGCTGAGCACATGCCCTTCTGGCACAATTCAGCATCCTTTGGATATATACCCCAAAATGGTATTACTGGGTCTTGAGGAAGGTTGTTTCCTACTTTTCTGAAAAATAGCCACACTGACATCCAAAGGGGCTGTACCAGCTTGCATTCCCACCAGCAATGCAGAAGTGTTCCCTTTTCCTTACAACCTCCCCAGCATAAGTTGTCATCAGTGTTTTTGATCTTGGCCATTCTTTTTTTTTCATATTCTTTTATTTCTCATTCAAAAATTTATACTTCCTCCCCTTCTCCCATTCCCCTCCCACTCCCCCAATACCCCTCCTCCCTCCCCCTGCTTCCTTAAGAGGGGGCAGGGTACCCTGCCCTGTGGGAAGCCCAAGGCCCTCCCCACTCCATCCCGGCCTAGGAAGGTGTGCATCCATATAGACTAGGTTCCCAAAAAGCCAATACATGCAGAAGAGATAGGTCCCAGTGCCATTATCAGTGGCTTCTCAGTCAGCCCCCATTGGCAGCCACATTCAGAGATTCCGGTTTGATCATATGTTCATTCAGTCCTGGTCCAGCTGGATTTGGTGAGCTCCCATTAGATCAGGCACACTGTCTCAGTTGGTGGACCATCCCTTCGCGGTCCTGACTTCCTTGCTCATCTTCTCCCACTTTCTGTTCTTCGACTGGACCTTGGGAGCTCAGTCCATTGCTCTGATGTGAATGTGGGTCTCTGTCTCTATCTCCATCCATCGGATGAAATTTCTATGGTGATAATCAAGATATTCATCAATGTGACTATGGGACAAGGCTAATTCAGGCACCCTCTCCTCTGCTGCCCAAGTACCTAGCTGGGGACATCCCCGTGGACACCTGGGATCCCCTCTAGAGGATCTTGGCCATTCTTACAGGTGTAAGATGGAATCTCAGAGTTGTTTTGATTTGCATTTCTCTGATGACTAAGGATGTTGTACATTTCCTTAAGTGTCTTTCAGCCATTTTAGATTCCTCTGTTGAGAGTTCTCTGTTTAGGTCCGTGCTCCATTTTTTTTATTGGATTACTTGTTATTTGATGACCAATTTCTTGAGTTCTTTGTATATTTTGGAGATCAGACCTTTGTCTGATATGGGGTTAATGAAGATCTTTTCCCATTCTGTAGGCTGTTGTTTTGTCTTGTCGACCATGTCCTTTGCTTTTCAGAAGCTTTTCAGTTTCAGGAGGTCCCATGTATTAATTGTTTCTCTCAGTGTCTGTGCTGCTGGAGTTCTATTTAGGAAGTGGTTCCCCGTGCCAATGCATTCAAGTGTACTTCCCACTTTCTCTTCTATAAGGTTCAGTGTGGCTGGCTTTATGTTGAGGTCTTTGATCCATTTGGACTTGAGTTTTGTGCATGGTGATAGATATGGGTCTATTTTCATTCTTCTACATGTTGATATCCAGTTATGCCAGCACCACTTGTTAAATATGCTTTCTTTTTTCCATTTGATATTTTTTGCT